>SJXQ01004804.1:126480-212667 GCA_006408695.1 Aepyceros melampus
AAAGTCTGACACTGTTTCTACTGTTTCCCCATCTATTTCCCATGAAGTGATGGGGCCAGATGCCATGATCTTCGTTTTCTGAATGTTGAGCTTTAAGCCAACTTTTCCACTCTCCTCTTTCACTTTCAACAAGAGGCTTTTTAGCTCCTCCTCACTTTCTGCCATAAGGGTGGTGTCATCTGCATATCTGAGATTATTGATATTTCTCCCAGCAATCTTGATTCCAGCTTGTGTTTCTTCCAGTCCAGCATTTCTCATGATGTACTCTGCATATAAGTTAAATAAGCAGGGTGACAATATACAGCCTTGACGTACTCCTTTTCCTATTTGGAACCAGGCCTGGCGTGCTGCAATTCATGGGGTCGCAAAGAGTCGGACACGAGTGAGCAACTGAACTGAAATGACTCACAGTGGAGGATGGCGGCTTTGTTTGGTAAGAGTGCTGCCTCTAGAAGTTTGTGGATCAGGTCTGAATTAATAATGGGGGATCCCTTTTGGGATAGGAAACCTCTTTCTCTCCATATTAGGATGTTTGGGTGAAGTATGTTATAGGCATAACATATTGGAGTCTGTGTGGACGTTAACCCTTAGATTTTTAGCCAGAGTTAAAGCTCTGGTGAGAGCGATCAGTTCTGCCTGTTGGGAGGTGGCAGAGGTGAAGCTTCGATTGTCTGGTTCCATGATTGTGACAAAGGTCCCCCCAGATGATGGCATATCCTGCTGCAAAGGATGGGGAGTTTTGAGAGCTGCCATCAATGAACCAGTATGGGGTGTCTGGGTCTAGGATGGGCTGATCTGTTAAATGTTGGAAGGGGTTTTGGGTAAGATCTACTGTTAAGCTGCAGATATGTAGGAGGGAGTCTGTTGTAGAGGACATGGGTAATAAGCTGGTGAGGTTAAGGGGAGAGCAGGGGGAGAATGAGAGCTGAAGGTCAAGGAGAGAGGCAAGTAGGACCTGTACCCTGGAAGGGGGAAGGGAGAGGAAAGCCCGATGTGATAGTAAGTCTCGGAAGGTGTGGGGAGAACAGACTGTTAAAGGGGCATGTCTGGAGAGTTTATTTGCTTCGAGTACGAGGGCTGCAATAGCAGCCATTGCCTGTATACAGGGAGGCCACCCCTTGGTCACCGTGTCAAGCTGTTTTGATAGATAGGCTATGGGAGCCCATGTGTTTCCAGCCCACTGACACAGAAGTCCCAGGGCCTGTCCTTGGTTGGAATGTGCAAAGAGAAAGAATGATCTGGTATGATCCAGCAGGTGGAGAGTTGGCACTCAGAGGAGGCTCTAGGTGAGCTGGCGAAGAGGATTGGCCAGCGAGGAGGGGTTAAAGAGGGGCTCATCCAGACATCCTTTAGTTGCCTCATAGGGCAGCTTTGCAATGAGGGAGAAGTTAGGGATCCAGATACGGAAAAAGTTTAGGAGGCCGAGGATAGACAGGAGTTCCCTTTTCGTTTTTGGAAATGGACAGTTAATCAAGGCCTGGATTCTATCTGGGGGAATAGTTCTTTGTTGATGGGATATGGAGAGCTCCAGGTAGGTGACATTTGTCTGGGCTATTTGGGCCTTAGATTGGGATACCCGATAACCCCAAGATCCCAGGGCCCCAAGGAGTTTGGCAATATGTTGGAGGCAGAGTTTTCGGGTTGGGCTACAAAGGAGGAGGTCATCTATGTATTGGAGGAGATGACTCGGGGCTAGGNGTAGGTGACATTTGTCTGGGCTATTTGGGCCTTAGATTGGGATACCCGATAACCCCAAGATCCCAGGGCCCCAAGGAGTTTGGCAATATGTTGGAGGCAGAGTTTTCGGGTTGGGCTACAAAGGAGGAGGTCATCTATGTATTGGAGGAGATGACTCGGGGCTAGGTCAAGTGTCTGTAGGTCTTTTTGCAAAGCCTGCCCAAAAAAGTGAGGACTGTCTCTGAACCCCTGAGAGAGAACTGTCCATGTTAGTTGTTGGGAAACGTGAGTCTCAGGGTCTTGCCAGGTGAAGGCAAAAAGTGGTTGGGAGAGGGGGTGGAGAGGGATGGTGAAAAAGGCATCTTTGAGATCTAATACCGTGAAGTGGGTTGCAATCGGGGGTATGGTAGACAGAAGGATGTAAAGGTTAGGGACTACTGGGAATGTCGATGTGATGTCCTCATTGACTTTTTGCAGATCCTGGACCAGTCTCCAAGAGTTTGGTCCCTTCCTTACTGCCAGAATAGGGCTGTTGTGTGGTGAATGGGTAGGAATTAGGATAGAGGCTTGAAGAAGACAGTCTATGATAGGCTTAAGTTCCTTGTGAGCCTCCAGGGTGAGAGAGTACTGTTGTTGGGTGATTATAGTCGAGGGGTATTTTAGGGTAATGTGGACTGGGGGGTGATTTTTGGCTATGAATGGGTGATCAGTGTCCCAGACTTGGAGGTCTAAGGTGGGTAGATCCAAGGGAAGGTCAGGGGTGAGGGATAGGGACCGTCCAGGTGCCATCTGCATGCAGAATATAGAGACTGTATCTAGGGAGGTATTGAGCCTCCAGGGTGAGAGAGTACTGTTGTTGGGTGATTATAGTCGAGGGGTATTTTAGGGTAATGTGGACTGGGGGGTGATTTTTGGCTATGAATGGGTGATCAGTGTCCCAGACTTGGAGGTCTAAGGTGGGTAGATCCAAGGGAAGGTCAGGGGTGAGGGATAGGGACCGTCCAGGTGCCATCTGCATGCAGAATATAGAGACTGTATCTAGGGAGGTATGGTAATAAAGGCCCCCAATTTGGATAACAAATCTCTCCCTAGGAGTGCCATCGGGCACCGAGGCATTATGGGGAATGAGTGTATAAGGGTCAATTTTCCAAATTGACAGAGTAATGGAGGGCTGATTTTTGGCCTTAGGGGAACTCCAGAGACCCCCTTGATTATGAGTTCTGAGTCTTGAGTTGGGCCAGAGTAGGAAGTGAAGAGAGAGAAAGTGGCTCCAGTGTCTACTATAAAAGAGGTCTTTTTCTCCGGCCACTACCCCATCTACCCTAAGTTCTGAGCTCGTGTTCAGGACACGGTCAAGGGGCTGGAACCAGGGCCCCATCATTGAAACAACTCTCGTAGGGTTGGGTTGGGGTTCTGGGGAGAAGTGGGGATTTCCCCAAGAGGCGCCAGGGCGTCCCTGTGGACATTCCACTCTCCAAGTCTGGGAGGTGGGGACCTCCCCAGGGGAGCCAGGGCGTCCCTGGGGACAGTCCATCTTCCAGTGTCCCCACTGGCCACAGGTTGGGCATGCTTTTGTTGAGAGCCACGGGTTTAGGCATACCTTTGCCCAGTGTCCTGACTGGTTGCATCAGAAGCAGGGTCTGGGGTTGGGGGGGTGGTCTTAGGCCCAGTTCTGGGATGACTTGGGCCAGGCTGATCTCTTCCCTTAACCGCTGCTGCCAAAAAGGCATATTTAGCTTTTCTCTCACGTTCTTTTCCTCTTTTAGCCTCCTCCTCCCTATTATTGAACACCTTGAAGGCTACTTCTACAAGGTCTCTTTGAGGGGTCTCAGGGCCCTTTCCTAGTTGTCAAAGCTTGGGTGTGATGTCAGGGGCTGACTAGCTGATGAATTGAACGTGAAGGTAGAGCAATCCAGTGGGGGTGGTGAAGTCTAGGTTGGTATACATCTGGACTGCCTCTGTGAGGTGTGCCAAGAATAAGGCTGGGTTTTCATCTGCCCATTGGGTGATTTCTCTGACTTTATCATAATTGACATGGATATGAGTATTTTTCTGCATTCCTTCTAGAATGCAGGTAATCATATGATTGAGTCTCCTGATATCTGGGTCACCGGGCTGGTAAGTCCAGTGGGGATCTAACTGAGGCACCGCCTCATCAGCAGCTGGGCTATCCCAGTCTTGGTTATATAAATGATCAGCATGGGCTTTTGCCGCTTGTCAGATATGGTCTTTTTTGTCAGGGGTGAGAGTGGCATTTAGGATATAATACACGTCACTCCATGTGAGGTTATAGGCCTGGGAGAGTCTCAGGAATTCTTTTCTCTATCTGGTAGGATTTTCAGAAAATGATCCTAACTTTTATTCTATCTGGCTATATCTGACAAGGAAAATGGCACGTGGACTAAGTGGGTGGGGCCCTCTGGTCTTGCCACCTCTCCTAGGGGAAACATATGTTGGGTACGTGGCTCTGTGGCAGTGGGGGAAGGAAGAGAGGAGGAGGAGTCGGGGAGGTGGGGTAGCAGGGTGGAGGAGGAGTCAGGAGAGGTAGAGCCAATAGCGGAGTTGGATGAAGGGGAAGGAGAGGGCTGTTGGGGTTGCGGGTAGGGAGGGGGCTCATTGCAGGGTCGAACTCCCGGGCTGCGGAAGGTCGTGGTCTGCGGTTAGTTGAGGAAGAAGAGCCCTTTTGCTTGGGAGGTAAGGTGCATACAAGGACCTCATGGGTGGAGCAGGCCTTGTATAGGGAGGGCCTGCTGCGAAGGGCCCAAAAGGCTTGGGCGTATCGGACCTCCGACCACTTGCCATCCCATTTAAGGAAGTCTGTGAGATTTTGAAGAATGTTAAAGTCAAATGTGCCAGCTCAGGCCAGTAGTCTTGATTGTCTAATTGGTATTGAGGCCAAATCTGTGAACAGAGTTGTTTTAAACGGTTAGCTTTGAGTTCAGTGAGTCAGAGTGGTTTGAGATTTTTTGAGAACACAGGTCAGAGGGGAATCTTTTGGGACAGATTGGCCAGACCCCATAATTGAAAGGCAAGCACAGGCTCCTAATGAGAGCTCAAGTCGTCACCTGCAGTCGCAATAGGAGTTATGAGAAGAGAGCTCTGTGTCGAGGTAGAGTGTCCCCCACCGTCGCCTACAGAGTGGCCCTGGGCCGGGGGTCCCTGGGGCCCAGAGATGACTGAGTTCTGGGGCGCCTTTAGAACACCTCTGGATCTTACCTTAATCTAGGGGCCGGCATGAGTGGAGTGTGGCATATAGAGCAGTCGAATGGCAAGAGTTCCCTATTCCGGAAGTCGTCAGAGAGAGAGAGGGAGAGAGGGTAGAGCCAAGGCCTGGGGGTACGCAAAGCATCAATAAAGCCTTAGCCCGAGGGTTGCACCGCTCACAAAGGCACTGGGCGTCCCTGAGGGGAACTTGAGCCCTGGCAGAAAAGTGAGCTCAGCGGATGTTGGAACTCCCAGACTCCGGGAAAAGGGAAAACAGTGAGAGGGAGGGAGAGGGAGGGAGAGGGAGAGAGAGTGAGCCGAGTGCCTCGCCCTTTCCAGGTTTCGCCACCAAGAATGTAAGGTATAGTTCGGCTGAGGCAGAAAGAGGAAAGATGACCTCAACAGAAGTAGGTTACCTTTATTCAGGCAAGGAGGGGCGACAGTTGGCCTAAAGACCAGGCTGAGTGCGGAGAGGGATCAGGGAGGCTCCATATTTATAGGGAGGTGAGTGGAAGCAATATGGGAAACGTTAATCAGGTGGGATGTTTTGGGTATTTTTTAGCTGAGATGACATTTGTGGTTGGGCAGGGGGTGATAAGTCTTCTGGGCATGTGTAGGGGGTGGAAGTTTTATGGACACGGGGTGATAAGTCCCAGATAAATGCAACCGGCCTGGAGCATCAGGGCGGGACCTAAACTTCTGTTTTATTTTCTTCGAAGTTAGATGATTCAGCAAGGGCCTTTGAAACTGTTGTTTTCTTTCCTAGGCCCCGAAGACTCCTTCAGTCACCACTGTAACAAATTACCACAAATTACTCAGTGCTCAAAACAAGATAATGTTTTTCTTGTACAGATCTGGAGCTCAGAAATCCAAAATTGCTTTGCCTGGGCTGAAGTCAAGGTGTCGGCAGAGGTGGTTCATTCTAGAACTTCACAGGAGAATCTGAACCTCCTGCTTTTCAGCTCCCGAGGCTGCCTACTCTACTTGGCTCACAGCTTCTTCCTTGAATCCCACCAATCTCTCCCTTCCATCATCACATCTCCTATTTCCTCATTTGGTCTTCTAGCTTCCCTCTTACGAGGATCCTTGTGATCACATTTAGGGTTCACCCAGGTAATCCAGGATCATCTCCCCATCTCAAAATCTTTAACTTAATCACACCTGCAATTATTTTTTGTACCTTTGACAGGTTCTTGGGATGAGGATGTGGCATCTTTTAGGAGGGCACTGTTCAGCCTACTGCAAGGGTTCAGGGGTCTACCAAGTTATATTAAACCATGAGTGGCTAAAAATGGGATTTAAACGTTAAAGAACAACAAAACAAATCCACAATGCCATGACATACACCAGAAATGGAGAGGACTACAGGAAAACAAGATGTACAACAGCTGATCTGTCAGGAGAATATATTGGGTTGGCCAAAAATTTCACTCAGGGTTTTCGGTACAGTGTTATGGAAAAACCCAAAGAAACTTTTTGACCAACCCAATACAATTGCCAGGGGCTTCCCTGGTGGCTCAGTGGTAAAGAATCTGTCTGCCAATGCAAGAGACACAGATTCAATCCCAGGGTTGGGAAGATTCCCTGCAGAAGGAAACAGCAAGGGAGAACAAGATGGTGGAGGAGTAGGCAGACATGGAGTATATCTTTCTCCACAGATACATCAAGAATACACCTCAGAGACAAAAGATCTTGCAGAACACCAGCAGAGAGCAGGCAGGAGTACCTGACCACTGGAAAAGAATATATAGAGCATGCAAAATTCAGTAGGATGAAGGAAGCAGGGGGAGAAGAGGAGAGTGAGCAGGACTGGATCTGCACCTGAAGGGTGGAGAACAGAAATAGGGGTCAGATCCCCACATTGGGGCAATTGTCCAGGACAGAGGAAATGCATTTGAGGCTGAGACTGACTGTAGCAGCTGATCTGTGGCAGTCTGAATGGAATAAGAATCACACATAGAGTCCTTGTCACAGCCATACACACCCCAGACAAGGATGCAAGTCCCCTAGAAAGCACAGTGGCTGGGAGATGATGTGTAGGGATTGGAGAGCAGTCTCAGGGCAAGGTCTGCTATTGATTGCATAGAGACAGCCTGAGGGGACGTGAGGGGGGAGATCACATGGAAAATGCCTGCGGAGGAAAACCAGGTAGCCACTGGAGGCAGGGCAATACTGCTGAGTCATGTGCAGTGGGTGGAACCATTACTGTAGCCTCTCTCCCCACACACTAGCCCAGTAGCTGAACAATGAAGACCACAGAGAGGCTGTTCTTTAAGCACCTGATGCATCAAGCAACAGAGAAAGACCAGTCCGAGGCCCTCTGATTGCCAGCTGCCAGAGACTAGAAAAAGACTCTGATAGGGTTATAGCTCCTGTGGCTAAGGCAGTTGGTACACACATAGCACTGCCAGGGCCCCCAGGATATAAACAGACTTGGCACCATCAGAGTCCTCAAGATACAGGCTTCGTACCACCAGGGCCCTCAAGATCCAAGCAGCGGCACCACTTCTATGTTCAATTCTCACTGATGCAAAGCAGCCAGAGGCCAGAAGAAGCTCTAGTAGCACCTATCTCATGACAATAGCCACTGGCCCCCCTGAGTACCTGGCACTGCCAGGATCCCTGTGATCCAAGCAACCCCACCACATTCACACTCGATCCCCACTGCGACAGAGCTGCCAGAGGCTATAAAAAAACCCTCAGTTCAGTCGCGCACTCGTGTCCGACTCTTTGCGACCTCATGAATCACAGTACGCCAGGCCTCCCTGTCCATCACCAACTCCCGGAGTTCACTCAGACTCACGTCCATTGAGTCCGTGATGCCATCCAGCCATCTCATCCTCAGTCATCCCCTTTTCCTCCTGCCCCCAATCCCTCCCAGCATCAGGGTCTTTTCCAATGAGTCAACTCTTCGCATGAGGTGGCCAAAGTACTGGAGCTTCAGTTTTAGCATCATTCCTTCCAAAGAAATCCCAGGCTTGATCTCCCTCAGAATGGACTGGTTGGATCTCCTTGCAGTCCGAGGGACTCTCAAGAGTCTTCTCCAACACCACAGTTCAAGAGCATCAATTCTTCTGCGCTAAGCCTTCTTCACAGTCCAACTCGCACATCCATACATGACCACAGGAAAAACCATAGCCTTGACTAGATGGACCTTAGTCAGCAAAGTAATGTCTCTGCTTTTGAATATACTATCTAGGTTGGTCATAACTTTTCTTCCAAGGAGTATACGCCTTTTAATTTCATGGCTGCTGTCACCATCTGCAGTGATTTTGGAGCCCAGAAAAATAAAGTCTGACACTGTTTCTACTGTTTCCCCATCTATTTCCCATGAAGTGATGGGGCCAGATGCCATGATCTTCATTTTCTGAATGTTGAGCTTTAAGCCAACTTTTTAACTCTCCTCTTTCATTTTCAACAAGAGTCTTTTTAGCTCCTCCTCACTTTCTGCCATAAGGGTGGTGTCATCTGCATATCTGAGGTTATTGATATTTCTCCCAGCAATCTTGATTCCAGCTTGTGTTTCTTCCAGTATAAAAGGATAATGAGAGTTCCCACAAAAGAAAATGCAATAGTTCTGGCAGGTGTGGATACTGGAGGCAAGAACACACAGGAGCAGAACCAGATTAGAGTCTAAGCAGCCCTCACAGCAGGTCCAGAGGTCAGCCCAATATTGAAGGGCAACCTAGGGAGGAGAGGTGGAGTGTGACTCACAGCAAGGGAAAGGATGCTGACAGCTGAGATTCAAGAAAAACATTTATTATTCTTTTATGTTGACTAGTTTTGTAGTTGCTTCTGGATTTTTTTTCTTTTTTTCCCCCTCTGTTGCTATAATTGTTGATTTTATTAGTACTATTAAATCTATTTAACTTTTTGAGAATTATTTTTCTTAATCACACTTTTTATTTATTTTATATACTTCTGCCTGTACATTAGCCTTTTGCTATTTTGTGGGGCTTTCCTTTTTTTTTTTATTTTAAAAAACTTTTAATTTATTATCTTTTTCTACATTTTTTCTTTTGTTTGCTTTTCCTATTGTAGTTATTCTTTAATATATGTAAATTTTCTTTATCTATCTCTATTTAACTTTGTATTTCTATTCTTTCTTTCTTTTTTTTTTTCCACCATGTTTGTTAGTTTGTTTTATTTTCATTGCTTTATTCCCCAGTTGGCACCTTGATTTGGTTTTGTTTTCCAGTTTGTGCTTTAGTTAGTTTTGTTTTTAACTGGTTGATATCATTTTTGGTATCTTTTGCTTGCTGGGCCAATCTGTTGTACTTTTTTTTTTTTTTTGGTGAGGGAGATTTTTTTTGTTTGTTTGTTTGCTTTTAATGGTGTATATAGGTATGTGTATATTTCATTATTTTTGTTATTATTTGTGTGATTTTGTATTTGCCATTTGTCTGGGGGTTGCCTTTTCTTTTTTCTTTTTGTGTGTTTGTTTTAATCCCCTTTAATGCCATAACAACTACTTGTGGAATCTCCATCCCCTGGCCAGAGATTAGGTCCTGAGCCTTTGGTGTAGGAGTGCTGACTCCAAGACCCTAGACTGCCAAAGAACTCCTAACCCTAAGGTGTATTAATTAGCAAGAACTCCCACACAGGCATCCACCAGTATACAAAACCTGGCATCACCCAACTCCCAGCAGCACTCAGTGCAGGACACCTCATCCAAACAACAAAGGCAAAGATACAAGCCTAATAATCATCAGCGTACAGGATTACCACCTCACACAGCCCTGTCCATTAGAGTTTAAAAAAAAAAAAAACCTCACCTTTCCCATCAGAACACAAGCACAAATCACAGCCTACATGAAGGCTACAGAAACCACTGGACCAACCTTACCAGCAGAAACCAGAGGAAGAAAGAATTTGATCTTAAAACCTAGGAAAAGGAGACCTCAAACACAATAAGTCAAAAAAAAGAAAGAAAGAAAGAAAGAAAGAAAAGGCAGAGAAATATTGTGCAAATGAAGGAACAGCCTAGAAACACACAAGTCCAAATAAATGAAGAGGAAACAGACAAACTACCTGAAAAAGAATTCAGAGTAATCCTTTCCCATCAGAACACAAGCACAAATCACAGCCTACATGAAGGCTACAGAAACCACTGGACCAACCTTACCAGCAGAAACCAGAGGAAGAAAGAATTTGATCTTAAAACCTAGGAAAAGGAGACCTCAAACACAATAAGTCAAAAAAAAGAAAGAAAGAAAGAAAGAAAGAAAAGGCAGAGAAATATTGTGCAAATGAAGGAACAGCCTAGAAACACACAAGTCCAAATAAATGAAGAGGAAACAGACAAACTACCTGAAAAAGAATTCAGAGTAATGATAGTATGCTGCTGCTACTGCTAAGTCACTTCAGTCACGTCCAACTCTGTGTGACCCCATAGACAGAAGCCCACCAGGCTCCCTCATCCCTGGGATTATCCAGGCAAGAACACTGGAGTGGGTTGCCATTTCCTTCTCCAATGCATGAAAGTGAAACGTGAAAGTGAAGCCGCTCAGTCGTGTCCAACTCTTAGCGACCCCATGGACTACAGCCTACCAGGCTCCTTTGTCCATGGGATTTTCCAGGCAAGAGTACTGGAGTGGGGTGCCATTGCCTTCTCCAATGATAGTATAGATGATCCCAAACCTCAAAAACAGAATAGAGAAAATGCAGGAATAAATTAAACATTTAACAAGAACCTAGAAGAAATAAAGAATAAACAAACAGATGAACAACATAATTACTGAAATTAAAAATACTCTAGAAGGAATCAATAGCAGAATATCCGAGGCAAAAGAACAGATAAGTGAGCTGGAAGATAGAATGGTGGAAATAACTGCTGAAAAGCAGAATAAAGGGGGGAAAATGAAAAGAACTGAGGATAGTCTCAGAAACCTCTGGGATAATATCAAACACACCAACATTCAAATTATAGGGGCCCCAGAAAAAGAAGAGAAAAAGAAAGCATATGAAAAAATTTTTGAAGAGATTATAGTAAAAAATTTCCCCAGCATTGGAAAAGAAATAGTCAATCAAGTCCAAGAAGGGCAGAGAGTCTCATAGAGGATAAACCTGAGGAGAAACACATGAAGACACATAATAATGAAACTAACAAAGGTTAAACACAAAGAAAGAATATTAAAAGCAGCAAGGGAAAAGCAACAAGTAGCATACAAGGGAAACCCCATAAGAATAACAGCTGATCTTTCAGAATAAACTCTGCAGGCCAGAAGGGAATGGCAGGATATATTTAAATTACTGAAAGGGAAAAATCTACAACCAAGATTACTCTACCCAGCAAAGAATTCATTAAAAATGATGGATAAATCAAAAGCTTTACAGACAAGCAAAAGTTAGAAAGTTTAGTACCACTAAACCAGCCTTACAATAACTGTTAAAGGAACTTCTATAAACAGGAAACACAAGGGAAGAAAAAGATCTACAAAAACAAACCCCAAGCAATTAAGAAAATGGCAACAGGAACGTATATATCAAAAATTACTTTAAATGTAAATGGATTAAACATTCCAACCAAAAGACACAGACTGGCTGAATGGTTACAAAAACAAGACCCATATATACGCTGTCTACAAGAGATCCACTTCAGACCTAGAGACACATGTATACAGATTGAAAGTGAGTGGATGGAAAAAGATATTCAATGAAAATGGAAATCAAAAGAAAGCCAAAGTAGCAATCCTCATATAGACAAAATAAACCTTAAAATAAAGAATATTACAAGAGATAAGGAAAAACACCACATAATGATCAAAGGATCAATCCAAGAGGAAGATATAATGATTATAAATATTTATGCACCCAACATAGGCACACCTCAATACAAACACTAACAGATATAAAAGGAGAAATTGACAGTAACACAATAATAGTAGGGGACTTTAACACCCTACTTACACCAGTGACTTGATCATTAAAACAGAAAGTTAATAAGGAAACACAAGTCTTAAATGACACATCATGCCAGATGGATCTAATTGATATCTTCAGGACATACCATCCAAATGCAGAAGAATACACGTTCTTCTCAAGTGCACAAGGAACATTCTCCAGGGTAGACCACATTTGGGGTCACAAACCAAATCTCAGTAAATCTGAGAAAATTGAAATCATATCAAGCATTTTTTCTGACCACAATGCTATGAGACTGGATATCAAGGACAGGGGGGAAAAAAACTGTAAAAAAACACAAACACATGGAGATTACACAATACATTTCTAAATAACAAACAAGTTACTAAAGAAATCAAAAGGGAAATAAAAAATTCCTAGAAATAATTAACAATGAAAACACAACAACTCAAAACCTATGGGGTGCAGCAAAAGCAGTTCTAAGAGGGAAGTTTATAGCAATACAATCTTACCTCAAGAAACAAGAAAAACATTGAACAGGTAGCCTAACTTTGCACCCAAAACAACTGGGAAAAGAAGAACAACAAAATTAGAAGGAAAGAAATCATAAAGATCAGAGCAGAAATAGATGAAAAACAAATAAAACAATAGAAAAGATTAATAAAACGAAAAGCTTGTTCTTTGAGAAGACAAGCAAAGTTGACAAATTTTAACCAGATTCATCAAGAAAAAAAGAGAAGAGTCAAATCAACAAAATTAGAATTGAAAAAGGAGAGGTTGCAACAGACAGTGCTAAAATGCAAATGATCATAAGAGACTATTACAAGCAACTATATGTCAATAAAATGGATAGATAGTCAGTTCAGTTCAGTCGCTCAGTCATGTCCGACTCTTTGAAACCACGTGAACTGCAGCACGCTAGGTCTCCCTTGTCCATCACCAACTCCCAGAGTCCACCAAACCCATGTCCATCAAGTTGATGATGTCATCCAACCATCTCATCCTCTGTCGTTCCCTTCTCCTCCTGCCCTCAATCCCTCCCAGCATCAGGGTCTTTTCCAATGAGTCAGCTCTTCGCATCAGGTGGCCAAAGTATTGGAGTTTCAGCCTCAACATCAGTCCTTCCAATGAACACCCAGGACTGATCTCTTTTAGGATGGACTGGTTGGATCTCCTTGCAGTCCAAGGGACTCTCAAGAGTCTTCTCCAACACCACAGTCAAAAGCATCAATTCTTCGGCGCTCAGCTTTCTTTATAGTCCAACTCTCACATCCATATATGACCACTGGAAAAACCATAGCCTTGACTAGATGGACCTTTGTTGGCAAAATAATGTCTCTGTTTTTTAATATGCTGTCTAGGTTGGTCATAACTTTCCTTCCAAGAAGTAAGCGTCTTTTAATTTCATGGCTGCAATCACCATCTGCAGTGATTTTGGAGCCCAGAAAAATAAAGTCAGCCATTGTTTCCACTGTTTCCCCATCTATTTGCCATGAAGTGATGGGACCAGATGCCATGATCTTAGTTTTCTGAATGTTCAACTTTAAGTCAACTTTTTTACTCTCTCACTTTCATCAGGAGGCTTTTTAGTTCTTCTTCACTTTCTGCCATAAGGGTGGTGTCATCTGCATATATGAGCTTATTGATATTTCTCCCAGCAATCTTGATTCCAGCTTCTGCTTCTTCCAGCCCACCATTTCTCATGAACTCTGCATATATGTTAAATAAGCAGGGTGACAATATACAGTCTTGACGTACTCCTTTTCCTATTTGGAACCAGTCTGTTGTTCCATGTCCACTTCTAACTGTTGCTTCCTGACTTGCATATAGGTTTCTCAAGAGGCAAGTCAGGTGGTCTGGTATTCCCATCTCTCTCAGAACTTCCACAGTTTGTTGTCATCCACACAGTCAAAGGCTTTGGCATAGGCAATAAAGCAGAAATAGATGTTTTTCTGGAACTCTCTTGCTTTTTCCATGATCCAGCGGATGTTGGCAATTTGTTCTCTGGTTCCCCTGCCTTTTGTAAAACTAGCTTCAACATCTGGAAGTTCACCGTTCACGTATTGCTGAAGCCTGACTTGGAGAATTTTAAGCATTACTTTACTAGCACGTGAGATGAGTGCAATTGTGCAGTGGTTTGAGCATTCTTTGGCATTGCCTTTCTTTGGGATTGGAATGAAAACTGACATTTTCCAGTCCTTTTCTAAAACCAGCTTCAACATCTGGAAGTTCACAGTTCACATATTGCTGAAGCTTGGCTTGGAGAATTTTAAGCATTACTTTACTAGCATGTGCCACTGCTGCTGCTGCTGCTGCTAAGTCGCTTCAGTCGTGTCCGACTCTGTGCAACCCCATAGACGGCAGCCCACAAGGCTCCCCATCCGTGAGATAAGTGCAATTGTGTAGTGGTTTGAGCATTATTTGGCATTGCCTTTCTTTGAGATTGGAATGAAAACTGACCTTTTCCAGTCCTGTGCCACTACTGAGTTTTCCATATTTGCTGGCATATTGAGTGCAGCACTTTCACAGCATCATCTTTCAGAATTTGAAATAGCTCAACTGGAATTCCACCACCTCCATTAGCTTTGTTCATAGTGATGCTTCCTAAGGCCCACTTGACTTCACATTCCAGGATGTTTGGCTCTAGGTCAGTGATCACACCATCATGATTATCTAGGTCATGAAGATCTTTTCTGTACAGTTCTGTGTATTCTTGCTACCTCTTCTTAATATCTTCTGCTTCTGTTAGGTCCATACCATTTCTGTTCTTTATTGAGCCCATCTTTGCATGAAATGTTCCCTTGGTATCTCTAATTTTCTTGAAGAGATCTCTAGTCTTTCCCATTCTATTATTTTCCTCTATTTCCTTGCATTGATTGCTAAAGAAGGCTTTCTTATCTCTCTTGCTGTTCTTTGGAACTCTGCATTCAAATGGGTATATCTTTCCTTTTCTCCTTTGCTTTTCGCTTCCTGTCTTTTCACAACATGGAAAAAATGGAGAGATTTTTAGAAAAGCTCAATCTTCCAAGACTGAACCAGGGGAAAAAAAAAAGAAATTATGAATGAGCCAATTCCAAGCAGTAAAATCAAAACTGTGATCACAAATCTCCTAGAAAACAAAAGCCAAGGGCCAAAGGCTTCAGAGGTGAATTCTATCAAACATTTAGAGAATAGTTAATGCCTATCCTTCTAAAACTCTTTCAAAAAATTGCAGAGGAAAAAACACTTCCAAACTCATTCTACAAGGCCACTATTGTCAGGGGACATTCAGCTTCAAGGGATCCAATATGTTATTCTTTTCTTTTGTGTGCTATTTCTCAAGGATTCTCTATTCCTTATCAGTTCCTGGAAAACAGGAATGAGCAGAGCTGCACGCAGTTCTTAGGACTGAGATCATGAGAAAGGGCACCTGTTTGGATCCCTTTCAGTGACTCCCTTCAGTGACCTTACTTAAATGTAATCTATTCAGTTATGCCCCTCTTACTCAGGATATGGAATGCTTTCTGGCCTTTTGAAGATTGTTATTTGCTTGGCTTTGTTTTTGCTCAGTCTTTGTTTTTTTGTTTTATTGCCTAAAGCTGCCTTGTATGAAGATATAAATATGCGTTTCTACAAATAAAGCACCCTTGTTTCACTCAAGACACGGGTCCCTTGCATCCCTTTTCTCGTCAACTCCAGTCCCCAGGTCTTGGTCTACAAAGACCATGACACACCATCACCCTGATACCAAACCAGATGAAGACAACACACACAAAAAGAAAATTACAGGCCAATATTACTGATGAACATATATGCAAAAATCCTCAACAAAATTCTAGCAAATGGCTTTCAACAGCACATTAAAATGATCATACACCATGATCAAGTTGGGTTTATCCCAGGGATGCAAGGATTCTTCAGTATAAGCAAATCAGTCAATGTGATAACATATTAACAAACTGAAAGATAAAAAATCATATGATAATCTCAACAGATGCAGAAAAAGCCTTGACAAAATTCAGCACCCATTTATGATAGAAACTCCTCAAAAAATGGGCATAGAATGGACCTACCTCAATATATGGCCATAAAGGCCATATACAATAAACCCACAGCAAGCATTATTCTGAACTGTGAAAAACTGAAAGCATTCCCTCTAAGATCAAGAAAAAGACAAGGGTGCGCACTATCACCACTATTATTCAACATAGTTTTAGAAGTCCTGGCTATGGCAATCAGAGAAGAAAAAGAAGTAAAAGGAATTCAGATTGGAAAAGAAGAGGTAAAACTCTCACTGTTTGCAGACAACATGATATCATATATAGAAAATCATAAAGATACTATCAGAATATTACTAGAGCTAAGCAGTGAATTTAGCAAAGTCACAGGATACAAAATCAATACATAGAAATGACTTGCATTCTTATATACTAACAATGGAAAATCAGAAAGAGAAATTAAGGAATCAATCCCACTCACCATTGCAACAGTGAATAAAGAATAAAATATCTAAGAATAAACCTACCTAAGGTTTATTAGGTAGGAGACAAAAGAGACAAAAGAACTGTACACAGAAAATTATAAGACACTGATGAAAGAAATCAAAGAAATGGAGAAGAGATGGAGAGATATTCCATGTCCTGGGTTGGAAGAATCAATATTGTGAAAATGACTATACTATCAAATGCAATCTCTATCAAATTCAATGCATCCCTATCAAATTACCAATGGCACTTTTTACAGAACTAGAATAAATACCTCACAATTTATACAGAAACACAAAAGATTCCAAATAGCCAAAGCAATCTTAAGAAAGAAGAATGGAGCTGGAGGAATCAACCCTCCTGACTTCAGACTATACTACAAAGCTACAGTAATCAAGACAGTATGGTACTGTCACAAAAACATAAATATAGACCAATGGAACAAGATAGAAATCCCAGAAATAAACCCACACACCTATGAGTCCTTATTTTTGACAAAGGAAGCAAGAATACAATGGGGCAAAGATAGAGTCTTCAATAAGTGGTGCTGGGAAAACTGGACAGCTAGGTACAAAATAAATTAGAACACTTCCTAACACCATACACAAAGATAAACTCAAAACAGATTAAAGACCTTAATGTAAAATCAAAAACTGTAAAACTCTTAGAGGAAAACATAGGCAAAACACTCTATGATATAAATCACAGCAAGATCCTCTATGACCCACCTCCTAGAGTAACGGAAATGAAAACAAAATAAACAAGTGGGACAATTAAACTTAAAAGCTTTTGCACAACAAAGGAAACTATAAACAAGGTGAAAGACAACCTTCAGAATGGAAGAAAATAATAGGAAATGAAACAATTGACAAAGGATGCATGCATGCTAAGTTGCTTCAGTTGTGTCCGACTCTTTATGACCCTATGGACTGTAGACCTTCAGGCTCTTCTGTCCAAGGAATTTTCCAGGTAAGAATACTGGAGTTTGTTGCCATGTCCTCCTCCAGAGGATCTTCCCAACCCAGAGATTGAACCCATCTCCTGCAGCTCCTGCATTGCAGGCAAATTCTTTACAGCTCCAAAATATACAAGCAGCTCATACAAGTCAATACCAGAAAAACAAACAACCAAATCAAAAAGTGAGAAAAAGACCTAAACAGACATTTCTCCAAAGAAGACATACAGATGGCTAATAAATACATGAAAAGATGCTCAACATGGCTCATTATTAGAGAAATGCAAATCAAAGCTACAATGAGATATCACCTAACACCAGTCAGAATGGCAATCATCAAAAAGTCTACAAACAATAAATGCTAGAGAGGGTGTGGAGAAAAGGGAACCCTCTTGCACTATTGGTGGGAATGTAAATTGATACAGCCACTATTGAAGACAGTATGGAAATTCCTTTAAAAACTAGGAATAAGACCACCATATGACCCAGCAATCCCACTACTAGACATATACCTTGAGGAAACCAAAATTGAAAAAGACATATGTACCTCGTGCTCATTGCAGCACTATTTACAATAGCTAGGACATGGAAGTAACCTAGATTTCCATAGGCAGATGAATAGATAATGAATGTATATACGTGGTACATATATACAGTGGAATATTACTCAGCCATAAAAATGAATGCCTTTGAATCAGTTCTAATGAGGTGGATGAACCTAGAGCCTATTACACAGAGTGAAGTAAGTCAGAAAGAGAAAAACAAATATCACATGCTAATGCACATATACGGAATCTAGAAAGATTGTACTGATGGCATCATTTGCAAGACAGCCATGGAGACACATGGCTTACCTGGTGGCTCAGATGGTAAAGACTCTGCCTGCAATGCAGGAAACCTGGGTTCGATCCCTGGGTCAAAAGATCCTCTAGAGAAGAGAATGGCAACCCACTCCAGTATTCTTGACTGGAGAATTCCATGGACAAAGGAGCCTAGCAGGCTATAGTCCATGGGGTTGCAAAGAATCGGAAATGACTGAGCAACTAACACTTTCACTTTCAATGGAGACACAGACATAGAGAGCAGACTCATGGACACAGTGAGGGGGAGGAAGGAGAGGGTGGGATGTATGGAGAGAGTAACATGGAAACATATATTACCATATGTAAAATAGATAGCCAATGGGAATTTACTGTGTGACTCAGGGAACTCAAACCAGAGTTCTGTAACAACCTAGAGGGGTGGGATAGGGAGGGAGGTGGGAGGGAGGCTCAAGAGGGAAGGGACATATGTATTCCTATGGCTGATTCATGTTGATATTTGGCATAAACCAATACAATACTGTAAGGCAGTTATCTTTCAATTAAAATAAATACATTTTTTAAAAAAGGAAACATCGACCCACTCTAGTATTCTTGCATGGCAAATCCCATGAATAGAGGAGCCTGGTGGGCTACAGTCCATAAGATTGCAAAGAGTGGGACACGACTTATCAAGTAAACAACAACAATACAGTTGCCAGGCACTTCACTGAACTTTTAATGGCCATAATAGTAGGACCAGAGTCAGCTGTTGGACTGGAACAGCAACCCAGCAGCCTGAAAAAAATGTTAATAGCAGAGAGGAGAGGGGTCAAAGACTCAATGTAGTCAATCTGCCAGGTGTGGGTGGGTCAACACCTTTTTAATGTGTAGAAGGAACAGTCAGCTTTTGGCCTGAGTCATCCATGGGAAGCCTCTGCATTGGAAACAGATTCCTTTGCTTTGTGTCCACACAAACCTCCGCCATATTGATTTAAAAATGAAAAGGAGGACAGAACAATACACTGAAATTAAAAACCTTCAGCAAAAGAAATCTAACTTATTTTATCAATACGTCCACTAAGGTAACTAGAAATGCAGGACAAATTACTTTTTTTTTTAGACTCTCTAAAAGCATCAGAGATATTTAAGGCAGAATTATATAAATGGGATAATATATCATCAGAGGTTGGTTTTGTCCCAGGAATGCAAGGTTGGCTTAACATTTGAAAACTAATGTAACAAAAATTAAGGAGAAAAAGATACCAAAAGCATTTCAACATATGGAGAAATATCAACTGATAAAATTCATCCAAAAGATAAAAATCAAAATTCACTTAAAAAAAAAAACTGAGGGTAAAGTGTGGATTTTCTCAATCTAAACTGTAGATAAAGAATGTCTACAAAAAAAAAGATTCTATAGCAAACATCATACTTAAAGAAGAAATACTGGACGTTTTCCCATGAGTCTCAGAAAGAGTAGGACACTTGCTACCGCCACTTATTTTTCCCTGAGAGTCCAGGCAAGTTCAATACAGGGGGAAACTTTTAGGGATTTGGAAAAAAGAAATAAAACAGTCTTATTTAAAGATGACATAATTGGATAGGTAAAACATCCAAAATGATCAATAGATAAATTATTACAATTAATAACCAAATATATAAAGTTAATATATACAAAGTCAATATGAAAGTGAAAGTGTTAGTTGCTCAGTTCTGTTCAACTCTTTGTAACTCTATGGACTGTAGCCCGCCAGGCTCTTCTGTCCAAGGGATTCTCCAGACAAGAATACTAAGTGGGTGGCCATTTCCTTCTCCAGGGGATCTTCCCGACCCAGGGCTCAAATCTGAGTCTCCTGCATTGCAGGCAGATTCTTTACCATCTGAGCCACAAGGAAAGCCTAGATGCAATTGTATTTTTATGTAACAGCAACAGAAAATTAGGAAACTAATTTTTTTTAATTTAAAAAGTTCTTCCGCTATAAGAACTGTCTACATCATCTTTGTAATATTTTTTTAACTAAAACTATTCTAAAATAAGAAGTTTACTTTTTTAAAGTATATCATTTACAGTGGCATGAGTGAACGTAAAGAAAAAGTGAAAGTCGCTCAATTGTGTCAGACTCCCTGCGACATGTCCAGCTCTTTGCATCGTGTCTGACTCTTTGAGACTGTATAGTCCATGGAATTCTCCAGGCCAGAATACTGGATTGGGTAGCCTTTCCCTTCTCCGGGGGACCTTCCCAACACAGAGATCGAACCCAGGACTCCCACATAGCAGGCAGATTCTTTATCAGCTGAGCCACCAGGGAAGCCCCAAAACCTATCCCTTCCTTCTCCAGAGGATCTTCCTGACCCGAGAATCGAACCCGGGTCTCCTGCAGGCAGATTCTTTACCAGCTGAGCTACCAGGGAACTAAAGATGCCGCAATTAAAGGTCCTGCATGCCACATCTGGGATCTGGC
The DNA here is from genome assembly GCA_006408695.1 of Aepyceros melampus. Classification (NCBI taxonomy): domain Eukaryota; kingdom Metazoa; phylum Chordata; class Mammalia; order Artiodactyla; family Bovidae; genus Aepyceros; species Aepyceros melampus. The sequence continues at coordinate 146,909 of SJXQ01004804.1, forward strand.
ACAGCCAAATAAACAAATATTTTAAATTAACTTTAAAATAAAAATACTATTTTAAAAAACAGAAGAATGAATAAGTAAATGGTGGTATATTTACACAGCAAAATGAATTAGCTACGGCTCCAGGAACAACATGAATGAACCCCACAATATGCTGAATGAAGTCTATCACAAAAGAATAAATAAAATATTATTTTATATTTATAAAGTTCCAAAATGGGCAAAACTAACCAATAGTGGGAGAAGTGAATGGAAGTGAACATGGGTCTTCTAGAGAGCTGGTCATGATCTTGAACTAGTGACAGTTTACCCAGGGGTGTTGATGTGATGTGACTTGGTGAACTGTTCACTTAAATCTGTGCAATTTTCAATATAAAAACCTTTGATTAAAATGTCCAGAATAGGGACTTCCCTGACAGTCCAGTGGATAAGAAATCACCTGCCAGTGCAGGGGACATGGGTTCTATCCCTGGTCTGAGAAGATTCCACATACCAAGGAGCAACAAAGCCTGTACACCACAACGATTGAGCCGGCATGCTGGAACTTCTGAAGCCCGCATGCCTTACTGCCCATGCTCCGTAACCAAAGAAGCCATTGCAATGAGAAGCCCATGTGCCACAATGAAGAGGAGTCCCTGCTCACCGCAACTAGAGAAAGCCTGTGCACAGCAAAAAAAACCCAGTGCAGCTGAAAACAAATTAATATTTACATGTCCATAATAAAGGAAAACAGTTTGGCAATTTCCCGAAAGGTTAAACATAGAATTACCATAGGAGCTAGCAATTCCTCTTCTCAGTGTAAACCCCCCAAAATTGAAAGCACAGTTACCTGCACACCTGTGTACAACAGTAATTTTTTACAATCAGCCAAAGCTGCAAACAACCCAAATGCCCACTGACAGAGGAGTGGGTGAACAAAAGGTGGTAGATCCATATCTATAGAATATTATTCAGCCCTAAAAAGGGATGAGATGTTTTCAAAAAATTTTTTCTCAGCTTTATCAAAGTTATGGTTGACATTTAACGCAAATTCAAGGTAAACAATATGTTAATTTGTTAATACTGGAAAATGATTGCCACCATAGCATTAGCTAGAAATGAAATTCTGATACATGCTATAACAACGATGAGCCTTGAAAAGACTGCACTAAGTGAAATATGCCAGACACAAAAGAACCAGTATTATATGACTCCACTTACATGAGGTTCCTGGAACAGGCAAATTCATAGAGACTGAATGTAGAATAGAGGTTACCAGAGTCTAGGGGGAGAGGGGGCTGGGGAGGTTTTGTTCAATTGGTACAGTTTCTAACTGGGATGTTGAGAAAGTTCTGGATATTAATAGTGGTGACGGTTTCTCAATGTTATGAATGTACTAGTGCCACCAAATCAAACACTTAAAGTGGCTAAAATGGGGATTTCCCTGGAGGTCCAGTGGTTAGGAGTCCAAGTTTCCAATGCAGGGAGTACAGGTTCAATCCCTGGTCAGAGACCTAGATCCCACATGCTATGTGGCACCGTCAAAAAAGAAAAAAAAATTTTTTTAAGGCTAAAATGTTCAGGATTGCAAGAGGAAAAGGGTTCTGTAAATTGTCACACGACCATGTAGAAGTATTTAACACTACTGAACTATGTGTTAGTAGTGAAAAATGATTAAGATAGTAGATTTTATGCTATATATATTTTTGCCATGATTTTTTAAATTTTAAGTTTTATGGTTAGAATGAATATGCTTATTCTGTATGTATTTTTCCATAATAAAAGAAAGAGTTAATAATGAAAAATTCTTTATCAGTTCATTTGAAAACACAGATCAAATGGACAAATTTCTTCAAAAATACAACGTAAGGTAATGTCTCTGCATAAGAGACAGCCAGAACAGTCCTATAATTACTGAAGAAATTGAATCCACAATTTAAAAATATTTTCCAAATCAAAAACAGGCCCATGAGGTATTACAGGAGAGTTTTTCCAAACATTTGGAAAAATAAATCTAAACATACACAAAACATAGCCTAGAATAGGGACAGGTAAACCACAGCTTGTGGGCCAAACTTGGCCAGGCCTACTGTTTTACGTATTGTCTGTGGTTCCTTTCACACCATAACGGCTGTGTTGAGACATTAGGACAGACATCGCAGACTCTGCAAAGCCAAATATTTACTCTCTAATGTTTACTATCTGGCCTTTCACAGGAAAAAAAATAACTTGCTAAAAATCGAAAACTCTCTCCAGGCCATTTTATAAGGGTAGAATAGCTTTGGCACCAAAATCTAACAAGGACAGTGTGTAAAAGAAAAATTATAATCTAGTGTCACTTGTGAACTTGGATAGAAAAAAATCTAAAGAAAACAAGGATGAATGAATGAATGAAGGTTCTCTGAGACTTTCTTAGTTTCAATCTATATCCATAGGGCTTTTGGGTCCCTTAGATGAGTATCATCTTTTACTGATGACTCTCTTTGAGTTTATTCACTCAACTCTGGAAGGATACTCTCTGGCTAAGCAACTCCTTTACATTGCCCAATTCTCAGTCTCTCTTGTATCTAATAGTAGTCATGACTTTCATTGAGACATAAAAGTTAGTCAAGTGGGGACATTTCTGGGAAATCTTTACCTTTGTTATAAAAACAGATGAGAGGAGAGTTTTCCAGCATTGTTTCTTCCCCTTTCTAAAATCAAGTGAGATGCCTGGAGCTGCAGCAGCTATCTTGTGGCCATGAAGATAAAAAGCCAGGATGCTAATGATGGCCAAGATGAATGAGCAGAAAGTTGGGTCCTCAATGGTTTCAGAGAGAAGCTGAAGCAATATCAGATACTGCCTCCACACTGTTTGTTATCCCCAAAATATCCCTTTATGTGAATCTCTGGTAGTTGTGGGGGTTGGGGGAGTGGCCTGTCACTTGTATATAAAAACATGTGATACATTCACAAATATACAATATTTCTGTCACTTTTCTAAGCTATGCTTTCACAGAGCTTACATTCTGATTGGAGGAAACAAATACTAAAAATAAGTAAGATTTTGGGAGGACTTCCATGGCGATCAAGTGGTTAAAACTCTGCACTTCCACTTCAGGGAGCACAGGTTAGATTCCTCTAGTTGGGGAACTAAGATCCCACATGCCACTCAGTATGACCATGAGTGAATTCATCTCTTTATTGCATATTGCTATTTTTAAAAACGTACAGTCTCATAACCCATAAAACACTTTATCTTGGTCCTCTAACAACAGTGGTTTTAGAAGACCAATGGTCCTCTAACAACATTTTCACCTAAAGACTAAGTGGTTCCAACTACTAAGCTAATAAGATACAAGACATATAATTTAAGTTTATAAATTATAATGCTTTGACTTTTGGCATCAATTTTAAAAACAAACAAACAGAAACCTTTTAAAATACACACCCAAGAGAGTATGTGGCTACTTATACCAGCACCAATCTAAAAAATAGTGGTGGTGTTCTCTTTTTCCACAATGGCACATGGAATTACCTGCATACAGCTTTCAGAGAAAGAAGCAGAGAATGGAAATGGCAAAGGTGGCCTACCAGGATGGCAACTCAAAGGTAGGAAGAAACTCAGTAAATGTGAGGGTCACCCACACTCACTCCATTACCAGACACTGATCCATCACCAGCCTGATCTAAGCCACCAAGCTCCCCTGCTTGCACATCTGCAGTGGCCTCCACCTGGTCTCCTGTTTCTACTCTGGTCTCTGAAGTCTATTCTCCAAGTGGCCACAGAAATCCTTCTAAAGCACAAGCCATCTCCCAGCGGTCCTTGCTTAAAGCTACCCAATGGCTCCCATCTCCCTCAGGGTAACTCTGAGTACTCACCATGATTTCCAGGCCCGACACCATCTGCCCTGCTCTCTCTGCAACAGCGTCTCCTATCACTCCATCCGCCTCTTGCTGTTCCTTAAACCTACCAAATGAGCTCTCACCACAGTGCCTTTGCACCTGCTCTTCCCCCGCCTGAGATGCTCTTCCTCCAGATACTCACATGGGTCCTCCTTCATCCCATTCAGGTCACTGCTCAAGGTCCATCTCTTAAGAGAGGTTTTCTCTGACCACCCATCCCAAAACACTCACCTATATTTCTTCCTGTACAATAGTTTTGAAGAATGACCAAATCTTCTTTTTGCATTCTGAGTCTGCTCTTTTTTCCATGCCGGAAATCATTAGTGTTAAGAATGGGGAGAATTAGGGTGAATTCTCAAAGTCAAAGCATCTTCCTCTTCACTCCTGGGTTTGCTCAGATGTTGGGCTGCTGCTTTAACATGTCTATTGTTGATTACCTCTTAGAAATAAAAATATATATTTTGAGAAGTCTTATCTAAATTTGTGGATAGTTTCTTTTTTTCCCAACGCCTTGGCTCCAATTTCTCTAAGCCCACATCTCAACAGTTCCACCTTCGTGAACATGAATAGGTTTTCACAACCATTAAAATCCTTGTAACTTGCAGACAGACCTACTGAGGGGATAAATGACCCTGGTGTCCTCGGAAGTATTAGATTTAACTTCTCTGGAGCCCCAGTTTATTTTCTCCTTTGTTCATTGACCTTCCTTCCTAATTAAAAGAATGTTAATGATGTCATTAACATAGGCGATTTCCCATAGCCAAGAGGAATAACTAAAGGGGCTGATTTGCACATTCAGGCCTCTCTCAGCTGCCCCAGCTTAGAGAGGGCATCAAGAGTACATTTATCAGTGAGGAGGTACTGGTTCCAAGACTGGACATAGTCCCAAATCCCATAATCAGAAGATTCTAAAGTAGGATTAACTGTATTCGAGACAATTACAAGTTACTCTCTAGTGAAATTAAAAGACCTATGTGAAAGCACACTCAGTTGTATCAGGCTCTTTATGACCCTATGGACTGTAGCCCGCCAGGCTCCTCTGTCCATGGAATTTTTCAGGCAAGAATACTGAAGTAGGTTGCCATTTCCTACTCCAAAGGATCTTCCCAATCCAGGAACTGAACTCGAGCTTCCTGCATTGGCAAGCGGACTCTTTACCATTGTGTCATCTGGGAATAAGATAGTGACAGCTGGTATCTACTTATCCTCATTTTAATTTGCTGGTTGAGCAGAGCCCTGTACGATCTGAGGCCAAACAGTTTCAGGTCACTCACCTTTCTTGATCAAAATACTTGAGAAGTGGCCCTAAGAGTATTTTATGTTAGACTTTGCTTTTCCTCCCATAACAGCTAATCCACTGAAATATGCTGGGGAAAAAACAAAGAGGAAGCCAGTGCTGTGTTTTTGCTTATCTTCAATCGCCTGTATTTTGTTTGCTTCTCAGTCGTGCTTGCAGAAACAAACTTTTCAAGAGCTCATAACCTGATTACTTTACTGGTGCCCTCTCGATGGCCATACAGAGAACTGCTCCCATAGCGGATGAAGCCGTGTTCCCCTAAGCATGCAGTTTTTCTAGCTGAAGCATACGTTGTGCGCTCATACATCCAGTGGTCAAAAAAACACCGTGCAGAATTTTAAAAGCTTTATGCAAGACCCAGGGTAACTGCAAACAGCTGATCAGTGGAGGGATTAAAGGACTCACAATGAAAGAGGGATGAGTTTGTGTCTCGCTACTATGATGTCTAAGAAAGAGTCCAGGTTGGACCAGAAGACCTATTAATGACTGATGCTCAGAAAAGGTGGTTTAGATTTTCAGAAAATTCCATTTCCCAGACAGTCAAATATGTGGTTACAGAAAAGGTGACAGATTTTTTTAAATTGAGGTGTAATTTGCATAACACAAATTAGTCTGTTTAAAAAGTACCGTTCAGTGGCATGTAGTCTGTCCACAGTGATGTGCAATCCCCCACCTTGGTCTAGTCCCAAAATATCTCCATAACCCCCATAGAAACTCCTGTCTGTGTCGCTCCCTACTCTATCCTTTCTCCAGCCCCTGCCACCACCACTCTGCTTTCTGTTTCTATGTTGATTTACCCATTCTGGATATTTCATATAAATGGAGTCATACTGTATGTGACTTTTACATCTGGCTTCTTTCACTTAGCACACTTTTTTGAGGTCCATCCATTTGTAGCATTGTATTCTGTTTCTTTTTATGCATGAGTCATAGTCCATTTTATCTATCCATTTATCTGTTGATGGACATTTCTGGTCTTTACCATTTTGCCTGTTATTAATGGTGCTGCTGGGCTTCCGTGGAGGCTCAGCAATAAGGAATCCACTTGCCAGTGCAGGAGATGTGGGTTGGATTCTTGGGTCAGGAAGATTCCCCTAGAGAAGGAAATGGCAGCCCACTCCAATGTTCTTGCCTGGGAAATCCCATGGACAGAGGAGCCTGACAGGCTATAGTCCATGGGGTCACAAAGAGTCGGACACGACCTGATAACTAAATAGCAATAATGGTACTGTTTTGAACATTTGTGTTGAAGTATTTGCTTGAGTACTTGATTTCAATTCTTTTGGATATATACTTTAGGAGTGGAATTGCTAAATCATATGGAACTTTTATAAAATTTTTAATGGAGTAGAACTGATTTACAATATTCTGTTAGTTTCAGGTGTACAGCAAAGTGAATCTATCATACAAATACATATATCCACTCTTTTTTAGATTATTTTCCCATATAAGCCATTTCAGAGTATTGAGTAGGGTTCCCTGTGCTATACAACAGGTCCTTATTTGTTATCTATTTTATATATAGTAATGTGTATGTGTCAACCCCAAACTCCCAATTTATCACTCGCTCTCCATTTAACATTCTGAAGAACAAAAAATATTCAGACTCCTTGCAAATTGAGAGAGGAAATTGAAATAGATTTTTAGAGTCCTTGAAATAGAAAAAGAAAGAATCTTGTTTAGACCAGGATCAACTTTTCTTAAACTGACTCATTGATTTTTAAAAAAAACAATTTTCCATCATTCGTGTGTATCTAACTTGCTAGCCCCATCTGAAAGTACCCATGAGAATGAATGCAGATGGATGCCATAAAAGAACCCATTCAGGGGGAAGTTAATTTGCCTAAGGATTCTCTATTGGCATTTGTTTAGCTTGAGCTGACAGCTCAGCAAACACCCATCCTTGTCCCAGATCTTTGGTATGAATTTTGTTGTAACAGTTTACTTGAAAATTGCCTGCAGACCTAGAATGAATTTGGACAGCCAAAGTGAATTAATTAAGCTGAAAAGAACTGTCTCAACAATGATTTCCTTATGTGATTTTTATTCAGCTCTTCCAGGTCACTAATTCGTCATGTTTTCTTTATAAGGAGAAAACAGTGGGAAGGCATGTTAGGTGCTCTGTGCAGTGAAATAGTCTCGGCTCTAACATCAGTGGAGCAGGAGCTGCATGGCAGAAACGCAAGTTTCCTTTAAGCTCCTGGGATAAATGTGTTAAACATTTTGGATGAAATGCTTTCCAAAACTGAGCGTTTAATTTCCTGTTTCCTTAAACAGAATGTTCTGAATGTGATTACAAACATATTTGTCAGACTCAGTTGGAGCTATAACACTGTGGTCTCAAGAGAAAGGGCTTGAAAAGTGGGGATAATGCTTGCAATCTATTTTTTTATTTATGTGACTGTCCCGGTCTTGCTCTGTTGTTGTGTGCCAGTTGCTCAGTCATGTCCAACTCTTTGCAACCCGAGGCTCCTTTGTCAATGGCATTTCCCAGGCAAGAATACTGGAGTAGGTTGCCATTTCCTCCTCCAAGGGATCTTCCTGACCCAGGAATCGCAGCCAGGTCTCCTGCATTGCAGGTGGATTCTTTACCATCTGAGCCACAAGGGAACACTGAGTCTCAAGTTTCTGAATCTTGGATCTTTTGTTGCAGAGTATGGGATCTAGTTCCCTGACCAGAGATCGAACCCAGGCCCTCTGCATTGGGAGTGCAGAGTCTTAGCCACTGGACCACCAGGGAAACTAAAAGTGTTAGTCACTCAGTCATGACCAACTCTTTGTGATCCCATGGACCACAGCCCAGCAGGCTCCTGTCCATGGAATTCTCCAGGCAAGAATACTGAAGAGGGTAACCATTCCCTTCTCTAGGGGATCTTCCCGACGCAGGGATTGATCCAGAGTCTCCTGCACAGCAGGCAGTTTCTTTACTGTCTGAGCCACGAGGGAAGTGCCCTGCAATCTACCTTAAAATCCTTCAGCATAATCTATCTATAACATGTGAATTACAGGCAACCAGTTCAGCTAAGTTAGAAAAACAAAAATTCAAAAAAAAAAAAAAGAAAGAAAAACAAAAATTCGAGACATAGTTAGAACCTACACTCAAAAGACTCATCAGAGACATTGATTTGGGAAGGATGCTCCATGTCCTCCTTTACCTGCTACAAGTAATAAGCCCTCCCTCTTCCCAGTCTTTGGCTTGGCTGTGTCTTTTGGCTGACACTCACCAAGAGTTGAACCCAGTTTGGGGGTAATGGTTTTTTAAAAAATTTTATTGGAGTATGGTTGATTTACACTGTTGGGTTAGTTTCAGGTGTACACTTAAGTGAATCAGTTATTCATACACATATATCCACTCTATTTTTTAGATACTTTCCCATTACAAAGTATTGAGTTGAATTCCCTGTGCTAAACACTAAGTCATTATTAGTTATCTATTTTAAATGTAGTAGTGTGTATATGTCAGTTCTAATTTCCCAGTAATAACATAATGTTATTACTCATTACTGTGAAAGAACAATGTTGGTATGATTTTTTTCACCTTAAAATTAATGCAATTAAATAAAATTAATTCATTTCAAAAAAATAATAAGACTCATCAAAAGCTCACATTGGCTCTCTTTGTCTCTAGTCAACACCAGATGATTTGTTAACTAGTATGTCATTGATACAGAGAAGGCAATGGCACCCCACTTCAGTACTGTTGTCTGGAAAAACCCATGAACGGAGGAGCCTGGAAGGCTGCAGTCCATGAGGTCGCTAAGAGTCGGGCACGACTGAGCGACTTCACTTTCATTTTTCACCTTCATGCATTGGAGAAGGAAATGGCAACCCACTCCAGTGTTCTTGCCTGGAGAATCCCAGGGACAGAGGAGCCTAGTGGGCTGCTATCTATGGGGTCACACAGAGTCGGACACCATTGAAGCGACTTAGCAGCAGAAGCAGCAGGTCATTGATGAAATGATGGAATTGCCAAAGATACTGTCTAGAAGCTGAGCTATAGTCTTTCCTACTTAAGTATAAATAGGGGGTATTAATCTAATGAGCCTCCCATATGTAATTTTAATTATCTAGTAGCTACCATTATAAAAAGTAAAAAGAGGACTTCCCTGGTGGTCCAGTGTGTAAAGATCCGCCTGCCAATGAAGGGAACATGGGTTTGGTCCCCAGTCCAGGAGGATTCCCCATGCTGTGGGGCAACTAAAGTCCATGTTCGAAAACTACTGGCCTGGGCACCTAGAGCTTATGCTCCACAGCAAGAGAAGCCTGCACACTTCTTGTAGCTAGAGAGTAACCCCCACTGGCTACAACTAGAGAAAGCCCACCTGCAGTAACGAAGACTCAGCACAGTCAAAAATAAATAAATTAATCAATTTAATTTAAAAAATTTTTAAGAAATGGTGGGATTAATTTGACAATCAGTCAGCTCAGTCACTCATTCGTGTGCGACTCTTAGACTAATACATTTTATTTAATCCAGTATATCCAGTATATATCCAGTATATCCAAAATATTGTCATTTCAGCAGGTAATTTATGTGAACATATTTGAGATATTTTGTACTAAGTCATGGTAATCAGTGCATATTTTACATATTATTAGCCACACTAGCACTGTGCTAGGAGCTTTATATCTCTAATCCTTAAGACAAGATAGGGTATCTTTTAATCCATTTTACAGATGAGCAAACTGAGGCTTGGAGGGATTCAGTAGTTTTCTCAGGTGATATAAATGTGTCAGTGGCAGCCAGATCAGCCAGTGACAGCTAGGAGTAGTGGATAATATAGACCAGATCCCCCCTTCATGGCAGGTAACCATCTCCTACTGGTGATGCGGGAGTGCAAAGGCACAGCCCTCTTGCCTCGATTTGAGACCAGAGTTTTCAGGTAGGATGGGCCTCAGTTGCAGGAGATGGACTTGCCATCTTCTTGTGCCCAGTCCTGCCCTCCTAACTGCCTTGGGCATCTCTCCCCAGAGACTCCCCAGGCAACAGCTACAGTGTTTCAAGGGCACCCAGTCTAAGACGTGTTTTGTGCATGCGTCCTCGATCGTGTCTGATACTTTGCGACCCCATGGACTGTAGCCCACCAGGTTCCTCTGTCCATGGGATTTCCCAACAAGCATACTAGAGTGGGTTGCCATTTCCTCCTCCAGGGGATCCTCCTGACCCAGGGATCAAACTGCATCTCCAGCGTCCCTTGCATTTGCAGGCAGGTTCTTTACCGCAAGCATCACCTGGGAAGATCCCAGTTTAAGACAATAGGACCCAATTCAGACTCCAAAGCTTTTGCGTAGGAACTTCTCCCTCTTAAAGAGCTAAGGCTTTGCAGTCTTCCCAACACTGCATCTCCCTACCAGGGTAGGTAACAAGTACAGCAGCTGTGTCTCTTGCGGAAGGGGATTTATCCAAGAAGGGTGGCGCCTGGCATTACTGACCTTTGGGTCTTTAGAAGCTTGGCAATATGAACTTATTAAAGAAATAAACATGAGGATAAGTTATCTGCATTTTTAGAACACACACAGAGCAACCAATAAGAATAACATGGGAGTGATTTCTCAGGAGTCCTCCATGTAATAAATTATGTCTTTAAAATACTCATTGAAAATAGCAAGAATCTTAATGAAACCTTAGTCACACTGGACCTTTGCATCACTTCAATCAGCCCAACCTTAAAGATTACAACAGCAAAATTCTCTGATTGTCCAGTAGCAGCCCAGGGTGACCTGGGAGTTGCCCCTAACCCAGTTGCCCATCCCCAGAGCTTAGACTCACCCAAGATCCCTGCATTTGGGTGGATCATCTGGGGGCCCTCCAGGACCAGCAAAGACATTAGAGTCTTTGAAGACCCCTTGAAAGTAAAAGTCACTCAATTGTGTCCGACTCTTTGCAACCCCATGGACTATAAAGTCCGTGGGATTTTCCAGGCCAAAATAATAGAATGGGTAGCCTTTCACTTCTCCAGGGGATCTTCCCAACCTGGGGATCAAACCCAGGTCTCCCACATTCCAGGCAGATTCTTTATCAGCTGAGCCACAAGGAAAGCCCAAGAATACTGGAGTAGGTAGCCTATCCCTCCTCCAGGAGATCTTCCTAATCCAGGAATCAGCCCAGGGTCTCCTGCATTGCAGGCGGATTCTTTACCAACTGAGCTGAGGGAAGACTTGAAGGCCCCTTGCTAGTTAATTGACCAAAACCGTCCTATTCACTGAATTTGAACTTTCTGTTCAGCACATCCCTATGCTGACTATGCATTTGATTTCTGGGGTCCCTCTGGTGAAATTGTGCAAGGTTTTTCTAACTAATCAAAGGAATTTTTGGAGACTGGCCCTGCCTAGTCCTTAACACTGCACTGGGGAAGGCAAAGCAAAAGTAGACTGAAGAAAATGCCATTGCTTTATTCACTGCTGGAGCCCAGAACCAACCCTGCAGAGCAAGAAACTCATCTTCAAACAAATCTTTCTCCAGAAAAGAAGAAAAGGCCGAGGGCCAGAGCAGACCCTCCAGGGCCCCAGCAAGAAGTCCACCTAGCTTGTGGGTCATAGCACTGTGGGGAGCAAGAGAGTGAGGATGGAAACCCAGCTTATATGTATTTACAAGGCAGTGTGTGTCTTCAGTCATTAAGTCACGTCCAGCTCTTTGCAATCCTAAGGACTGCAGCACAACAGGCTCCTCTGTCCTTCACTATCTCCTGGAGTTTGCTCAAATTCATGTCCACTGAGTGGTAGTTATGGAGCATGGGCCTAATTGCTCTGCACTGGCAGCATGTGGAATCTTCCTGGACCAGGGATAGAACCTGTGTCTCCTGCTTTGGCAGGTGGATTCCTTTTTCCTTATTTTTTAGAAGGCAGAGCTAACAGGAATTGCTGATGAACTGGATCTGGGGTGTGAAGAAAAGTTAAAGTTTGACCTTGACCTCAAAGTTGTGACCTGAGCAACTTGGGAGATGGGAGCTCCATCTTCCAAGACAGGAAAGACATGGTCCCCCAAAGACAAAGCGGCAGCAAGAACCTGTGGGTGGAGGTTCACCCCGGGGTGATCCAAATAAGCAGAAGAAGGGAGAAGGGAGAGTAAGGTAAGAGTGATACTTCTGGGACCGTGCCTGTTTTCTCCTTAAATACATACATAAACACAGATACATGCATGTGTATTCACTTTGCGTATTCACATCTGGCCGCCCTCCCTTAGGCTTAAAAGCTAGCATGCTACAAACCCTGTTATGCACCTAGATTGTTCACATTACAGTAGATCCTGGCAATCGCTCTGTGGACATGTTCTTTGGCCCCAAGGACGAAGCAAGCTGGCAGCTGGATGTGCATCTGGAACTTGCAGGAGAGTCTGGCTTGAGGTATAAAATTGGGAAGCAAATGAGACCACCAGGGTTTTGACAGGCTCAGGGCTTCGCAGGTAGCTCAGTGGTGAAGAACCTGCCTACCAATGCAAGAGAAGCTGGAGACCCAGGTTGATCCCTAGGTTGGGAAGATCCCCTGGAGAAGGATATGGCAATCCATTCCAATATTCTTGCCTGGAAAATTGCATGGAACGAGGAGCCTGGCAGGCTACAGTCCATGGGGTCACAAAGAGTCAGACACAACTGAGCATAGCACAGCACGGCCCAGAGGGGTCTGGGGGTAGAATCCAGGGTCACACCATTGACACAATATGTTTTGGGGTTTTTTTGTTTTTTTTCCAGCTTTATTCACTTCACTTTTCTCATATAAAACTATGTGTTGGCTACACCTGGAACTTGGGTCCTCTGCATGGAGACTCTGACACATTTTAAAATATTTTGTTCTAGAAACATTCAGCCATGCATAAAAGTAGAGATAATGGTATGCCAAGGGCTTCCCTCATAGCTCAGTTGGTAAAGAATCTGCCTGCAATGCAGGAGACCCTGGTTTGATTCCTGGGTCAGGCAGATCCGATGGAGAAGGGATAGGCTACCCACTCCAATATTCTTGGGCTTCTCTTGTGGCTCAGCTGGTAAAGAATCTGCCTGGAATGTGGGAGACCTGTTTTTGATCCCTGGGTTGGAAAGATCCCCTGGAGAAGGGAAAGGCTACCCACTCCAGTATTCTGACCTGGAGAATTCCATGGACTACACAGTCCATGGGGTCACAAAGAGTCAGACACACCTGAACGCCTTTCACTTTCACTTTTCAAGCTTCCTCAAACTCATCATTCAGCTTTAGCTATTATCAACGTTTTCCCCAACTTTGTTTTAGTTCCTACCATATGTACTTTTTTTTTCTTTGGGGGATATTTAAAGTAAATCCTGTGTCATTCCACCCTCAAATGCTTCATTACATCTCTAAGTGACAAGGCCTTAAAAAAAAAAACAAAAAACCTGTATTAATGTCCTATTTTGGGCTCCCCTGGTGGTTCAGTAGTCAAGAATCTATCTGCCAACGCAGGGGACCTGGGTTGGATTGCTGGTCTGGGGAGATCTCACGTTTCTTAGAGCAGATAAGCCCGTGCACAACTCTGAGCCCTTGCTCTGCAGCCCACGTGCTGCAGCTGCTGAAGCCGGTATGTCCTAGGCCCTGAGCTCTGCAGTAAGAGAAGCCACTACAGTGAGAAGCCCAGGCACTGCAACTAGAGAGTAGCCCCCACTCACTACAGCTAGAGAAAGCCCATGCAGTAACGAAGAACCAGCACAGCCAAAAACAATCAATAATATATATATATTTTTTAATGTCTTATTGCTATTTTAACAAATTACCACCAACTTAGTGACTTACTATACACACTATAATCTTATAGTTCTGGAGGTCAGGAATCCAGAATGGGTCTAAAATCAAGGTGTGATGCTAAGTCGCTTCAATAGTGTCCAATTCTGTGCAACCCCGTAGACAGCAGCCCACCAGGCTCCCCCGTCCCTGGAATTCTCCAGGCAAGAACACTGGAGTGGGCTGCCATTTCCTTCTCCAATGCATGAAAGAGAAAAATGAAAGTGAAGTCGCTCAGTCATGTCTGACCCTTAGTGACCTCATGGACTGCAGCCTACCAGGCTCCTCTGCCCATGGATTTTCCAGGCAAGGGTACTGAAGTGCCATTGCCTTCTCCGAAATCGAGGTATAGGCAGGGCCATATTCCTTCTGGAGCTTCTAGGAGTGAACCATCGTCCTTGCTTTTTCCAGCATTCACCTCATACATTCTCTGGCTTACAACCCTGCATCACTTCAGCCTCTACATCACATTTCTCTGTTTTTGACCTTCCTGCCTCCTTTTTTTTTAAAGATCCTGATAATTGCCTTTGGCCCACCCATGTCAGCCAAGACGACCACCCCATCTCAAGGTCCTTAAATTCATCACAATAGCAAAGTGCCTTTTGCCATGGAAGGTAACATACTCTTGGATCTGGATTAGGTTATGGGCGTATCTTTGGGGGGTACTATTCAGCTGCCAGAACGACCATGCCATCCTCACAACGAACAAAATTTACAGTAATTCCTTAATGTCATCTATACCTGGTCCACATGTACATTTCTCTGATTTTTATCAAGGTTTTTTACATTTAATTTGTTTGAATCTGAAGTCACATTATGGCAGGATGTCAGGTCCTTTTAAGTCTCTGTTTTCCTCTGCCAACCATTCCTTCCTTCTGATTTCCTCTTTTTTTTTTACAACTGTGATTTGCTTTAGAAACCAGGTCATTTGTCCTATGGAGAATGTGGCTTGCTTTCTTGTGGTGTATTTAACTTGTTCCTCTGTATCCTGTGGGCTTCCCTGGTAGCTCAGCTAGTAAAGAACCAGCAATATGGAAGACCTGGGTTCTATCCCTGGGTTGGGAAGATCTCCTGGAGGAGAGAATGGCTACCCACTCCATTATTCTGGCCTGGAGAATTCCATGGACTGTGTAGTCCTTGGGGTCACAAAGAGTCAGACAGGACTGTACGGCTTTCTCTTGTATTTCCTGTGAAAGGACAGATCTAGATCCAGCTTTCATTTAATTTTTTTTTTTTTGGCAGTAGAGTACTTCATGTGGGATCAAGCACCAAGAAATATGGGTAAAGTGAGTTGTGCATGTTAAATATATACACTAGATTTCAAAGAAAAAGTGAAAATATCTCATGGATAAGCCTTTATATTAGTGACATATTGAAATGTCATTTTGAATATACAGGGATGAATAAAATATAGTATTAAAATTAATTTTACTTTCTTTTTTACTTTGTTTACTGTGGTTACCAAACTTTGTTGCTTATATATATGCCTTATATTTCTTTCGGATAGCACATATATAAACAGTAATATCATCTTCAAATGATGACATTGGTTTCTAATTCTACATTTTACTTATTTTTCTTGTCTTGCTGCATTAGCTTTGTCTAGTCACTAAGTCATGTCCAATTCTTTGTGACTCCATGGACTGCAGCACACCAGGCTCCAGCCCATGGGGTCTGTGTTAGCAAAGACCAACTATTTCGTATTAAATAAGATAGTAATGATGAGGATACCAGTTGTTTTCCCAACTTAAGAGGATGATTTCTCACAGACTCAAAGACTTAGAGAATGAACTTATGGTGCCGGGGGATGAAGCTGGGAAGGGATAGTTAGAGAGTTTGGGATCAACATGTATACACTGCTACATTTAAAACAGATAACCAACGACCTGCTATATAGCACAGGGAACTCTGCTTAATATTATGTGGCAACCTGAATGGGAGGGGAGTCTGGGGGAGAATGGATATATGTATGTGTATGGCTGAGGCCCTTTGCTGTTCACCTGAAACTATCACAACATTCTTAATCAGCTATGTGAGGTCTGTGTTTAGTCGCTCAGTCATGTCCAAGTCTTTGCAACCACATGGACTACAGCCCAGCAGGCTCTTCTGTCCATGGGGATTCTCCATGCAAGAATTCTGGAGTGGGTAGCCTATCCCTTCTCCAGGGGAACTTTCCAACCCAGGAATTGAACTGGGGTCTCCAAGGCAGCCCACTAATCAGTTATACTCCAACACAAAATAAAAAGTTTTGCTTTTTTTTTTTAAAGAGAAGGATGGTTTCTCAGATGAAAGAGTTTCCTAGTTTATGTTATGGGTTCAATTATGCTTCCTCTCCAAATTCAAATGTTCAGTTACTACCCCCAATACCTCAGAATGTAATTGGTTTTGAAGACAGAATCTTTATGGAGATAATTAAGCTAAAATGAAGTCATTGGCCAAGGGCAGGGGCAGGATGGGGAATAATCCAGCATAAATGGTATCCTTGTAAAAAGGGGAAACTTAAACACATAGAGGGAAGACAGTCTGAAGAGACACAGGAGAATGGCTATCTATAAGGAAAAAGGTCTGGAGCAGATTCTACCACAGCCCTTGGCAGGAGCCACCTGCTTGTACCTTGATCTCAGATTTCTAGCCTCCAGAACTGTAAGAGTTTTTCTGTCATCAGTCCCCTTGTCTGTGGCGCTTCTAAAGGATGCTATAAAAAACTAATTCAGTCAGATTAAGGAATTTTCTTCCTGTTCCTAGTTTTGCTGAACTTTCTTAGCATAGATGACTATTGACTTCTCTTGAGTGATTTTTCCCGACTTTTAAGATCATCATGGGATTTTTCCCTGTAACTTGTGTATGTTTTGGATTATTCTCAGCCATTATCTTTTCAAACACTGTGTTTAGTCACTGAGTCGTATCTGACTCTTTGCAATTCTATGGACTGTAGCCCGCCAGGCTCCTCTGTCCATGGGATTTCCCAAACAAGAATACTGGAGCAAATTGCCATTTCCTTCCCCAGGGGATGGATCTTCCCAACCCAGGGATTGAACCCACATCTCCTGCGGCTCCTGCATTGGCAAGCAGGTTCTTAACCTCTAGTGCCACATGGGAAGCCCATTGCCTGCTGCGGAACTCTAATGAAACCTGTGTCAGACTTTATCATTCAGTCTTCCGAGTTTCTTAATATCTCACGGTTTTTCTCCTCATCTCTCTGTGCTGCATACTAGCTAACTTTTTTCCACTCAGTCCTTCTTGTGATCAATTCTATCTTCGATTGTGTCTAATCATCTGCTTTTCTTCCATTCATTTTCATTTTTAAAAGTTCTATTTGGTTCTTTTAAAAATAAAAAAATAAAAATATACATGGTCAGGCCTTCCCTGGTAGTCGAGTGGTTAACACTCCTCACTCCCAATACAGGGGACTTATGTTCTATCTCTGGTCAGGGAACTAAGATCCTGCATCAGTGCAGCCAAAAAAAAAAAAAAAATATATATATATATATATATATATACACACACACACCTGGTTATTCTTGGAAGTTTCTTTTGATTGTTCATTTTAGATGCTTTTTTAAAATTCCATGTACCATTATTTAGTGATCTGTATCTAACTGTTTCACAATCTGAAATCTTAGGAGACCTATGTCTGCTGTTCAAGTTTCTGCTGATTCTCACTCATGATGACTTGTTTCCTTATGTGTTGGGAAATTGTATCATGAGGCTGTATTTAGTTAAACTTAGTCTGAGTAACACTGAGGGTAAAGTTGGGGAGGCTCTCCTCCAGGGAGGAGTGACGTGAGACACAAGCAACTCAGTGGAAAAGCAGTGAATGATACATAATAAGATGCCTAGTGGCTGACACTGTGGCAGCAGTAAGTGTCCCAGGAGATGAGAAGAGAAGAAAATATTTGAGATGGATGTTAAAGGCAATGAAAGAAATGGGTAGTTGTGTGATGAAGTCATGTGAGATCATTGTTTATCAGAAAAAAAAAATTATTTTCACAGTCACAGAGGAATGTTACCATGTACAATTTGGAATCCTCACTAACCTGGCTGAACAAACAGCCAGGAAGCAGAACTTTGGCACAGAGGATGCTGATACAAGCTCCAGAAGTCCTGGGTACTACATCAGCGGGGTAGAAGAGAGATTCAAAGATTTGCCACGAAACTGCATTTGTGCAGAGATTTCCCTGGTTGTCCAGTTATTAAGAATCTGCCTCCCAATGCAGGGGACACAAGTTCCATTCCTGGTCTGGAAACGGAGATCCCACTTGCCACAGAGCAACTATGCCTGAATGCTGCAAATAGGAAAGCCTCAGAAACGCAACTACTGAGCCTGGGAGCTCTAGAGCCCGTGTTCCACAATAAGAGAAGCCCGAGTTGCAACAACACAGACCCAGCGTATCCAAAACCAAAAAAGGAAAAAACAACATTTGTGCACATTTTTACCTAAATCATGTTTGGGGAGATAACATGGGGGAGATTCTGGTAGAGATTGTAGGAAACTTAAAGACCCTCTATTGATGCCCCCACTAAGGTCTGTCGAAAAGCCGCAGAGAAATCAGCACCTCTCCCACTTGTCAGAGAGGTACTGAGCCTGGCCTGGAGTTAACGTTTTTTCCTAACCTGTTGCACACGCTTTCTCTGACATTGTGTTTGGAGCCAGAGAGCTTTGTCAATTGCTGATCACAGGAGAAAAACATTATCCAAATGGCAGAGCGGTGCCAAAGCCTGCATTTGTGAACGCCTGGCTAACGCTGCTGAGTTTCTATAATAACTAGTTCATCCTCTAGGTCCAGGAAGCTGGGGAGAGATGTGGCTGGCCTGCTAATCCAGGTAGCTGCCAGAGTCCAGAGGGATCTGGCTGGGGCCACAGGAGATAGAGGGGCCTCCTGCAATCCCCACAGCCAGTCCCCACTGGAAAGGGGATCTGAAAGCTTTTGAAGACTAGGCCCACTTCTTCTTCAGATTCTCACAAGTACAGGGGGATTCCTGAAGGTCACCAGCAAATCTCAGCATTGGCAGATAAGGACGATGAGAGGAACCTGAGTCTCAGAGAGTGGGTCTGAGGAAAATGCAATTCACCATCCCCTACAGAGAAAAACCTCATCCATTCAGCGAAAACTTATTAAGCACCTGCTTTGGCTTGGACATGGGAACATGGCAGTGAATCAAAGTCCCAGCCTGGCCTTCCCAGTCTGATGGGGGAGATGGCCTTGTGAGCAGGGGGTGTTCGGGTGTACAATATACAGGTGCCTGGAACCCGGAGGAGGGAGCACGTGGTCCACAGTCTGGGGGATTAGGAGCAGCATGGAGATGGAGGAAGAGCTAGTTGGTTTACAACTCCATTTAAAGCATCATAAGGGGCTTTGGTGTGCTGTCATTTTCATGAGTCTGGCAAAGAGGGTCGGTGCCCCAGGTGGAAGGAGCCCCACGAACAGAAACACCATTGTCGCAGACTTTCCCACACATCCCCCGACCCTACCAAATGGCGTGGGTGATGACCAGAGCACAGAGGAGGGGACAGCAAGCTTCCTCATCCTCACGTCTCAGGCTCCCTGGCCCTGCACTCAGGATTCTACCTCTCTAGGTACTGTATTTCTGGGTTGTACAAAGTAAAGTCATCTCACTCCACACCTGGCCAACAGTGCTTTCCAGAAAGCTAGAGACTTTCTAAAAATCAAAGTATAGTTGGTTTACAATGTTGGGTTCATTTCTGCTGTTCCACAAAGAGACTGAGTTATACATATACATACATTCTTTTTCATATTCTTTTCCATTATGGATTATCAAGCGATATTGAATATAGTTCCCTGGGTTATATAGTAGGACTTTGTTGTTTGTCCGTTGCGTATATACTAGCTTGTATCTGCTAAACCCAAACTCCCACTGCACCCCCTCCACCCATTCCCCCTCCCCCTTGGCAACCACAAGTCTGTTCTCTATAATGACATATTTATTAATATCATTGATTCATTGACTTTTCAAGGACCTTTATTCTTTCTAGCCCATGCTTGGATTTAGGGAATGGAAAGTATCTTTACTGACATTCAGCTGGGAACCAGACCCCTCTGTCTGCATTAAGGTGACTTCACTCTTTCTCTGTCTTTGCCTTTGTGCTCTCCAGAGTCTTCTGTCCAGGAAAATGGTTTGATCATTACAAGGAATTGCTGAAACACCCATCAACTCTTCAGTGGAAAGCACCAATGGACAGTTTGCCTCCTAAGATTCTTCGAATCCCTTGAATTCTTGGCTTATTTTAAAATCCTCCTCTTACTGCTTCCCTAGTCCTGGAAAGTTGTGTCGTGATTCTTATCCAGTCCCAATCAAGTCTCCTCATTGAATGATTTGCCTGAAGCCACACTTCCAACTCCATAAATTTTGACCTTACCTTGCCCCTTCAGAGGCCCTGGGGAAACTTTGCAAAGTGAGATTCCTCCTTACCTGGTAAGCAATAAACTTAACTTGCTTTTCCCACCAGACTGTGTTGGTGATATTTGGGGAGCCAGTTTTCAACAGCCGCTTTTTGTGACAACCTTCTGAGTTAGAGGGGTTTCCCAGGTGGTGCTAGTGGTAAAGAACCCACCTGCCAATGCAGGAGATGTAAGAGATACAGGTTTGATTCCTAGGTCATATCCCCTGGAGGTGGGCCTGGTATTTATCTGGGGGCTTTCCTGGTGGCTCAGCGGGTAAAGAATCAGCCTGCAATGTGGAAGACCTGTGTTCAATCCCTGTGTGGGAAGATCCCCTGGAGAAGGGAATGGCTACCCGCTCTAGCATTCTAGCCTAGAGAATTCCGTGGACTATATAGTCCTTGGGGTCACAAAGAGTCGGACACATGGAGTGACTTTCACTTTCACTTTCTGAGTTAGACAGGACAACTGTTTCTCTCCCCATTTAACAGATAGGGAAGCTGATGTATGAAAATCAGAAAGTGTGTCCCAAGTAGGGGCAGCTCCAGAGCCCCAGTCTCAGGAGTTCATCTCCTGACAACAAGCATCAGCTAGTTCTCAGAAGGACAGTCATCACCAAGTCAAGGATGGTTCAAAGGTGCCCGAACCCAGATGACCATGGGCCTTGGTTAGGAAAGGCTAGTGCAGAACTCTGTAGAAACCAGACATACAGTAAAGATGGGTAGAAAACTCATTCAGGGGGTTCCCCCAGCGTGCAGGTGATCAGAACTGGGTGATAGGACTGAGAATGGGAGGGACTGCCATCGTGAGAAGTCAAAGGACAAACACTTGGACCCAAGTACAGGAATGTTCAATGTTTATCCAAGCTCTGTTACTAACATCAAAAGGAGGCACCCCAGAATCCCTGGGGAGTCCAGTGGTTGAGGCTTTGTGTTTTCACTGCCTAGGATGCTGGTTCAAACCATGGTTGGGGAAGTAAGATCCCTTAAGCCTCTTGATGTATTGTTCAATTGCTATGTTGTGTCCAACTCTTTGTGACACTTAACGACTGCAGCATGCCAGGCTTCCCTGTTCTTCACTAACTCTTGGAGTTTGCTAAAACTCATGTCCATTGAGTCGGTGATGCCATCCAACCATCTCATTTTCTTCTCCTGCCCTCAATCTTTGCATCAGGTGCCCAAAGTATTGAAGCTTCAGCTTCAGCATCAGTCCTTCTTATGAATACTCAGGGTTGATTTCCTTTAGGATTGACTGGTTTGACTCTTTGCAGTATAAGGGACTCTCAAGAGTCTTCTTTGGCATCACAGTTTGAAAGCATTAATTCTACAGTGCTCAGCCTTCTTTATGGTCCAACTCTTACATCCGTACATGACTACTGGAAAAACTGTAGCTTTGACTATATGCACCTTTATCAGCAAAGTGATGTCTCTATTTTTTAATACACTGTCTAGGTTTATCATAGCTTTTCTTCCAAGGAGCAAGCATCTTTAAATTTCACGGCTGCAGTCACCATCCACAGTGAGTCACTCATGTGGCCAAAATAAAATAAAATGAAGAGACACCCAAATGATTCATCATCAGTAGACTGGAAACACAAAGTTGGATTATTTCTACAATAGGACCCTATTGTGTTGTAAAAATGAATGGGTTAGAACCATGCTCAATAATCTCAGGAGGCCAGAGGTGGGGGCCAGGAAGTGGGTAACAGAGTAAGAGGAAAACAGAGTGTGATTCCATTTCTGTGAAGTTCAAAGACATGTAAATGATACAATCTATTATGTAGGGGTACAAGCAAGTGAAATAAAGCTTTAAAGAAGGGCAAAATGTGTTAATCACTCAGTCATGTTTGACTCTTTGCAACCCCATGGACCGTAGCCTGCCAGGCTCCTCCTCTGTCCATGGAATTCTCCAGTCAAGAAAGGCAAGGGAACCAGGAACACAGCTCAGAACCATGGGGTTCTCCCCCAGAGGGTAAGGCATGGATGGAATCAGAGAACCAGGAGTCTTTAAAGAGAGCCCCTCATTCTTTTTCTCCAGCAAGTGGTCATCTCGGTGTTCACTGTATCTCGGTCACCCATAACTGAACTTATTTCTTTAATTTTTATTTTATATTGGAGTATAGTTGATTAACAATGCTGTGTTAGTTTCAGGTGTACAGCAGAGTGATTCAGTTATATATATACATGTGTTTATTCTTTTCAAATCGTTTTCCCATTTAGGTTATTACAGAGTATTGAGCAGAGTTTCCTGTGCTATATAGGAAGTCTTTGTTGGTTATCTATAAATATTTAAATACAGCAGTGAATGCACGTCAATCCCACTCTCCCAATCTATCTTTCTCCCCCCTCTACCCCACACACACACTTCTCTCCTGGTAACCACAAGCTCATTCTGTAAGTCTGTGAGTCTGTGAGTCTGTTTCTGTATTAAAAATAAGTTCATTTCTATCATCTTTCTAAGATTCTGCATATAACTGATAGTGTATATTTGTCACTCTCTGGCTTACTTCATTCAGTATGGTAATCTCCAGGTCCATCCATGTTGCTGCAAATGCATTATTTCACTCTTTTTAATGGCTGAATAGTATTTCACTGTTTATATGTACCACATTTTCTCTATCCATTTGTCTCTTGATGGACATTTAGGTTGTTTCCTTGTCTTGTCTATTGTAAACAAACCTGCAATGAACATTGGGATGCATGTCTTTTCAAACCATGTTTGTTTCCAGATATATGCTCAAAAGTAGGATTGCTGGGTCATATGATAGCTCTATTTTTAGTCTCTTAAGAACCTCCAGACAATTCTCCATAGTGGCTGCACCAATTTACATTCCCACAAACAGTGTAGGGAGAGTTCCTTTCTCTCCACACCCTCTCCAGCATTTATTGTTTGTAGCATTATTGACCTTTAAAACATCGTTTTGTGCCTAACCCCAAATTTACTCAAAATGATGAAAAACAAGAGATGTAAGCTGTGCCTCTGTATCTGCCAACACTTTTCTCCTGCTCTTTCTTTTCAGGCCCCACCTCTGTCTACTTATCTGGGACATGATCAGACACAGTGGTTTTCAGGTATGTGCCTCCTGTGCCCTGGATCAACTCCTAATGGACTGTTTTAATTTTTAATCATTTCTAATCCAATATTTCATTTGAGGTCTATTTTCTCTAGGGGCTTCTCAAGCAGCACAGTGGTAAAGAATCTCCCTGCCAGTGCAGGAGATGCAGGAGCCTTGGGTTCAATGCCTGGGTCAGGAAATGGCAACCCACTCCAGTGTTTTTGCCTGGAAAATCTCATGGACAGAGGAACTTGGCGGGCTATAGTCCATGGGATCATAAAGATTTGGACACAACTTTGCAACAAAACCACAACATATTTTCTGTATTTGGTGTTAGTCTTTTTTATACCCACAGTGTTTGAAAACTGAATTAAAAAATCACTAAAATCTTCCTCAGGAAGTCTGCTGCTGCCCAGTTCAGAGCCCTCAAAACACTTGGAAGGTCAGCAGGTCACAGAGGAGCTGAGGACAGTGTGAAACCCCAGGAGTACTCCCAGCCCCTTTTGGCTGCACAATAGCGCTCCCTGCAGGAGAAAAGCCCCCCACCCTCCTCAGGGTCTTTCTTGGGGAAGGAATTCTGGGCTGAAGGCATCTAAGTGGAAATACGTGACCCAAACTTCCAACAAAAAGAAATTATTGCTTCCCTTGTGGCTCAGTTGGTAAAGAATCTATCTGCAATGCAGGAGACCTGGGTTTGATCCCTGGGTTGGGAAGATCCCCTGGAGAAGGGAAAGGCTATCCACTCCAGTATTCTGGCCTGGAGAATTCCATGGACTCTATAGTCGATGGGGTCGCAAAGAGTCAGACATGACTGAGCCACTTTCACTTTTCATGATTCCTTATTCGGTTCAGTGGCTCAGTCATGTCCTACTCTTTGCAACCCCATGAATCGCAGCACGCCAGGCCTCCCTGTCTATCACCAACTCCCAGAGTTCACCCAAACCCACGTCCATCGAGTCGGTGATGCCATCCAGCCATCTCATCCTCTGTCATCCCCTTTTCCTCCTGCCCCAAATCCCTCCCAGCATCAGAATCTTTTCCAATGAGTCAACTTTTCACATGAGGTGGCCAAAGTACTGGAGTTCCAGCTTTAGCATCATTCCGTCCAAAGAACACCCAGGACTGATCTCCTTTAGAATGGACTGGTTGGATCTCCTTGCAGTCCATGGATTCCTTATTAGTTCTTTATTAATATTTTAAGGACCTGCCTGGTGGTACAGTGGATAAGAATCCACCTGCCAGTGAAGGGGACACTGGTTCGATCCCTACTCTAGGAAGATTCCATATGCTACAGAAAACTAAAGACCGTGCACCACAACTACTGAGCCCACGTGTCACAACTACTGAAGCCCATGAGCCTAGAGTCCATGCTCTGCAATGAGAGACGCCGCTGCAGTGAGAAGTCCATGCACCGCAACTAGAGAGGGTCCTCTCACAGCAACAAACATCTAGTGCAACCAAAAATAAATAAGAAGTTATAAAAAATATTTTAATATTATGCATCATTCCACAAAAATAGAAAATGATGTTTTATTTGGCTTATTATCAAAATAACATCAGGAAAGTTTGGTGTGGGGGCAACTGGGGAACTACTGACAATTCCACCTCCTAAATATTGTTTTCTAGACTTAGGTGTTTCTGGACTTCCTACTTTTGCATTCCAGTCCCCTATAATGAAAAGGACATCTTTTTTGGGTGTTAGTTTAGAAGATCTTGTAGGTCTTCATAGAACTGTTCAACTTCAGCTTCTTCAGTGTTACTGGTCGGGGCATAGACTTGAATTACCATGATATTGAATGGTTTGCCTTGGAAATGAACAGAGATCATTCTGTTGTTTTTGAGATTGCACCCAAGTACTGCATTTCAGACTCTTTCATTGACTATGATGGCTACTCCATTTCTTCTAAGGGATTCCTGCCTGCAGTAGTAGATATAATGGTCATCTGAGTTAAATTCACCCATTCCAGTCCATCTTAGTTCGCTGATTCCTAGAATGTCAATGCTCACTCTTGTCATCTGTTTGACCACTTCCAATTTGCCTTGATTCATGGACCTGACATTCCAGGTTCCTATGCTATATTGCTCTTTACAGCATCGAATCTTGCTTCTATCACCAGTCCCATTCAAAACTGGGTGTTGTTTTTGCTTTGGCTCCATCCCTTCATTCTTTCTGTAGTTATTTCTCCACTGA
Source organism: Aepyceros melampus (assembly GCA_006408695.1). Lineage (NCBI taxonomy): Eukaryota > Metazoa > Chordata > Mammalia > Artiodactyla > Bovidae > Aepyceros > Aepyceros melampus. The sequence goes on from SJXQ01004804.1 coordinate 172,438, forward strand.
TCACCAGTAGCATATTGGGCACCTACTGACCTGGGGAGTTCATCTTTCAGTGTCCTATCTTTTTGGCTTTTCATACTGTTCATGGGGTTCTCAAGGCAAGAATACTGAAATGGTCTGCCATTCCCTTCTCCAGTGGACCACATTCTGTCAGACCTCTCCACCATGACCTGTCTGACTTGGGTGGCCCCATACGGCATGGCTTAGTTTCATTGAGTTAGACAAGGCTGTGGTCCATGTGATCAGATCGGCTAGTTGTCCATGACTTTAGTTTCAGTCTGTCTGCCCCCTGATCCCCTCTCTCAGTGCCTACTGTCTTACCTGGGTTTCTCTGACCTTGGATGCTGGATCTCTCTTCACAGCTGCTCCAGCAAACACAGCCACCAGTCCTTACCTTGGACGCAGGGGAGTTCCTCTTGGTCACCACCCCTGACCTCCGGCCCAGGGTAGCTCCTCTCTGGCATCCTCACACGCCATGGCAGCATCATCTCAAACACTAGTAAAGTAATGCTTAAAATTCTCCAGGCCAGGCTTCAGCAATATGTGAACCATGAACACTAGTTTTAGAAAAGGCAGAGGAACCAGAGATCAAATTGCCAACATCTGCTGGATTATTGAAAAAGCAAGAGAGTTCCAGAAAAACGTCTATTTCTGCTTTATTGACTATGCCAAAGCCTTTGACTGTGTGAATCACAATAAACTGTGGAAGATTTTGAAAGAGATGGGAATACCAGACCACCTGACCTGCCTCTTGAGAAACCTATATGCAGGTCAGGAAGCAATAGTTAGAACTGGACATGGAACAACAGACTGGTTCCAAATAGGAAAAGGAGTACGTCAAGACTGTGTATTGTCACCCTGCTTATTTAACTTCTAGGCAGAGTACATCATGAGAAACGCTGGGCTGAAGGAAGCACAAGCTGGAATCAGGATTGCCAGGAGAAATATCAATAACCTCAGATATGCAGATGACACCACCCTTATGGCAGAAACTGAAGAGGAATTAAAGAGCCTCTTAATGAAAGTGAAAGAGGAGAGTGAAAAAGTGGGCTTAAAGCTCAACATTCAGAAAACTAAGATCATGGCATCCAGTCCCATCACTTCATGGCAAATAGATGGGGAAACAGTGGAAATGATGGCTGACTTTATTTTTCTGGGCTCCAAAATCACTGCAGATGGTGATTGCAGCCATGAAATTAAAAGACACTTACTCCTTGGAAGGAAAGTTATGACCAACCTAGACAGCATATTAAAAAACAGAGACATTACTTTGCCAACAAAGATCCGTCTAGTCAAGGCTATGGTTTTTCCAGTGGTCATATATGGATGTGAGAGTTGGACTATAAAGAAAGCTGAGCGCCGAAGAATTGATGCTTTTGACTGTGGTGTTGGAGAAGCTCTTGAGAGTCCCTTGGACTGCAAGGAAATCCAAACAGTCCATTCTAAGGGAGATAAGTCCTGGGTGTTCACTGGTAGGACTGATGTTGAAGCTGAAACTGCAATACTTTGGCCACCTGATGCGAAGAGCTGACTTATTGGAAAAAACCCTGATGCTGGGAAAGATTGAGGGCAGGAGGAGAAGGGGACAACAGAGGATGAGATGGTTGGATGGCATCATCAACTCCATGGACATGGGTTTGGGTGGACTCCAAGAGTTGGTGATGGACAGGGAGGCCTGGTGTGCTGTGGTTCATGGGATCGCAAAGAGTCAGACATGACTGAGCGACTGAACTGAACTGAACTGAGACTTAGGTGGTATTTTGCCCAAAACACTCATTTGTTTTTGAGATTATAGGTTGGGAATACTTAATGATATGAAAAGATCATCAGGGTATGTTTTTAAGTGTAAAAAAAAAAATAAAAGTAAGCTACTTAACGTAAACTCATCTAACATTATTCAAAACAGGTTAATGCCTGTCAAAGGCCAGTATCAAGTCCCTCCCACACAGTCAGGGACTGAAAATGATTGAAGACAAGAAGTCCATTCTCAGAAGAACCACATCCTAGAGAGCCACAGCCAGCCTGGGTACAACCGGGGACCGAAATAGACATGAACCCACCCCTTCTTTCCTGCCCCTTGCCCTTTAACACTCAATAACAAACTGAACCCCTCACTCTTCAGGGCCAATACCACTCTGTGCATCTGGCCCCTTTCCTGCTTTGGAAAGAGAATAAAAAGCTCTTTTTTTCTCTCCTTGTTAATACCTGTGCAAATTCTTTCACAATCTAAGATTTTTGGTGCGCTGTATGGAAAATCGTCACTATCCAAATTCCTTTCACTTCAACCTCCAGCTCAGTCTGTTTTTATCATCCAGCAAGACTCCACCAAACTGTAAGTTATTCCTTTAATGGGGTTTTCTTGGGAAAATAGTGGCAGAATCAAGATGGCAAAAAGCCCAACATTGGATCTATCACCACCAGGTTGGAATTTGGCCTCGAGGGACTACTCCTGTTCATCTTCCTCTTGTCCTTGATTCATCATCTCAGAATCAGGGCTACTCGACTCCAGGATGAATCCTTGTAGGAGATGCTCCTTCTGAACTCCAGGACTCCCATAATGGCCTCTGTCCTCAAAATTTTCTCCTTACTCTTCTTCCTAAATTGTCATTATGGACAACTATCAATCTGCTGTGGTGAAAGACTCCCCCTTGGGATGTTTCCTCAAACATTGGAAAGATCTCAAATTAGATGACCTCAGACCCAAACAAATGGTCTTCTTCTACAACATGGCTTGGCCTCCATATAAATCGGGTGACCAAGAGGTCTGGAGCAAGGATGGCTCTCTCAGCTATGACGCTGTTCTCCAACTTGGTCTTTACTGTCACTGCCTTGGCAAGTGGTCTGAAATTCCTTATGTCCAGGCCTTCTTTCAACTCCCCCAAGACCCCAAAGTGTGGTCCTCTTGATGCATGCTATTATTAATGCCTATCTCACTTCCCCCTAAATGGCAACCTGCTCCAGTGGTCTTGCCTGGGAAATCCCATGGATGGAGGAGCCAGGCAAACTACAGTCCATGGGGTCGCAAGGAGTTGGACACGACTGAGCGACTTCACTTCACTCACTTCTCCCTTTCTCAGATCCTGAGCATCTCCTTATTTCCACTCCTGCCCTCCTTAAGCCCCCGCTTAGCCACATCCTCCTCCTCCCCCTCACCCCACTGACTCTCCTTCTTCAGGCCAGGACTCCCCTCCTGGACCCCCAGCACCCCTTCCTTCCCTACCACCAGCCTCTTCTCTGCTGGCCCCCTGTTCTCCTCACCTTCATCACACTCTGTCTGGATGTTCCCTTCAGCCTTCTCTGGAGCCAGCAGCCCCCCAGTGGCCCTTGCATGAAGTGGCTGGTTCTGAGGGAATCATTTGCATTTCTGTTCAAATGCAAAAAAGGAATTTTTCTGTGTCTGAGCTCTCCCTCACTGACCTCAAACTAGGCCATTTCTCAGAAACCCTACCAAATTTACTAAAGAATTTGAATATCTTACTTTAAGACCTTTCTTGACTTGACTTACATATTATTTTCTCCACTTGCACAAATACCACAGAAAGACCTAGAATCTGTACTAAAGCTCAGGAATTTGGGGACAAACTTAATGGGCACCAATCCAATGTTTATGCACCTGAACCCACAGTGCTCCCTGACAATGGCCTCAGTTAGAACTATTAGGCAGGATCCCAAGAAAGACATCGATAGGAACATATGCTTACTTGCTTCACTGAAAGCATGAAAAGGGCCACCACCAAGGCCGTAAACAATGACAAAATTAAAGAACTGACTCAGGCCCAGAAGAAAACCCCCATCTTTTCCTGTCATACCTTTCAGAGGCTTTATGCCTTTTCACCAATTTAGATTTAACCTCTGAAGAGGCGAGACAATCTTGGCAATGCATTTCATCTCCCAGTCAGCCCCTAATATCTGTCACAAACTCCAGAAATCAGAGAAAGGCCCTCAGACTCCCCAACCCAAACTCACCAACCTGGTTTTTAAGGGCTTTGATAACCAAGATGAGGATGGATGAGAGGAAAAGAAGGAGCAAGGCCCACAGCGGTCTCAAGAGCAGAAATAATCTTTCGGACAATTGCCTCCACAATCAGAGGTGCCCTTTGAAGGGCATGGCAACCCATTCCAGTATTCTTGCCTGGAGAATCCCATGGACAGAAGAGGCTGGTTGGCTACAGTTCATGGGGTCACAGAGTCAGACACAACTGAGTGGCTAACTTTCGGAATCACACATACCCGAGTCCCCTCAACCAACAAGGAAAACACCAACTGGGTCCCAGTGCTGGCTCCTGCTTTAGCTGCAAACAAGGAGGCCCTGGAGTCAAGATTTTCCCAGGAAAATGTACCTCCAGGACTGTGCCCCCTTTGTGAACTAACAGGGCACTAGAAGCAGGATTGCTTACTCCTTTATAAGAGGAAACAGAATCCCCTTCCTGAGCGAAGGAGCCCTCCTGAAAGGATTCCTTCCACCCCAGAAATCGTCAAGGACTTCTACAGTCTCCAGACTGATGGCCCTGACCTGGGACCTGGCTCCACGACATAAGATTGACATGGCCGAGCCTCGGGTAACTCTAGCAGGTAAGAAAATAAGTTTCTTAATTGGTACTGGAGAAGAGACATTAAGAGAACCTTCTCCTCGAATTTTTGGGCCCCTTGATTCCCTCACCAATCACCATCATTGGTGAAGAAGGCAAACCTCATCCCATACTCCAAAGCTCTGACTTACCATGCTCACTGGGAGATCAGATCTCTCATTCTTTCCTTGTCCTTCCCAATTGTCCCACCCCTCTCTTAGGCAGGGACCTTATGACCAAACTAGGGACTCAACTAATTCTCCAGCCACAAGCCTCCTTCCTTGGCATCTTAGGAGACTTTCCCGCCAATGCTCAGCTCTCCAATCTCCCACCAGAAATACAGATTCCCTCAGTGCTGTGGGACACTGATACCCTGGGAGGGTCTCTCACCTAATTCTTGTCACTATCACCATGAGGGACCCCTCTCGCTTTCCCCACCACTCCCAATATCCTATAAAACTGGAAGTTCTTTATTTTTCTTTCCTTTTTTTTTTGGCTGTGCCGGGTCTTATTTTTTTTTTAAGATTTATTTATTGTTTATTTCTGGTTGTGCTGAGTTTTCATTGCTGCATGCAGGCTTTTTCTAATTGTGGGGAGTGGGGGCTACTTGCTACTGGTAGTGCATGGGCATCTTACTGTGGTGGCTTCTCTTGTCGCAGAGCATGGGCTCTAGGGCACGTGGGCTTCAGTAGTTGTGACACATAGGCCTAGTTACCCCCGGCATGTGGGATCTTAGTCCCTGGACCAGGGATTTAAGTCACATCCTGTGCTTTGGAAGGCAGATTCTTAACAACTGAACCACCAGGAAAGTCCCCTGATGGGAAGTTCGTAGGGTACTCAAACCCCTTGCTGCCTTTAAAGCTTCTCTAAACCCCTCTTCTCCATTCCACTAACTTAGAATCAGCCCTAAAAGATCACATGCTCTGTCTTATTTGCAAACAAGCCAAAGAATTGATGCTTTTGAACTGTGGTGTTGGAGAAGACTCTTGAGAGTCCCTTGGACTGCAAGGAGATCCGACCAGTCCATTCCGAAGGAGATCAGCCCTGGGATTTCTTTGGAAGGAATGATGCTGAACCTGAAGCTCCAGTACTTTGGGCACCTCATGCGAAGAGTTGACTTATTGGAAAAGACCCTGATGCTGGGAGGGATTGGGGGCAGGAGGAGAAGGGGACGACCGAGGATGAGATGGCTGGATGGCATCACGGATTCAATGGACGTGAGTCTGGGTTAACTCCGGGAGTTGGTGACGGACAGGGAGGCCTGGTGTGCTGTGATTCATGGGGTCACAGAGTCAGACACGACTGAGCGACTGAACTGAACTGAACTGAAACCCCCAAGGACATCATCTAACCAACCCACCAATTAAGAGGACGGCGGCCAGGACTGGAGTGGCAATTAGATTTCACCCATATGCCCATTCATTAAAAATGAAATACCTGTTAACACTCACAGACACTTTCTCTAGGTGGACTGACCTTCCCCACCACACCTGAAAGGGCCTCTGAAGTAACTCGGGTTCTTCTTCAAGAAAATCCCTAGATTCATTCTTCCCACCTCTCTTCAGAATGACAATGGCCTAGTTTTTACCTCTCAAACTACCCAAGAAGTGTCTCAAGTTTAGATATTAAATACACGTTACATTACATGCAGCCTGGCATCCTCAATCTTAAAAAAAAAAAGAAAAGGCTCATTCCTCCATGCTTGCCTTGAAGCTTAATCAGAGCTGACTAGAACTCCTCCCCTAGGCCCTTTTCCAGCTCCAGGTTATTCTGAGGCCCCCTTATACCTCCATCCCTTTTTACTCATGTAAGTATGCCCAACTCCTTTTTCTGCCACAAAGCCGCTTCCTCTGGACTCTTACCTTCCAGCCTTAAAACTAACTTGCAGTCTTTACAAACCCATGCTAATAAATACCTACCCCAACCTCAGGACCTGCCATATCTACCCACACCTGGGGACTGGATCCTGTTAAAGGACCTCCCCAGACACACCACACCCTTCCTACTCCCTTATAAGGGTCCATTTCAGGTACTGCCCACAACTCTGACAGCAGACAAGCTCTCAGGACACCCATCCTGGATCCATCTGCCGAGACTCAAGCCTACTGATCCCCAGTGGGGTCCTGTCAGCAGTTATCTGACACAAGACTACAGACTTAAGATCGCCAAAACTGTGAGCACAACTCACAATTAATATGCTTGAATGGGCTCTCATACTCCTTACTTTCTTATCTCTCCTTCTGTACTTTATAATTTTTTCCCTAAACTCTCCCCTTCTTCATGGGGAGAGTACCATTCAACCCAAAACAACCCACATGGCCCCCCACCAGGTAGGGACAGCTATATATCCCCATTCAGCAGGAAGAAGTTATAGAAAATATGACTGCTGCCACAATTTCTGATAAATGGGCCAACTGGGTTCCACATAAACTTAAGAATAAGTTAATATTCAGAGAGGGGAAATGGAAACCCATCTAACATTATTCAAAATAGAGTAATGCCTGTCAAAGGCCAGTATCAAGTCTCTTCCAGACATCCAAGGACTGGAAAATGAAGACAACAAGTCTGTTCTCAGAAGAACCACATCCTCTAGAGGAATGGCCGCCTGGATACAACTGGGGCCCAAAACAGACGTGAACCCACCCCTTCATTCCTGCTCCTTGTCCTTTAAAACTCAATAAAAGACTCAACCCCTCATTCTTCAGGGCCACACAATGCCTCTGGCTCATTTCCTCCCTTGGAAAGAGAATTAAAATACTCTCTTTTTCTCCCTTGTTAATATTTTTGTGAATTCTTTCACAACCTGCATCAGCTCACCTAACATTTTACAGTATATTCAAAAAGATGTCCATTTGCAGGAGGAGGGAATCCCTATATAAATATGTAAGTGAAGGTCATATTCATATTTTTGATGAATATGGCCTAAGAATTTCACTTCTAGGTTTACACCCAAGAGAAATGAAAGATGTCCACACAAAAGCAAGAATGTGAATGGTCATACAAACATTAATCATAATACCCGAAAAGAAGAAATAACCCAAATGTCTACCAACTGTTAAATGGATAAATAAAAAATGTGGCATATCCATAGAGTAGATTATTATTTTACAATGAAAAAGAAATTAAGTATTGACATATACTAAAACATGGATGAACTTTGAAAAGATAATAACAAGTAAAAGAAGCTAGACATAAAATGTCACATATTATATGAGGTCATGTGTACAAAACATCCAGAATGAGCAAATTTTGTCAGAGATAGGAAATAGAAAATAGGTTGCTTAGGGCTGGGGAGAATAGAAATTATCTGCTACAGGGTTGATTTCTTTTATTGAGGACAGTTCAGTTCAGTTCAGTTGCCCAGTTGTGTCCAACTCTTTGCAACCCCATGAACTGCAGCCAGGCCTCCCTGTCCATCACCAGCTCCTGGAGTTCACCCAAACCCATGTCCATCGAGTCGATGACGCCATCCAACCATCTCATCCTCTTCGTCCCCTTCTCCTCCTGCCCTCAATCTTTCGCAGCATCAGAGTCTTTTCCAATGAGTCAGCTCTTCACATCAGGTGGCCAAAGTATTGGAGTTTCAGCTTCAACATCAGTCCTATCAATGAACACCCAGGACTGATCTCCTTTAGGATGGACTGTTCAGATCTCCTTGCAGTCCAAGGGACTCTCAAGAGTTTTCTCCAACACCACAGTTCAAAAGCATCAATTCTTCAGCACTCATCTTTCTTTATAGTCCAACTCTCACATTTATACATGACCACTGGAAAAAGCATAGCCTTGACTAGATGGACCTTTGTTGACAAAGTAATAAATATTTTAAAATTAGATTATGGTAGTGACTGCAAATACTTTTGTTGTTCAGTTGCTAAGTCATGTCTGACTCTTTGTGACCACATGGATTGCAGCATGCTAGGTTCCCCTGTCCTTTGCTATCTCCCAGAACTTGCCTAAACTCATGTCCATTGAGTTGTTGATTCATCCAGCCATCTCATCCTGTGTCAACCCCTTCCCCTCCTGCCCTCAATCCTCCCCGGTGTCAGGGTCTTTTCCGATGTATCAGTTCAATGCAAGAGGTGGCCAATGTATTGATGCTTCAGCTTCAGCATCAGTCCTTCCAATGAATGTTCAGGATTGATTCCCTTTAGGATTGACTAGTTTGACCTCCTCGCTGTCCAAGGGACTCTCAAGAGTCTTCTTCAGCACCACAAGTCAAAAGCATCAGTTCTCTGGCACTCAGTCTTTTTTTACAGTACAACTCTCACATCTGTACAGGACTACTGGAAAAATCAAAGCTTTGACTCTATGGGCCTTTGCTGGCAAAGTGATGTCTCTGCTTTTTAATATGCTGTCTAGGTCTGTCATAGCTTTCCTTCCAAGGAGCAAGCATCTTTTAATTTTGTGTCTGCAGTTACCCATCCACAGTGATTTGGGGCTATAAGTGAGTGAATTCTCTATTTTTATTTATTTATTTATTTTTAATTGGAGGATAACTATTTTACAATTCTGTGCCAGCCTCTGCTGTACAAAAATACAAATCAGCCATAACTACACATATATCCCCTCCTTCCTGAGCCTCCCTCTCCTCTCCCACCCTACCCCTCTAGATCATCATAGAGCACCAGACTGGGCTCCCTGCACTACACAGCAGCCTCCTATCAGCCATCTATTTTACACACGATAGTATATATATATCAATACTACTTTCTCAATTTGACCTACCCTCTCCTTCCCTTGCTGTGTCCACAAGTCCATTCTTTATGTCTGTATCTTTTCTGCAAAGAGGTTCATCAGTACCATTTTTCTAGATCCCATATATATGTGCTAATTTGTCTTCCTCTTTCTGACTTACTTCACTCTGCATAACAGGCTCTAGGTTCATCCACATCTCTAGAACAGACTCAAAATCATTCTTTTTTATGGCTGAGTAATATTCCATGGTATGTATGTACCACAATTCATCTGTGGTGGACATCTAGGTTGTTTCCATGTCATGGCTACTTAAAGAGTGGTGCAACGAACATTGGGGTACATGTGTCTTTTTCAGTTATGGTTTTCTCAGGGTATATGCCCAGTAGTGGGATTGCTGGGTCATATGGTAGGTTTAGTCCTAGTTTTTTTTAAGAAATCTCCACACTATTCTCCATAATGGCTGCATCACTTTACATTCCCACCAACAATGCAGAGGGTTTCCCTTTTCTCCACATCATCCTCTCCAGTATTTATTATTTGTAGACTTTTTAAAAAAACATTTATTTAGTTAGTTGTGGCATGTGGGACCTAGTTTCCTGACCAGGGATTGAACCCAGGCTACCTGCACTGGGAGTACAAGTCTTAACCAACAGACTACCAGGGAACTGCCTATTTGTAGATATTTTTGATGATGGCCATTCTGGTTGGTGTGAGGTAATACCTCATTAGTTTGCATTTCTCTAATCATCAGTGTCAGACTTTATTTTTTGGGGCTCCAAAATCACTGCAGATGGTGACTACAGCCATGAAATTAAAAGATGCTTACTCCTTGGAAGAAAAGTTTTGACAAACCTAGATAGTATATTCAAAAGCAGAGACATTACTTTGCTGACTAAGGTCCGTCTAGTCAAGGCTATGGTTTTTCCTGTGGTCATGTATGGATGTGAGAGTTGGACTGTGAAGAAGGCTAAGCGCCGAAGAATTGATGGTTTTGAACTGTGGTGTTGGAGAAGACTCTTGAGAGTCCCTTGGACTGCAAGGAGATCCAACCAGTCCATTCTGAAGGAGATCAGCCCTGGGATTTCTTTGGAAGGAATAATGCTAAAGCTGAAGCTCCAGTACTTTGGCCACCTCATGCGAGGAGTTGACTCATTGGAAAAGACCCTGATGCTGGGAGGGATTGGGGGCAGGAGGAGAAGGGGACGACCGAGGATGAGATGGCTGGATGGCATCACGGACTCAATGGACGTGAGTGTGAGTGAACTCCAGGAGTTGGTGATGGACAGGGAGGCCTGGCGTACTGCGATTCATGGGGTCGCAAAGAGTCGGACAGACTGAGTGGCTGAACTGAACTGAACTGAACTGAATCATGAGTGAAGTTGAGCATATTTTCATGTGTTTATTGGCCATCTGTATGTCTTCTTTGGAGAAATGGATAAATTCTCTATTATGCAAATTCTACCTCAATAAAGTTGCTAAGAAAAAAAAAAAACCATCGCGAATTGTTAATAGGATGAGGTGTGGGTGTAATTTGCTTCTTTCACTTGTCTATAGTTTCTGGATTTCTGACTGCTTTTTAAAAGGAAAAGGCTATAATTAAAAGATTGTTTCACAGTAACTATGCACATTAATATTCTTGCTTTGTTTCTTTTGTCCTGATTAACCTTCAGACTGCTTTCAGAAAACAAAAGGATTTTTTTCTTCATGTGATACCAGTCAATAAACATTTATTAAGGTCTTATTGGGTCTTACCATATACTCTGAAAAAAGTGAAAATGTTAGTCATTCAGTCATGCCTGACTCTGTAACACCATGGACTATAGCCTACCAGGCTTCTCAGTTGATGGAATTCTGCAGGCAAGAATAATGGAATGGATAGCTATTTCCTTTTCCAGGGGATTGTCTCAACCCAGGGATAGAACCCGTGTCTCCTGTGTCTCCTGCATTGCAGGCAGATTCTTTACCTGCTGAACTATCAGGGAAGACTTTTCATCTCACAGACTAGCAAAAAATAAAATACTGGCATTACCAAATGTTGGGAGAGATGTAGAAATATGAACTCTCTTTTGATGACAGTGAAGTCATGGAAATCGATATGGTTGTTGCTGGCCAAAATTTTGGCTTTCTCTCCCCACCAAAGCCAAATAAAAAATATCAAGAGTGTGATGAGGAGCAAAGGTGTTAGGCTCTTTATTTCTTTCTCTGGGCTTGTTTCAATGACAGTCATAGGCTGGCGTCGGTAACCCAGTAATTGAGTCTGGCAGTTTGGTTGCTTTCGGAACTTCCTTCTGATGTGTAACTACAAGGGGAAGGGTGTTGTAAGGGTAAACACCAGATACAGGATGTATTTAGCAAAAGTCAAAGAATAACAGGTTCGAAGTGTAGCTCCTGCAGAGTTATGGAGCAGAAAAGCAAACTTATTTACAGACATTCAGAGTTAGGAGCACTTAAAGTTAAAAAATTAGGAATGTTCAGGCCTGCTCATTGTTCTCTTTATCTCCTTTATTTCCAGGAAAAGAAAAGGGAAAAAAAAAAACAAAACAACTAACTCATCCGTCTTCTTTTTCCTCTTCACTGCAACATGGTCACCTGAGCAATGTCTGTGAAAATGTTATATATTCGGACCAATTGACTCAGCAGTTCAAATTCTAGAAGTCTGTTGTACAGAGACACTTGGGCATGCAGGAGGTTTGTTGCAGCCCTACTGTAAGAATGAAAATGTGGGAACAACATCACTGTCCATTGTCGGCACACTAATTAAATCCTGAGTGACATTTAAACCGTGATATTCAGGGCAGCCTTCAGAAGAGCAAGGACAGATGAACTGCAGAAGTATTCCTCCGAAGATAGGAATGATACATGGAGGGGTGTGGGGAAGACAGCAAATTGCAGAATGTGTCTACCATTATTCTGTTTTCTTTTTTTAAGTAGGTAACCACCTCTGTATGAATATGAATATGTTTCTTGGAACATGCATAGAAAAAAATATCTGAAGGGTCACACACCAGACTTTTAACAGTGGGAAGAAAAATAGGAAGGAAAAGGAAGAAGTATATTTCTGTTTTGAAAATTTTTATAACCAGCATAGAGTATTTCTGTTATTTTAAAAAGCAAGTGTCTGGGACTTCCCTGCTGGTCCACTGGTTGAGAGTCTGCCCGCCAATGCAGGGGACACAGGTTTGAGCTCTGGTTCGGGAAGATTCCACTTGCTATGGGGCAACAAAAAACCCATGTGCCGCAACCACTGAAGCCCACACACCCTAGAGGCCTTGCTCAGCAACAAGAGAAGCCACAGCAATGAGGAGCCCTCACATCGCTGCTAGGGAGTAACCCCTGCTCGCAACAACTAGAGAAATCCGCACAGAAACAAAGACCCGTGCAGCTAAAAATAAATAAATTTGAAATAATAATTTTTTAAAAAGTAGTAAGACACTCAATTGCTTCTTTTCTGCCCTTAAAAAAAAAGAAGCTGGGAACATCTTTAAAAATATAAACTGCTAGAATTTTGTACTGGGAATTGTCATGTGGATCACATAACATACTACTCGCACACACGCTGCCCACCCCCAGCACTTCCTTTCCCCCTCAGAACTGTTCAGTGGTCTCTGTAGCTTTTACCATCAGCTGATCATCTATGTATTTACAGGTGTATTTTCTATTTCTGCACAGAGTATAAGCAACCTGAGGGCCAGAACTTTGCCCTCTGGCAGACAGTTTTGTTTTCTGTTCTAACTCCAATTCCCGGTTTATAGCAGGACCTCAGTAAATATTTGTTGAATGAACCTTGACCAGCAGAGGAAGGGCAAGGTAACTTCAGGGTATGTAGCTTGCATATTTCATCACAAATCAGAAATTAAAGGATTTGTTACCCCAGCAATGACATTGTCAGGATGGAAAACTTTACTCTTGTGTTCCGTGATTGTGTGTGTGAAAGTTGCTCAGCTGTGTCCACTCTTTGCAACCCCATGGACTGTAGCCTGCCAGGTTCCTCTGTCCATGGAATTCTCCAGGCAAGAATACTGGAGTGGGTTGCCGTTTCCTTCTCCAGGGGATCTTCCTGACCCAAGGATTGAACTCAAGGCTCCTGCATCTCCTGCATTGGCAGACAGATTCTTTAATGTCTGTAATTGGTGGTGGTGGTGGTTTAGTCACTAAGTCATGTCTGACTCTTTCGACCCCATGGACAGAGGAGCCTGGCAGGCTACACAGTCCATGGGATTCTCCAGGCAAGAATACTGGAGTGGGTCCTGCAAATTAAAACTGACAAACAGCAGATTAGCAAGAAAAAAAGGTTTTTATTCCCATATATAGGGAAATTTGCAAAAAAACGTAACTCAAAGTGATTAGTGCTGGAGGCTTATATACCATCTTAATAGGGAAAGAGAAGGAAGGGACGGGGAGTAGATGGAATATATGACAGTTTTATGACAACGTCTGTTTATAAGAGTCGATCATATCATCCCTGGTTAACCCTAAGGAGGGAATTTATGAAAAACTGAGTTATTTGGGGGAGGTTCTGCTTTGGGACAGATAAGAGAGTTCTGAAGAAAAAAAATCCTGTTCTCAAATGCCTTCAGCTCAAAATAATTCTCATGCCGCAGTGGTTTATGGTGGACTCCTTCAACATTTAATTTCGCATCACAGCTGTGTATGCTTTTGTCCACTCAGCCAGTTCAGGGGCCCTGAAGGCAGGAACCATATCTGACTCATCTTAGAGTCCCCAGCACTGAGCTAGTAGGTGGAAAGTATTTAGTAAACATCACTGCATGAGAAGCTTTTCTGAATAGCTCATCTGTAAGGCAAACAAGAAAGGGATGCTCTCTTCCCTACCTACATCTAAGAACAACCTAAAACTCTGAATATACACATAAATGTACTTCTTTACTGGGCAAGAATCCCAAATTGAAAAGGGGTATAAAACCCTCCCTCAAAAGGTAAAAAATACCAGTTTGGCTGGTAGTGTCAACTGAAAAACTATGCGCAACACAAAAGTTGAGTTAGGTTTTATTCAGTGGAAATGTTAGGACTCCAGCCTAGGAGGCAGTATCTCTAGTGACTCTGAAGAGGCAGAGGAGGTGCCAGTCCCTATGCAAGTTTGCAACAAGGAGCAGGTAATCTGAATTAAAAGATTACTGTTAATTAAGAGAAAACTAAATCTTGTGAAGAGATTTAGCGATCTTTTATGAATGGGAAGATACAAGCATCTGGGCTTGCTGAAACCATTTCTTTCATATGCATGTAGCTATCTGAGGCCAATCCTATTTCCTTTATTGTTTACATATTAATTCCATGTTAACCATAAGAGATGGTGAATGTAGCCGATGGCCACCTCTCACAACCCCCTAGCTCTTCAGCGCTTCCCAGGGAGGAAGTAGCTGATGGCTTCCAAATAGCTGGCTTTGTTTCATCTGGGCTCAGAATTTGCATTTGGAAAAGCCTTATTTACTGGTAGGGCAGAAAATATTTCATTTCACAGTAGAAATTGTTGTCTTTTCTTTCCCCTTTTGGCTATATTCCTCCAGCATATTTATTACAGATTTTGACCCAAAGCATTGCTGCAAATCAAATAAGCAGGGGGGTAATTCTTCCTGCTAAGAAGGGGGACCCCTCCCTACCTCCTTCCATAAGATGCTGTGCTAAGCTCCTGACTGTTTTTCAGGGGAGTAAAATGCCAGAATCAAAGACTTTGATGTACACTTAGAACTATACACACCCTACACCCAACACACATGCAACACTTGCCTGGCACAGGAAAGGGCTGGGAGCCAGGACAACCCACGTGAAGACTTCTCGCCTCCTGCTTCCAAGGACATCTCCTGAGAAGCTGAGAGAAGAGGAGAGAAAATGAATGGGTTCTTTCAGAGGGTATGGAGAGTTTCACGGCTCATGTAACAGAATTCCTGAGCTTAAAGTGGAAAACTATGATGACCTGAGGTGAGAGAATAGTGACCGTTGACAGAACTCAGAAAAGTTAATTCATTTGTTCCAGTGATACAGATATGCCAAGACAGAATTAATCAGGGTGACCTCGGGAGCAGAGAGGGCCATGGATCTCTTCAGGAATTTAAAGCAGAAGCCTTAGCCACAGAAAATATGCACAGCTACCTCACATTTGTATACAGTTTGGGGCATTCCTTGGACCTCTGACAGTTCCTTCATGGGACTCTTGCCCAGATTAAGAAACTATGCTTTGCAGTAAATGGGACATAGTATATTGACTCTTCTGAGGAATAAGAATAAATTAAACTCATAGTACAAGAAGCACTGCCAAGACATAAGCCCCTGTCTGTGGAGCTGGTATCTATGGGTCTGGCAGGAGTAAAACTCTGTCCAGTGTAAACCCAAAGACACCATTAAGATGGAACCAAGAGACGCCCTTGGCATTGCATTAGCAAGACCCGGGACCAGGTCCAGATGGGTCGGACTTTAATTGAAAACAGAACATCTTTGTCTTTGCTGAATCATCTTTGTCTTTCCTGGATTAAAAAAACTGTTTGCAATGAATGGAATAAGAATCAGGAGACTGGAATGTTAATTCTCAGCCTTGGTTTTCTTGTTTTTTTTTAAACTTTTTTTTAATGGTTTTTATGTTGTTGGGTTTCATATATATATATATATATATAGAGAGAGAGAGAGAGAGAGAGAGAGATCAGCCTTGGGGTTTATGTTTATCTTTTTTTTTTTTAAGTTCAAAGTAAGTTTCACAGATGATTTAAAGATAATCTAAAAATCTCAAAAGGAATGAAAGTAAATTAATTTTAATTCACCTTAAGCATATATATATATATTTGCATACCATGGAGCAAGTGCAGACCCCAGACTCTCCCCAAACAGCTCGCAGTGGCAGGAACTGCATGTTGTTTTGGAATAAGATTCTATTTTCTCTTAAATTGAGTAGCTCTTTAGCCTCCCTGGCCTTCTTTCTGTAATCCTTGTCTTCATTTCTGGAGCCACTAAGACTAAATGTATGCCCTTTGCTGCCTAATAATCCTGCAATAGTTCTTGTTTGGTTTTCAAGACCCCCCAGATCTTCTTTCTTCCCAGCGGGGAGGAGGAGGGCTGTGGTACTTCAGTCCCAGCCCCAAGTCCTACTCCCTCTAGAGGTCTATGTGGGCTTGTTATGAAGGAGGAATTCATGGGTCTGGAGCCCATCTTAGGCCTGTTCATGCTGATCATGCTCGGCCACCTCTCCAACGGACTCAGTTCTGTGCTTAGTGCCTATGGAAACTACAATAGAAGGATAAGATCCTCCCCTCTGGACAGGGGAATCTTGAAGATCACATCCAGGTTACTCATCGCCTAAGAGAAAACATACTCTAATCACCCCTGCCTCCAGACAGGTCATAAATTCTGTCTGTATCTATCGGAGTGTAACTGCAGGCTTATTGATTATTAACTGTTTGAACACATAATACTTGAATAATGGGGTTATTGTGATTATATTTACCCTTCCTTTGTTTTATGAAGTCTCAAGGAAATTGGGGTGGTGGGTTTGGACACGTACACATGGGGTATAAAAGATTTTCACAAATGCTGGTCGGGGTCCTTGGCTAAGAGGAGACTGCATTGGGCCCGCCGGTACAATAAACTTCACTCCACTATCTGCATTGTCCTTCTGAGTGAGTTTGTTTCCCAGAACGCGTGGCTATAACAGTTACTTAGACCTGAGCTCTCTTCCCCAGACCGTCACACTGGACAGTCATCTTCTATTAAATATTTAAATATCAGCAGCCACATCACCCTGGGCCAGGAATTAAGGTGAGGCAAATGAGGCACTTGCCTTAGGCAAAAAATTTAAAAGTGCCAAGAACCTCGGAATCAAGAGAGTTAATATTTTGAAACATCCACACCAAAAATCCACAATGAGCAAAATATCAAAATTTTAAATAAGAACCTGATGCAAGAGGAAATATTTATAGCCCTCAGTACATTTTAATGTATTCTTAATAGTTGATTTTTTCCAAATATCAGAATGGATGAAAAAATATTAAAAAATTGGAAACTAGGTTTATTAAAACTCACATCACTTTAAGTTTACATATTTTACTCATACCAAAAAAATGTATTATAATTTTACTTTCCTGACTGTAATGGAAGCAACCTCATCAATAATCTTTTCCAAATCTTGTATAATATGTACACTACTTTTGCCTGGAAAATCCCATGGGCGGAGGAGCCTGCTAGGCTGCAGTCCATGGGGTCGCTAAGAGTCGGACACGACTGAGCGACTTCACTTTTACTTCTCACTTTCATGCATTGGAGAAGGAAATGGCAACCCACTCCAGTGTTCTTGCCTGGAGAATCCCAGGGATGGGGGAGCCTAGTGGGCTACCGTCTATGGGGTCGCACAGAGTCGGACACAACTGAAGCGACTTAGCAGCAGCAGCAGCAGCACTGTTAGGGGAAGCACAGTCTGCAACCCCCGACCGTGGCCAGGCATCATAGTAACCATTTGTGTGAGTTGTTTTACCACAGGAGGTCCTGATAGGGACATAGAGTGAGTAAGCCACCACCAACTGGAACAGTTCAAGAAAGGTCAAAAGGTGACACCATGTGTCCAACCATCTCCCAGAATCCTTCTCACTCACATCCATCCTGCCTGAGCAATGCATGCGCCACCAGGAAGGACCCTGAGTCAGAGCGATTGGTCAGAGACAACCCAGAAACTAATCCCTTCACCATAAAACCCGAGACTGTGAGCCACGTGGCAGAGGAGTCCTCCTGGGTTCCCTTCCCCTACTGCTTTCCGCCCAGGCATCCCTTTCCCAATAAAATCTCTTGCTTTGTCAGCACATGTGTCTCCTCAGACAATTCATTTCAGAGTATTAGACAAGAGCCCACTCTCGGGCCTTGGAAGGGGTCCCTCTTACTGCAACAGTATTATGATGGCCAGTCACACCCCCCACAAGGCTCACACTGAACTAAGCTTGGAAGCAGGGTCATCGCATGCATGCCCTCACACTGCAACACCCAAGGGTACTGCCTCTAAAGAGGCATCATTTCCAGCACAGCCATCTTTCTTATTCTGACATTTTGATGTTTTTATTACAACTATAGAATCCTAAGATGGAAGCAAAAAGTCTCTTGGAAGAGGTGGCTTTTTGTGATCCCCACACAGTTGCCCTCTGGCCCAAGGGCAGCCCTGCTCCCATGAGTTTTTGTCCCATTGATGCCTGCTTGCCCCTCTCCCTTGATACTTGGTCCTTATCTTACCAGTCTTATTTAGTATTTATTGATTTTATCACAAATTCTCTTTGAGGAATCTCAGACTCTTTTTGGAAGTAGGTGGGGTAGAAATAAATAACTATATGCTTTGCCCACATTCAGATCATCTGCAAAAACCATCAGCTCAGCTTGCAAATACATCTGGAATCCAAATGCTTCTCATGCCTCCACTGCTACCAGCTCAGGGACCAATGGCGCCACCATCATCTCTCCCCTAGACAGGCCTCCTGTTTCCAGCCCTGCTCCCATGGAAGGCTGTTTCCTTGGTGGCCCCAATGAGCCACCTCCTAGTATCCACTCTGGTAGGTAGCCCCTCCCACACTGATACTAGGCTTGACCATATGACCTGCTTTGGCCAATGGGATATCAGCAAGAGGTATCTCCATCAGCTCTTCACACTGAGACTTGTCCTTTTGATGGATGCTTCTTGGGCTACAGCTACCATCAAAGAAGTAGAGACAGACAAAGGGTGGGCTAAATTTCTCTATGAAGTTTAGATTAGGAATTGCAAGTCTGTTGCAACTACTCAGCTTTGCCACTGTAGCTTGAAAGCAGCCATAGACAATATGTAAACAAAGGTGCATGGCTGTGTTTCGATAAAACTTTACTTACAAAAACAGATTTGGCCCACGGGCCATAGTTTGTCAACTCCTGAGCTAGACTACTGAATGAGGAGGGGCTACAGGGAGATACCCTGCAAGGTAGGAGGTTGTACCAGTTTGCATAGTGTCCCCCAAACTTCATGTCTGCATAGAACCTGTGAATGTGACCTTCTTTGGAAATACAATCTTTGTAGATGTAATCAAATTATGATAAGGTCTTACTGGGTTAAGGGTGGCTTTAAGTACAATGTGAATTGCCTATAAAAAGAGAGAAAAGGAATGGTGCTAATCCTTGGTCCACTCAGTTGTACTGAGGTGGCCAAATCCTGACCAGTCTGTGAAGCCCTTTCAAAGGCTCTATGAGAGTGGCAGGCACACATAAACCCCTCTAAAGGGGGCACTTTATTGGTCTGGCAGCCAGCTTGGCTGTCTGCTGCAAATCCTGAGTCAGCCCTTCACTAGGGCAGCTGTCTGGCCCAGCCTTGCTGATCTGTGAATTTACGGTTGCCTGTTCTTGCCACCCTCGTCCAGGGGCAAGACTTCAGTCTTAGATCAGCCCCTTAGGAGACCCATGCAGCCGGGTCTCAATCCCTCCAGTCTGCATTGCTCTTCTGGCCACAAGAATATCCCAACAGACTCTGACAAATGCTGTCCTGAAATCTACTCTTCCCCCCCCCCACCACTTTCCTCGCTACCAGGAAACAACAAAAATATATATCAGTCAGGGAATTCCAACACAGAAGCTCTGCAGACTTCGCTTCATGAGAACTGTCAAGGGTTGGAGAAAATCAGAGTTTCTACCCTTTTGTTTAGGAAATGCCAGCAATGCCACCACAAGTGTGGGACTGGGGACACTTTGTAACTGGAACTCAACCTGCGATACAGTGTAACTGCCACTCCCACTCTGCAGGCTGCTCTCTTCTGGCTGCAAACCTTTAGAGAGGACACCACAGATATGAGGTCTTCCTGAGTCCTATTTCTCAAAACCTGATGCTGCTGTGGTTAAATTCTGTGCATGGCCATAGTTTGGAGAGGAAAATAGCAACCCACTCTATTATTCTTGCCTGGGAAATCCACGGACAGAGGAGCCTGGGCTATAGTCCCTGGGGTCACAAGAGTCGAACACAACTGAGCGAATAAACCATCACCACCACATGCTTATAGTCATGGGGTAGATGTGCAAATTAAGGGAAGGATTTTTGGACTGAATGTTGTGGCATCTCATTCAGATCCAAGGGCAAGTAGAACTTCATCTTGGGAAAGCAGGATGCTGAGTGGTTGGGGGTGAGGGTTGGGAGCCAGGTTTGTCCACTGCAGCTAGTTTTGGGCTTGGTCAGTTCAGCTTACCTCTCTGTGCTTTGAAAAGCAGAAATGACCATGGAACAGGATTATATGGGCTACAGAGTTACACCTGGCAGATAACAAGGCCTCCCCTAATGTTATCAACCACTGATAGGAGGAGGAAGCATTTTCTCATTATCAGGCCATCCATGCAAAGCCTCCACGGAAATCCTACTGTCAGTGAATCACAAAGAGTCACTTCCTTTCTTTAAAAATTGGCTGTACCAGGTCTCAGTTGCAGCATGTACAATATAATTCCCCAATCAGGGATCAAATCTGGGCCTCCTGCCTTGGGAGTATGGAGTGTTAGTCACTGGCCCACCAGGGAATTCCCTCCACTTGCTTCTGGAGGAAAAACCTGGCTTTGTTTGCCGTCTAGAGCTCCATACTGCACCACTTGACTTACCAAGGGAAAGTTTAGATGCCTGACACACAGTGAGGCCAAACAATACCGAAATGTTGGAGTTTGTAACAGAGGAAGGTTAGTGCAGGGCCACGCAAGGAGACAGGTGGCTCATGCCCCCCAAAAGCTGGAACTCCAGGGTTTCAGAAAAGCATTTTTAAAAACAAGGTGAGGAAGGGGCGTGGTTAGTTGATACAATCTTCTTGGTGTAAAAATCCTTTGTTCTAGTAGTTGTCCACATAGGTCAGGCTATGATGTTCTTCTAAATGTCTAATAAGACAAATGTTTGTCTCTATTCTGCAACTTTTAATCTCTGTATAAGTGAGAAAGTGTTATATCCTTAAGGTCAGAGCCTTGAGAATGGATTAGCCTGTATATTTCAGGCTACAAACATTTTTTCTTTTTTAGCAATGCCACGTGCCTTGCAGAATCTTACATCCCCAACCAGGGATCAAACCTAGTCCCTGGAAGTGAAAATGCCAGCCACCAAGTCCTAACCATTGGACTGCCAGGGAACCCCCTATAGGCAACGATCTTAAAGCAAAGCAAAAGCAATAGAATATAGAAGTTAAAGAAACAGATCTAATATGGAGTCAGACTTATTCTTCCCTATTACATGACTTCTCTTTCCTTCACAGTAACTGGCATTTTGGTGTCTGCTGTCCGAGGGTTCCGTACCCCAGTTGAGATGGGTCTGGGACCTGGGACCCTTGGCAGCAGTGCTGCAATGCTGGTACCTAGACAAACCTCTCCTCAAGCTACAAAATACAAAGAAACTATATGGTACTGAAAATAACTGTGTGCATGGGCAAATGGGGCAAATTTAGGACCACAAGATACAAAAAGACAAAAAACCCAATGGGCATTTCTGAAGAGCCAGGAGCAAAAATTGGGTGTTGGGAGCAAAAACAGGGCATTGCACATGGCTCCTGCACACACCACCACCTAATGGGTGGGCAGAACGACTAAGCCATCACCCTGGTCAGACCCCAGGGCACACCGCACCCTCAACCCATATAAGAAACGAGCTTGCCCCTGCAGCTGCTTTTCGCTCCCTCTTGCAGCCAGTGTAATAAAGCCCAATAAAGCCTTGCATGAATTTCCTGTCTGGCCTCTAGTCAATTTCTATTGATGGGGAAGGCCAAGGACTCTGGTTGGTATCACAGCCTCTAGGAGAGCCACCAGCCTGGCTGATAGATCAAGGTTTCTTCGCCCCTGGGCTGCAGCTACTCTGGGCCTCCCTTCAAGAGAAAATCTTAAAAACTGTGAGGAAAAGGGGATGGGAAAGGATAGAGATGAAAAGGGAAAACTGCTGGGGCAGGGGGCCAAATGCAGCTGCTATTTAGAGCTATCAGTGCCTTGCAGGCCTCCATTCCAGCTGTAAGCAATGATTCCCAAACGGATGATAAGAGCCACCTGGGGCAGTGACAGCTCAAAACTGCCTCCAGAGGGTGGTCTTTTCACACCCATTTCAAAGATAAAGGAGCTGAGGCACAGCAGATCCTCACAGAATTGTTTTGACACAAGATAGCAATCCTCCACTGAGATTTTCTCTGGCTGGTGCAGAGCTCCTCTTGGTTCCCTTTTGCCTCCCCACCTTCATTAGCTGCTCTCTGTCCTCAGTCCTGGGGTTTCTTTATTTAACCCCTCTGCTCCTTACTCCCCTCATTTGGGAACCACTGATAAGGGCCTCTCCAAACATCTGCCTTATCCATACCCTACCTTCACAGCTGACTTTGGAAGGCAAAGGAGGGGCTGTGGACAGACAGCAGGGAGCCCTAAGAGGTGCCCTCAAAACCATGATGGGGTAGAATGCTGACTGTAGTTTACAGAGTTTACATAGGTTTCCTTAACCAAAAGACTTGGAAAGGGGGTTATTGAAAATTGATCAAATTTCTAGAAAAACATTGCAAAGGTAGAGCTGAATTCTATTTTTTCCATCCAGGTCAAAACTCATGCACACTTCTGGTTGTGGACTTAAAAAACATTCACAACCTGAATGTTGAGAGTTACGCTTTCTTTAGTGGAATTTTTAGGACTTCAAGCCCAGGAGAAGCATTTCAAATGACCCCGAGAGAACTGCTCTGAGGAGGTGAGGAGGGGAGCCAAGTTACATAGAGGTTTTGTAACAGAGGGCAAGTGATCTGAATGAACATCAAAAGGTTATTGTTAATTAAAGAAAACCAGATATCTCAAATTAAGGAATTTAGTCCTTTACTATGTGTGGGAAGACGAAAGAGTCTGGTCTCGCAGAAATAATTTCTTTGCTGTGCACCGCAGCTCTCTGGGGCCAGTATCCTGCTTTCATATCCGGGGCTAACTCAGAACTCCCCAGGCAGTGGTTGGAGTCTGAAGGCTGCTCAACTGCAGGCATTCTTTCCTTCCTGAGTTCCCTCAAGGCTCACCATCTGTGGTGGCTGCAACTGTTGGTGACTGTGACATCCTTGTTTGCTGATACGGCAGGAAATACTCCATCTCTCATGAAAACACAAATACTTTGTTGGGTTTTGAAAAATATTTATTTACTTGGCTGCACCAGGTCTCAGCTGCAGCATGGGGGATCTTTAGCTGTGGCATGGCTTGAACCCGGACCTGCTGCATTTGGAGCGTGGAGTCTTAGCCACTGGACTGAGGCAGGAGGTACATGGGTCACCCCATGGTAAAAGGATTGGAGATTCATTCCCAGAGGGCCAAAACTCCAAGACAAGAATAGCAGGACAATTAAGGGAGAAGGCTGGGCCCCCCTCATACCACATATTTCTCATTCCTGAAGTCAGGAGTCCTTGACCACATGTGCGCAGAAAAGCTCCTTGGAGGTCAAAATGGGAGCAACCTCTAAGGATGTTCTGAAAAGAAAGTGTTAGTCATTCAGTTATGTCTGACTCTTTGCAACCCCATGGTCTCTCCATGGGATTCTTGAGGCAAGGATACTGGAGTGGGTAGCCATGCCCTTCTCCAGGGATCTTCCCAACCCAGGGATCGAGCCCAGGTCTCCTGCATTGTAGGCAGATTCTTTACCATCTGAACTACCAGGGAAGCACAAAGGAGCCCTACCTCTAGGCTTTTTTGGTAGAATCTGTCTTAGCTAAGAGATGCATGCACACACATGGAAGGATCCTGAGATATACCAAATATGGACTGTGAACCAGGCAAATCAAAATGGCCGACCAAAGAAAACTGGAAGAAATATCCCATGTAAGTGATTTAAACAGCCAGGAGGGCGCAACTCAGTGACTCTCTCTCTAAGTCTTCCCGTGTGTCTATCTATATGTGCTGTGCTCTTTTTTTCTCCTAGTAAATACTTTACTTGCTTAACTAATGTCTTTGTGGAATTTTTTTTCTGCAAAACTGAAGGGCCAGAGCCCTTGTCACTGATCACTGGTCTAGTGGCTAGGATTTGGTGCTCACACCATTACGACCTGGCCTGTCTCTCCCTGGGAACCCAGGCTCTGCTCCAAGCCATTACAGGCTGAGGCCCCTGGAGATCAGGACCACTAGGGAAGTCTCAGAGAAGGCAATGGCACCCCGCTCCAGTACTCTTGCCTGGAAAATCCCATGGATGGAGGAGCCGCGTAGGCTGCAATCCATGGAGTCGCTAAGATTGGACACGACTGAGCGGCTTCCCTTTCACTTTTCACTTTCATGCATTGGAGAAGGAAATGGCAACCCACTCCAGTGTTCTTGCCTGGAGAATCACAGGGATGGGGGAGCCTGGTGGGCTGCTGTCTATGGGGTTGCACAGAGTGGGATACGACTGAAGCGACTTAGCAGCAGCAGCAGCAGGAAAGTCTCAAAAGAATACTTTGGAAAACAAAGTCCTAAGTATTTGTCCTAGAGAAACTCTTGCACCTGTACTCAAGAGATATTCGAAACCAAGTTCATAGCAGCAATGTTGTTATTAACAAGACAGAAAGAATCAGGAAACTCAAATGTATATTGATAGGAAAATGTGGATAGTCACAATGGAATACTATTCAGCACTGAAACAAACTATCTCCAGCTCACAAATGTTAAGTGGAGCAAAAAAAAATATTGTACCAAAGGCCACAAACAGTACAATGCCATTTATTAAAGTTCAATACATATTTAAATACTGCAGAGAAAAGCCAGGTGAAAGTAAACACAGAATTTAGGATTGTGGCTACCTCTGGGACCAGGGAAGAATATACAGGGGACACGAATGGCATTGCCAGTACTTCATTTTTTAAGCTGGTAAGTTAGGTACACATTTATTGTTTTTTTACATCGGATATATTTTATGCAGTCTTTGGTATATGTGAAATACTTAGTGTAGGATAGGAAAAATGCACTACCTAAAAGTTGAGGATTATGTTTTATTCAGTGGATTTACTGAGGTCTTAAGCCCAGGATACACTCTCTCAGATAGCTCTGAGGGACTGTTCCAAAGGGGTATGGGAGGAGCCAGGATACATAAGAGTTTTTGAAAAATCAAAAACAATTCAGGTAACCAAACATCAAGATTACTGCTAATTAAAGAAAAATGGGACATCTCAAGTTAATGAATTCAGCACTTTTCTATGTACAAGAAGATACAAGAGTCCAGGCTGAATGGAATTATTCCTTTGAGATGCACCATAACTCTCTAGGGCAGGTATCCTATTCTTCTCCATCTTGAATCCCCTCTTGAGTGCTGAGGTGGCTGCAGTAACTGACGGCTTGATGGTTGTAACATCTTTTGTTGTTCAGTCGCTCAATTGTGTCCAGCTCTTTATGATCCCATGAACTGCAGCATGCCAGGCTTCCCTGTCCTAGACTATTTCCCAGAGCTTGCTCAAACTCATGTCCATTGAGTTGGTGATATCACCCAACCATCTCACCTTCTGTCGCTCCCTTCTCCTCCTGCCTTCAATCTTTCCCAGCATCAGGGGCTTTTCCAATGAGTCAGCTATTCACATCAGATGACCAAAGTGTTGGAGCTTCAGCTTCAGCTACAACCCTTCCAATGTATATTCAGGGTTGATATCCTTTAGGATTGATTGGTTTGATCTCCTTGCTGTCCAAGGGACTCTCAAGAGTCTTCTCCAGCACCGCAGTATGAAGGCATCAGTTCTTTGGTGCTTAGCCTTCTTTTTTTTCAGTTCTCATATCCGTATATGACTATTGGAAAAAACCATAGCTTTGACTATATGGACATTTGTTGGCAAAGTAACATCCTTTGGTTACTGATAAGGCAGGTGACATTCCTTGTCCATAGAGGTAAACACAAAAACTTTCTAGACGGTTAGGGCGATCCACCTAGATACCCTGAGGTCCTTCTACACTACTCTGAACTCTTATCTCCCTAGGCCTTCTTCTCTAACCCTGGAGTTTCCTATCTGGCTAAAGACCTGCCTTCCAAAAAGGGTGTGCCACCTATTCCACTGACCAGCAGTTTTCAACGAGGGGTGTGCAGACCACAGACAGAATCACTATGACCCAGGTGGGTCACAGGCTGCTGAAGATGCATCTTCCCTCAATCCTGGCATTGCCTCTGCAAATGTCATGCAGTCCCTACCTGGAGTGTAGGTTATCTTCTGATAAGAGCTTTGTATACACATTTTTCCTCCTTGCCCACCAGCAAGGCGAGTGCCTTTGGTCTGCCACTGCACTAAAACTGCTCACCCAGCATACTGTCAGTGATAAATAACAACTAAACACCTGTAACAAAGTAGATGGCCTGCAATGGACTGAAGGCACCATGAGTCCCCACAGCCTGCTAACAAATCCTCAGGAGCCGTGGAGACAGGCAGGGCATTTGGCAGCCTGTGAGTTTTGGAAAGGATAGGAGGACATCTCTACTAATCATTAACATTTGAGCTCCTATTTGAGGCCGAAGTGCTGGCTCAAAAACGCTGTGGAGTGGCCTCCAAGAATCTTGCAATAGCAGCAAGAATCTTGCAATAGCGGCGGTCTGAGATCATGTTCTACATTTGATTTCCTGCGAAGAATCACTGGTTGTGGCCAGAGAGCTGTTATGAGAGTCATGTTTTTCTATCTTTATCTCTCTAACCATTTTAACAGAAAATGAGATTGTTTTGGAGCTCTTTCAGGGCCACACCTTAGAATTGCTCTGAAAATAAGAGCTGTAAGTGTCTGATTTCTGTAAAACTCTTAGGTTTAGGAGATGGTGGCTGTTGATTTAGCTGCTGAGTCATGGGGCTGGGATCTTGGTTTTAAGCAGTCTGAAACATCAGTGTATTGTTGAGGAAATCACAAACTCTGCTTGCAAAATTCATATAATTCTCTGGCAAACATTTTACAATTTCCTTGTGCTTTTTTGCTGAATTTAATCCTAAAGTTCTTTCTTCTTAGTCAGTAGGCCTTCATTTTTATCCAAAGCTAGGGATTAAGGAAGAAAAGCAGGTTTTGCAGCTGACAAGAAGAAATAATAATTTGAATATACACTTTGATCTTGCTATGCAACGTGTTAAACCTGAAGATGTATGACACTGTTTTAGCTCTCTGAATTACAGACCAAGAGGAGGGCTAAGAAAGTACAAATAATTCTTATTGGAAAACGGAGCCCTCCCTTGAGTGTGAGTGTTTGGGGTGGGGGTGGGGATGTACCAAAGAACTGATTTAAAATGGGAATCAGTTCTTTCTTCAGCAGAGGGTAAAACAACTACATCTACTATTGTCTATTTTTCATTTGTCAGACCACTGAGGAATATTGCCTGTTTTGAATTTTGAGAACTCCCCCAGGATGTGTGTGAAATTCCACTGCCAAACCAAGGTTCCCCTAGCAGTTCAGACGGTAAGGATCCGCAAGCAAGCAATGCGGTTCCATTCCTGGGTCGAGAAGATCCCCTAGAGAAGGAAATGGCAACCCATTCCAGTATCCATGGACAGAGGAGCCTGGTGGGCTACAGTTCATGGTGGTCGCAAAGAGTCGGACACGACTGAGCGACTAACACACACACACACACACACACACACGCAAACCAGGACAAGTATGGTTCACATGGATGAGAAAGGGAGGGATGGGGCCTCCTTTTAAGATGAAACATTAACAAGAGCCTCAGAATGAACTAACCCTGGGCACGCATATGGAGAAGTGCCTGGGCCGTAGGAAGCGCTCAAAAAGAATGAGCTCCAATTAAGACAAAGTGAACATCCTTTCCGCTATCTTGGCCTGTAACTTCTGTGTGACCGACGCACAAAGACAAAGGGACCATGTCACCTTGGCGGGTGGCCGGGAGCACAGGGCGCAGGCGCGAGTGAGCGCACGTGGCTAGGCTCCTGGCTCCGCGGCCCGGGAGCTGGGTAGGGGCACGTGGCCGCCAACGTCTCCCTGGGGTCTCCAGCACCGCGCAGCCGAGCGAGGGGTGGGGCGGCCAGGAAGGATTGGCCGCGAAGGTCGTCACCAAGGTCGTGGGCCGGACGTGCGGCGCCGGAGCGACGCTGCGTGCGTGCGGGACTCGGAGTACGTGACCGAACCCCGAGTCCTCATGCCGGCCGCGCCACCCCGCCCCTCCTCTCCCCCGGGGCCCCAGAGCCACAGATTCCGCTCCGCCGGTGGGGGGGACCTCAGCGCGACACTGGAGCGTAGGGGGACTGGAGCTTGTCCATACCCCCACCCATTTGCTGGGGCAGTGGCGACGCCCCAGCCCGGTCCCACCCCATCTCCCTGGTATGTCCCCCCATCTAACCATCCGCAGCGACCACAGCTCCTCCCTTCCATCGGAAGAGAGACCGAGTGACGGCGCGCTGGGCCAATGGCAAGGCGTCGCGGAGGGGGCGGGAAGTGGGCGGGGTCCCCTCCAGGCTGGGCAGGAAGTCCTGTCCCGCGGCGCGGAGAAGAGCTCGGGGTAGTCGGAGCGCTCGGAGTTTGCGATTTAATCGCTCATCCTCGGTGGCCGCAGCACCCTTTGCCTCTGTCTCGGGCGGCGACCTCCGGCGGCCGGGTGAGAACTCGAGGAAGGGCTGCCGAGCGAGCACCCAGGCGGGCGGCGCGTGGGTCTCCCGGGCTCGCGGGCGCTCCTGCCGGTCAGACTGCGGGTGGGGAGTTCGGCTGGGATGGGGAAGGGGTGAGTCCGCGCTCGCGACTGGCCTCCCTGGCCAGAGTCGCGGCTCGACTCTGGGGCACGGCGCCCGGTTTCTCCGGAGGGGCAAGTGCAGCTCAGCCTGAGATTATGGGTTACGGGGCAGCGTAACTGTCCGGGAGATCAGGGGTACAACACGCAGTCACCAAGACAGCAGGCAGCGAGGGTGGAAGGTTTGGGAAGCGCTCCAGGTCCAACCTGCGTGCTCATTAAAGCCAGGCCCTTACGAAAATGGACAAAGAGACCGGGAAGGGAGAGATTCCCGCGAAGCTGCAACTCCCCCCTCCGGGTCCGGCGCCCCTGCCTCCGGCTGGTGGCCCCCGCCCTGGCGCCTTGGTATCCAGCCCGTCGCTGCTCCGGAATGAGCAGGAACTAATGGGGGTTTAGAAGGCGCTTGTCCTGAAAGAGACTGCAGCGGAGCCAGGGAGTCATTGGGAAGCCCTCCTGGCGACCTCGCCCAGGTCGGGCGCGAGCCACTCTCGGCTCCCCGGGCTGGCCACCAACAGTCAACCCCTGATCTGACATAAAAAGGATGTATTTTACGAAATCTTCTTGTTCGCTGCTTCCTCTGTAATGTGGTCTTCCCCTTGAGCGGTGAGGGCAGCCGACTGACCTGCTTCCGGGGCACGTGTAGGCCCTGGCTGCCCGGTCTGCCCATGCTGCCCCTGGTCCGGGGTTCAGTCTAGACTGATAAAAAGCCGTGCAGGCTCCCAGTCAGACACACCTTCCTCTCTCTCTGTGCTCATAGCGTTTAAATAACTTCGGAGAAAAGTTTTTCCATCCAATTTAAAGATAAGTTGAATTTTACTTTTACATCATGAAATAATTTGATTACTTTGTCTTATATCACTAAAAGGAAACCAAAAATGGAATCTTAACAACTGTGTGATGAGGTAGTGAAATGAAGATGTGTTTAAAAGTGTATCTAAAATCTGTAAAGTAAATCAGTGGTGGCCTGAGGATGAGGGGACGGTGACTGGAAATGGCCTAAGGGAACTTTTTGGCAGTGATAAATGTTACACAGGTATGATTTCCCAAACCCCAAAGTTAACTAGAATTTTAAAACGAAAAAAAATTTAAGCAAATTTACCTTTTTGTAAGATAGATTAAAAACTAGATGTCTTTTTTTGGCTAATGATAAAAACTCCATTGTTACAAAGACAAAGCCATGCAAGTGACTTCATGTCTAATTTTGAAACTTAAAAAGATGCCATTTGCTGCTTCATTCCAGAGAAAGATACTGGAGGAGGGCCCAGTTAGATAATGGCTTTTGAACAGTGATCAGATGTCTACCTTCGAGATCCCCTGGGAGGGAAAGCAAGAAAAGGACTTTTTTTTTTTTTTTAAGCTCTTGATATTTACTCTTTGTAGCTGCAACCCCCACCTTTTTTAAAGGTGTTTTCAAAGGAAGCTTCTTCACTTGGCATATCCTAGTGCTCAAAAAATCATTTCTCTAGGTACAATTAAGATTTCATAATTAAGATTTTTAGATGGGGTGACATGCCCATTGAAAGAGACACTAATTAGATAACCTTATTTTTGTGCCTTGTCTTGCTAAAAACCCAAGCACTGTGAGGTTTGAACGGCTCAGAAATTGGCAAAGCTCACAGCACACCGACCAAGAAGCTCACTCCTCTCTTCCAAACTCATAATTTCTGATTATCCTATATTAGCCTATTAAAAATCCTCCTGCTGCCTCAAGTTACCTGATGAATTGTGTTTTTAGCTTTTAATTCACTGTTCTGCTACAAACCAGATTTTCCTCCTATAGTTTTTTGGTTTTTTTTTTAATCCCACCAGCACAGCAAAGGCTTTCTTTGCTTGCAGGACCAGCCCTGAACTAGTAGGGCCTTTCAAAGCTGCCCCTCAACCTACTTTTTAGGAACAATTCCCACTGCTTTCCAGCAGGCATTTTCTAGTCACCCTTCCTACATTAATTTTAAGTTATATGCAGACTCTTCCTAGTCTACGAATCCACAGACGTGACCCTGTGAATAATGAGCTGAGGCTTCGTTATGGTTCATGAAAAACTTGAACTGTGTTTCCCTGCAGAAATTCACCATGTCCATCCTGAAGGTCCATGCCAGAGAGATCTTTGACTCTCGTGGCAATCCCACCGTCGAGGTTGACCTCTTCACTGCAAAAGGTATGTGCCACCTTGTTTCTATAGTCCCTTGTGCCACATTCCATTTTTTAAAGCTTCAAATGACAGAGCCTTAGGCAAGAAACAGCTTGTGATCTTGAAAGCCTTTCTTTCTCATCTGCACGTGCTGGTAGGCTGTGCTCCGAGGTTGGGAGGCAAGAGGCCCTTGTGCTTCTTGGTATTTAGAGCAGGACGCAGGTCAGCTCCCAGGTCACTGAGGTAGGGAGGTAAGGTGATACCTTGTCCCTAAAAGGGCCCATCACTCGATTGCCTCACAGCTTGTTGTGACCAAATAAGTAGGTACGGTGTGATAGAATGGATCTTCCTTGAAAAGGAAAGAGATTAAGGGAGTATAAGGGTATATATAGCGCTCTTATCTCTGCTTCCAGAAATCACTCTTAGAGGATCAGGGACAGTTTTTACTTGGGGCACTCCAAGTAAAAGTGTTGGGACATTCTAGAGGCTGGTATTTTACCTGGGTATAAGTCCACGTAGGAAGAAATTGCCCACATTCGAAAAGAGTAAAATAGGACCCCCTTAAAATCTCCCTTCCTTAATCTTTTTTACTTTAAGAAAATCTGGTGTTTCCCTAGCCCCTGTGTTACTTCCAGCAACATCTCAGCCATTTTCTGAATGGCCCAAGTGCGTGAAGTTGGAAAGGGAGCTTCAGGCAGAGAGGCACCCGGTGGTGCCGAGCACAGAGCTGCCAGTCAGAACTGACTCATGGTCTGAATCACAGGCCTGGCAGAGGCCCCTCCAGCCCATCCCTTCCTGTCCTGCCCTCCCCCTTGCCCAGAAAGCGAAGGCCCCTCAAGTCTACATTCATCCAGCAGAAGT
Organism: Aepyceros melampus; assembly: GCA_006408695.1. Lineage (NCBI taxonomy): Eukaryota > Metazoa > Chordata > Mammalia > Artiodactyla > Bovidae > Aepyceros > Aepyceros melampus. Next base: position 204,291 of record SJXQ01004804.1, read on the forward strand.
CTACCTGTGGTTACTGTGGGGGCTGCCGTGAGAACACCATTGCTTCTGGGCATGTGCCTTCTGGATTCTCAGAAGACTGCAAGAATTTCCTTTCAGTTTATGAGAATGGCTCACTTAGAGAGTGGAACTTTCCACTTGGAAATGAACGGACTTTGAACAACGACAAAAGACCCAGGATGCTAGAAGATTGTTGAAAAGGAGCATTTTCTTTGAAACTCTTTAAAATGACTAAAATTAATGTGTTTTAACATTTAAATGAATGGAACTTTCTCTTATATGTCTTAATCCTTTTCAGGAAGAAAAAAAAAAGCCAGGAAATCATAAATTTGTTAAGAACCTTTCATCACTTCTTTCTTTCTTAGAATTTATTTTTTAGGCCAGTTTTAGGTTCACAGCAAAATCAAGTGGAAAGTAGAATATTCCCTTCTATCTTCCATCCCCACCATCAACACTCTCACCTGAACAGTAGTTAAGAGTCAAACCTGCATTGACACATTAACATCCAAAATCCATAGTTGACCTTCTTCACCTAGACTAACCTTTGTTAGAGTCAAGCCTGTATTGACTCGTTATCAGCCAAAGTCCATAGCTGACCTTAGAGTCACTCTTACTTCCATCGCGTCTTCGCCTCATCCAGAGCTGATGGATACAGAAAAAGCCAAGGGCTGGAAACGAAGAACATGTGGCCTGCTGCTCACACGGTTATGTGGTGACACAAGCATGTAGCCAAGTGTGACTGAGATACTTGGTTGGTTTTTTCCTCTTGAGCTGAGTTGCCTTCACGTCCCTGCACCCGCCAGTTCTCAGCGGGGAAATCCCTGACAGTTTCAAGAAGGCTGCCTGCACTTCCTGCTCCCCTAACCCTGTCTGCCCCATGTAACCGGATCTCTGCAGTGCCTTTCCTGACCCCATCTGTCCTCCAAGGACAGCTGCCACTTTCTGCTCCACAGGCCAGGCTTAGCCAGGCGCCCAGTTTCTGTATCTGCAGGACTGTGATTGGGTTCTAGTGTCATTAACTTTGCACCTTTGTTGTCCTTATTCCTTTTCTTTTCCAGCCTGTCTTGTTAGGCAGAGAACCTCCAAATAGCATTCACTGCTGCCTGAGCTAAGGCACATGAGCTGTAGAGATTCCTCTTGAGCCATTGCCTTCCAAACTTGAAAGCTAGCAACACGATCTCGGTTGTCTAAGGGAAGCTTAGCAACAGTGCTCTCTAGCCGGACTGCTAAAATAGCTTGATGTTTCTGTGGATTACTAGCTCCTAGAACATGACAAATCCCGCAAGTAGATTCATGGTGCTTCTGTTGGACTGTGTGGCTGGGTGTGGTCCATGGGCCAGCTGCAGGGCACCTCCTGGGAGCTTTCAGAGATGAGATCCTGTCATGCCTCAGGATCTGCATTTTAACCCACAAGTGCTCTGTGCGCATGTTAAAACTGGAGAAGCTCTGCTCTAGACCTTTATCTTTAAACTAGAGAGACTCATCAGCTCTGCTGTAGGGTCTTTAGTATAAAGTCATAAAAGCACGGGAGGCAGGAGAAACAGCCATCTGAGTCTCCCCAGTGTTGGGAGGAAGTGACCATTTCCTGAGGGCAGATGCCCTCTGTGCCGGGAGGGATCTGGGAGCTATTGCTTAATCATTAGTAAACATTTTCCCCGCCTTCCCTCTCTCCACATCCAGGTCTCTTCAGAGCTGCTGTGCCCAGTGGCGCCTCAACTGGAATCTATGAGGCCCTGGAACTCCGAGACAATGATAAGACGCGCTACATGGGGAAAGGTGAGCGCAGACCCAGGCCAGCTCGGCCCTGGTTGCCATGGCCTCCCTCCTCCCTGCAGCTTGCATCTGAGGGCGGGAGACCTCTGATTTGGCCCAGGGTGTGGACGGCGAGCATGTGCACCGTCCAAGAGAGAGCTGGCTGATTGATGCCAGGGTCCCTGAGCCTGTAACCCAGGGCAGGCGTTTTCACTCTTCTTTCTCCTGCGATTTGTCTCCAGTCTGTGAAGAACTCCTGGTTGGGTCAGGGAACGAGGGAGAAGAAGACACATTAGCTAGTGCTCAGGAGAAGCCTCTCGTCCTCCAACAGGGCTCTGAGGCCCTTCCCGGCCGGCGGGCCTCTTGCCGGGATATGGTCTCGGGTTGGAGGCTTCTGACTCATCGTGGATAGAGCAGTCGTTGTCTCTCTGGCAGAGCCGGCCTCTGGTGGTCCGTGTGCACATGTTCACCTTTCTGTAGACAGAACCCCAAACCCAGAGGCCAGGTCACAGAAAAGCAGACAGGGCTGGGCTGCACTCTCCACGGAGCGGTGTCACCCCGGGGATGGGAATTGGTTCTGGAGAGAAGGCAGGAGCACAGGCTGTGTCACGGTTCGTGGCCCTCCAAGGGCCACGCTGTAAGGAGGTGGAGGGCACGAATGGACTGCCACCTTTCCAGGGGAGGGAGCTGAGGAAAATAGTCCAGGGACACTGCATCAGAGGGGCAACAGCGAGGAGATCAGGTTGAGGGGGACACAGGGCAGCTGCACTGCAGGGGGCGGCGTCTGTAAAGAGCTCTCCTGAGGGGTCTCGCTGGCAGCCCGGGTGGATGCCTGCCCGCTGCAGGAGGACCGCGCCCTGCCCCAGTTATGATGAGGATGAATGCGTGGTCCTCACCGCCTTCTCCCCACCTTCCTGTTTCCTCTCTTTTTCACTCAGCGTCCTTCACAAACCTGTTCTCTTCTGAGTCTTTCTTTTTTCCTTCTCTGTCAATCTCTGCTGGTCAGGTGTCTCCAGACCCGTTAAGTATATTAACGAGTTCCTGGCACCAGCCTTGTGCACACAGGTAACACACGGGGCGTCCTTTAGCCTCTGCAGCTGGCCTGTCCAGTGCATGGTCTTGCCAACTAACCTCCCTCCAGACACTGTTTGGCGGCTCTGTGTGGCTCTAACCTCTAGGGGGTCCTGGGTAAGAGCACTCAGACTGGGCCAGAAAGCCCTCCGATTCCAGGGGGAGAGGGCCAGGGGTCCCGTTGAAGGTCTCTGGTAGGCTCTGAATATCTGGGTGAATATGGTGAGCGGTTCTCCAGCAGCGCTGCTCAAGCCTCTCTCATCAGCATCGGTAATTTGATTTGATTATTCCTTCTAGGTGTCTCAAAGGCTGTTGAGCACATCAATAAAACTATTGCGCCTGCCCTGGTTAGCAAGGTAGGACCTGCCTCCTGATGACTAATGTATATTAATGCTATCAGAGCGCCGCCCAGTCCAGGCCGGGGGGCTTTCCTGTTTACAGAAGAGCTATTCTGAGAGCTAAAGAAGCCAGTGGGCTTCCCTGTCGTGCATGCGAATTTTGGCCTTTGCTGACCTGCCCTCTGCCTGCGTGGCCATGTCTAACAGAGCATGGAACTAGATCCGAGGGATAGGAGGCTCCAAGAGCCTTGATGTTTCCCAGCAATGATCTTGACCTCTTGGGAGTTAAGATACAGATTTTAAGGGTGGCTCCCAGGGGTGCTGAATGTAGTACCCGTGGCGACTGACTCATTTTTCATGAGCTGTGGAATTACTTACTATATGTTTAAACAGCAGAACTCTTGCTAAATAAAATCCTATTTGGAGCCTCAATATGGCAAGCAGATACAAGTAGAGTTGCTGTAGAGGAAGTGGGGCTGAGTATCTCACAGCCCAACCTGCTTAGCTATTTTTTGTCGCTGTTATCCTCCCTCCAGCCCCTCCCTCTCGGGTTCCTATGGCTTAGCCTGGCCTCATGTGTCCTCCTTGGCGTGGTCCCTCTCCCAGCTCCACTCTGTGTGCCCATAGCAAGTGGCACCTCTGCTGGCTCTATTGCCAGCTTGCCTGCTGTGGCTGGCCCAGGTGGCCTGCTGTGATTGGTCCCCAGGCAGAGTTTCCATCACTACTGTGCTGTCCCAGCCTCCCGGCCCCCTCCACACACCCTTGTTCTTCATTGTGCCTCAGTGCCCTCAGCTGGCACGGCTGACTTTCTTGAATATTTTCTTTTATTGGTTACTCCTGGTGAGTGTTGGCCTCGAGCCATCTGCTGGGGTGATGTCTAACTACCCAAAGTTGCCTTGACACAAAACTTAAAAGATGCCAAAGTGTTCACAGGGTTTGACGGACTTAAGAGATTTTTGTTTTCTTTTTGTATTTTAGTTTTTTAATAAGAAAGATGATAAATAATATGCTGTTCTGAAGTTTTTTAAGTAATGTTGACTTTTTATTTCATTACTTTGAACCAGTTTTTTTAAGATGCCAATTTGGTTACTTTATACTCTCACCAGAAGTACTCATTTTGGTCAGTTATCGACATTTTGGGGACTTCCCTGGCAGTCCACACTCCCAATGCAGAGGGCCTAGGTTTGATCCCTGGTCAGGGAACTAAGGTCCCACATGCCACACACAACCTGGCCTAAAACATTAAATAAATAAAGGTTTTTTTTTTTTTTTTTGGCCTTGTGGACTACCTACAAAACTTTTATCTCCCATCAGATACTCAGATGTCCTCACTGAGGACAGCCGAGTGACAGCAGAAACTGACTTTGATGAGCACAGCTCTTGAAATAAAGAACAATGAGTTCTGTTGTTCTGCGGCCCCCAAAGTCACAATGCTGGGAGAAGTACGTGATGCTCTTAAAGCCTGTGAAGGGCAGTACTGTGTCTCCCTGTTTTCTCCTGACATGGATAAGCACAGAACCGACCTGGGCTTTACACGGTTCCCGGGGCTGGTGGCTCTGTGACAGGAGGGCCCAGGGCGTGCGTGTAGAAGCACCATTCCGTCCAAGCAGCTCACCCTCCCTTCTCCCTGCAGAAGCTGAACGTCGTGGAGCAGGAGAAGATCGACAAGCTGATGATAGAGATGGACGGCACAGAAAATAAGTGTGAGTGGCCCAAGGGGAACCTTTGCAGGACGGCCGTAGCTTCTCCTAAAGACTCTTGAAGTCCCTTGGGGAGAGGTGATGTCGTCCCTAACGAGTTATGTGACCAGATAGCTGTGGCCCTTGCCTCACGTTCATAAATTACATCTTTAAATATCAGGAGTGCAGCCAGCTGACGGCAGCAGGTGTGGAGGGTTACTCAGAAGAGGCCTGTGCTTTAGATAGTCTAGCAGTTTGCAGAACTTCCTAGAGTTCCATAGACCAAAGAAAGGGCTTTCTCTTTCGGTGAAGAGCAGATGAGTGTATGTGGGAAGGAGGCTGTTGCATTTCTGGTGTGATAGAGATGAAGATGGTTCAGAATACAATCCAGGGCGCACACAGTGGTTGCCCAGGCAGGAATGCTGGCTGGAGGAAGGCTGGTGGGTAAGATAACTTCATTTAACTCTGTTCTGTCCAGCCAAGTTTGGTGCGAATGCCATCCTGGGCGTGTCCCTGGCTGTCTGCAAGGCTGGTGCTGTGGAGAAGGGGGTGCCTCTCTACCGCCACATCGCCGACTTGGCTGGCAATGCTGAGGTCATCCTGCCAGTTCCGGTGAGTAGTTGGTTTGAGCTTCCCGTCTGTGGAGGAGGGAGTGTTTGCTTTCTCATGGGGACCCGAGAGCTCCCACCTCTCCAGTTCATCCATACGTGACCTTCCAGCACGAGGGTACGAGCAGGCTCTGGGAGTCTCGGCTGCAGACAACTCTGCCAGCACCGGCTGACAGTGACCTTGAGCGGTGACCTGGCTGCCCTGTACCCATCTCCTTAATTGTCGATGGGAGAGGGACTCTGTACTTGCCTTGTTGGATTGTGTGCACCTGTGGTGGTAGCTGCAGTGCAGTGATGGCACGGGCTCCATGCCGGAGCTGGGCATTGGGGGCTGCTGGAGGCAGGGAGACCCTCCAGGCCAGGAGCTATACTCCTCTCTCTCCCCACAGGCTTTCAATGTCATCAACGGTGGCTCTCATGCTGGCAACAAGCTGGCCATGCAGGAGTTCATGATCCTTCCTGTTGGGGCTGAAAACTTCCGGGAGGCCATGCGCATCGGAGCAGAGGTTTACCACAACCTGAAGAACGTCATCAAGGAGAAATACGGGAAGGACGCCACCAATGTGGGAGATGAGGGCGGCTTTGCCCCCAACATCCTGGAGAACAAGGAAGGTAGCTGCTCCAGGGGAGCCCCAACCCTGGGCACTGCGGCGCCCCTCCCACCCTCACACCTGGTCTGCTGCTTTTCCACCTTCCATTCATCGAGTACCAAATCGCAAAACCCTTTGTGATTTAAGAAACTAGCACTTCCTTTAAAAAAAAGAGAGAGAAGTTTTCTTATTAATTTGACTTCTGAATGACCCGATGATTTGCTTAAACTGGGCTGACAGTGGGCTTGAGAGGCAGTTTGTTCTCCTGCCATCCTTGCTCCTCAGCGATGGCAAAACTTGTGGTCTGCTCCCTGTTTAAGGATACTGGCATGCTGAGGTTTCAGGTCATTCAGCCGCAGTAACGCCACACATGGAGAAAGCAGTGGCATCCCACTCCAGTACTCTTGCCTGGAAAATCCCATGGGCGGAGGAGCCTGCTAGGCTGCAGTCCATGGGGTCGCTAAGAGTCGGACACGACTGAGCGACTTCACTTGTATTTCTCACTTTCATGCATTGGAGAAGGAAATGGCAACCCACTCCAGTGTTCTTGCCTGGAGAATCCCAGGGACGGGGGAGCCTGGTGAGCTACCGTCTATGGGGTCGCACAGAGTCGGACACGACTGAAGCGACTTAGCAGCAGCAGCAGCAGCAATGCCGTACATGCTTTGTTTCACTTTGAATCCTTAGATGCAGAATTAAATATGAGAATTGAATAGAGGATACAGAAGTCTTAGGAGAAGAATTCATGGCTGAATTTTTTGTTTTAGAAGAAAAAGTTAGGGTTGCAAGCATATTTCATGGGCTTCAGGGATGGTTAGTGAAAGGAAATGTCCATCCTGACCTTTGGGTCCATCATACATAGTAGCTGACATTTGACTATTTTAACTTATGAAAAATCAGCTGTCTCACGTGGGTTGAATTTGTGCGCCTTTGCTGTGCAACAGTAGCCAGTGTCTTGGTCCGTATCCCTACAGGCAGTGCCTCTGAGTGAGGCCAACTCTGAGCCTGGACCCAGACAGCAGAGCCTCAGCGTGGGGCTCCCCGTCAGTCCACTGGGCTCCCTCTTGGATCGCAGCCTTGTCGTTCAGTCACTTATATCGTGTCTTGACTCTTTCTGATCCCATGGGCTACAGCCTGCCAGGTTTCCCGTCCTTCACCCTCTTCTGGAGTTTGCTCAGATTCATGTCCATTTAGTCGGTGATGCTATCTAACCATCTTATTCTCTGTCTTGGCTCTATTTAAAGCCCATTCTTCGGGACAGCTGATCTCAGCTGGTCACTGTAACTGTATCTTGGCCAGCACAGCTATTCTTTGGTGCTAATTTGGGAGCATTTGTCAGTGAAAAAGCCTCTCAGAGTCAGTTTCCAACTTGGCCATGCACTTGTGGCCTTGAGCAAAGGTTTCTTGCCCCAGAACATAAAAAGTTTCCTGGAATCTTGAGACTGGTGGTTGGGGCCAGAGCACCTTATCCTCCCTGTGTTATGGTTCCCACTGGGCAGAGCTGACCTGGTCTCCAAAGTCGTCACCACCATCTCTTTCCAGCCCTGGAGCTGCTGAAGAACGCCATTGGCAAGGCTGGCTACAGTGACAAGGTCGTCATCGGCATGGACGTAGCTGCCTCTGAGTTCTACAGGTCGGGCAAGTATGACCTGGACTTCAAGTCGCCCGATGACCCCAACAGGTACATCACACCCGACCAGCTGGCCGACCTGTACAAGTCCTTCATCAGGGACTACCCAGGTGAGTGTTCCAGGGCGGCTGCGCCCCCACAGTGGCGCCATGGTGTGAGCGCCTGTGTCACTGTCACAACAGCCTCCTGAGTGAGCAGATGTGAGGCCAAGACTGCCGGGCCCTCCTGCACATGGGAGAGGGGACACTGAGGCAGAGTGGGTTAGAACTTGCCCGGGGGCGCTCAGCCAACAGTGGCACAGGTGTTCACACCAGGCCGTGCCTCTGAGTGCCCGTGTTTAACACTGAGCACCTTGGTGGAAGTGGGGCTGGAACGCACACCCCAGTGTCGCGCCTCTGGGTCCACAGCTGTGTTCTTACTCTTGGTGGTACTAAACTGAGAACCCCCTGGGCAGCAGGTTTTCTGCCTCCACTGCCATGGGATTGCAGGATTACAGTTACTGTGCTCCCTGTCACAGGAGGGCTGGGTAGGGTGGACTCCTTCTAGAACTTGCTTTAGGGTTGGGCTGTCTGCAGGTGAGAAGGGTGAGGCCAGATGAGCCTCAGTTCAGGGGTAGGGGGGAGGGCTCCAGCAGTGTCGCTGGTCAGCAGCCTGGGAGGCCACCCTGATGAAACACATTCTCCTCTCCTCAGTGGTGTCTATCGAGGACCCC
>SJXQ01004804.1:212963-263041 GCA_006408695.1 Aepyceros melampus
AGAAATCGTGCAACTGCCTCCTGCTCAAAGTGAACCAGATTGGCTCCGTGACCGAGTCCCTGCAGGCGTGAGTGCCCTCCCTCCAGGGGCACCCCTTGTGAAGAGAAGGGCCTGAACCTGGTGGTGGGGAGGGGGCTCCTGATTGGAACTCCAGGGAGCATTTAAAGTTAGTGATGGCCCGCAGGGGACCAGGACACTCGGCAGTTGTGGCCTGGTCCTGACCGCTGGATGGCTGTGCGCTCACGATTCCATCTCACACGGAGAAAGTCGGGGCACACACACACACCTCTCTCTCGAGGAGGCTAAACCCACTAGGGTTCCAAACGTGACTACAGGGCAGAGAACATCCTTGGGCCTTTAGGGGAGGTTAAAGGTTATCCTCGTCCCAGCAGTTGAGGGCTCGGGAGGGGCTGCGGTGCCTGAGCCGCGGAACCATGCCAGTCTGGTTTTCTCTGGCTCCTAGGTGCAAGCTGGCCCAGTCCAACGGGTGGGGCGTCATGGTGTCACATCGCTCCGGGGAGACTGAGGACACCTTCATTGCTGACCTGGTGGTGGGGCTGTGCACGGGGCAGGTAAGGAGCTCCCTGACACGAAGGACGGGCCTTGCTTCTCTCCTGAACACGGATCTGGGGTGGGGTGGAGAGAGCGGAGTCCTGGGTGCCTCTTTTCCCCCCTTCCTAGGTCAGAGAGCCTCCTTAAGGCCTTGCTGTCTCTCTGCCTGGCACCCTCCCCTTGCCCAAAGTGTCCAAGAGGATTCAGTGTCCACTATAAGCAACTGTGGCCTTTGTTTTCTCCTTCCAGATCAAGACTGGTGCCCCGTGCCGATCCGAGCGCTTGGCCAAGTACAACCAGATCCTCAGGTAAGAGGCTGCCCATGCTGAATGGGCCTGGTCCCCAGGAGGAGCCCCAGGCTGTGCTCCGCGGTACCAGGTGGGGCAGGCGCCCTGGCCCCAGCAGTGTTAGGTTGGGGCCAGTCAGGTACCTGACAGCTGCCCTGGGGCGGGCCTGCACCACACAGTGCTGCCTGGTGGCTCCTGGCGGGAGAGGGAACCACTCCCTTCTGGACAATCACATCCTACAATCTGGGGGGCTGCAAAGAGGCCTTAGTAATTCTCTCACTTCACAGCCTTGTTTTGTGAACAGGATAACAGAGCTCAGAGAGAGAAAGAAAAATTGCCAAAGGGCAAACGGCAGGGTTTTCCAGTGTTCAGCTCCCTTGGACACTCTAGTCTGTCCCCTTTTTGTCCTTAGGAAGCTTTACCTCTAAACACAGGGAGACCTGCCCTTCTGTTCTTTTCTTCCAATCTTGAAGGGAAAAGGAACATCTGTATCATAAGTCCTCCCACATTTACCCATCTTTAAACCTTTATCCTGGAAAATGCCAAACATATAAAATATGAGTGAATAGTAGACTATACTCCCTCCCCATCACACGCATGCACCCGCTGTTCGTATTCCTCCGTGTTTTGTCTCTATACCCTTTTCTGATGAATCTTAAAGCAAATTCGAGGTGTTTTATGATTTCACTTGTGTATATTTCAGATAAAGCCTTACTTTTGTTTTTTGACATAACCACTCTACTATGGTGGTTCCCACGATTAGTGGTAATTTCTTAGTGTCAACATTAGGTCTGTTCATCTAGTCTGTCTCCTCTCTGTCACAAAGTGGCTTTTGTTTTTGACATCAGGATCCAAACAAAGTTCACACTGATGAGTGCCCTCGCCTTTTTGCCCTGTACCACTTATTAGTTCAAGAAACTAGGTTATCCTTTCATTAAAAAAAAATTTTTTTTTCTGTTTTAAGTATTCTTAGAAGTCACAGTCCTACCATTTCTTTATATTAGGAAGGCAGGGACCTACCATTTCTTTATATTAGGAAGGCAGGGAAGGAAGGAGAACAGGTGCATGAGGGGAGCCCAGATGTTCTATTCCTGGCGTCTCCAAGAAGCTCAAGTTTAGGGATTAGTTGGGCAGACTAAGCGAGGATTGAGTCCCCAAGTTCCTAGCAAGAAGTGTGTCCTTGACCACCTCTCTGGGTGGGAAGATTTACCGCATTGAAGTTTGATGTCTGTCTTTCTCTCCCCATCTCTCTTTCTGTTTCCTAAGAATTGAAGAGGAACTGGGCAGCAAGGCCAAGTTTGCCGGCAGGAGCTTCAGAAACCCACTCGCCAAGTAAGCTGTGGGCGGGCAAGCCCCTGCAGTCGCTTGTTAGACCTGCATCTGATGTCGCCGGGCAGTGTGAGGCCCCCGCTGATGCCCACAGGGGCCTCTGGTAGTTAGCTGCCCTCTCCTCGTTCTGTGACGTCCCCACCGCTTCCTTAGACCTGCTGCAGAGCCACGCCTGACCATCTGGAGCCCTGCTGGAAACCCTAGCTCTGTAATCACGTACTTGGCCCAAATCATTGTTCTTCTCACCTCGCTTCCACCAAGTATCCAGAGCCACATGTATCTAGGTTTTCATCTCTGAGGTGTCCAGTGGGTTCATGTGCAAAATAAAAACACCTGAGTGACCCATATATATCTGCCCTGTGTGTATGAAGTCGTGTCTGAGTCTGTTCTCACATCTTGGGTATTCAGGAAGCACCTCTACAAGAACCAGAGGCTTTGTGTCTGATAGAAGGAACAGGAGCTTGTGGAGGACATTTGTATAAGTCTTTGGGGAGAGCATGTTGGGAGAAGGTAAGAGGGGTCAGCCCATGCCCTACAGCAGAAGCTGGGTCAGTGCCAGGAGGCAGGGCCCTCAGGACCAAACTTGTTTGGGAGAGAAAAATACAGAGCTCTTACAGTACCTCAAGGGCAGCTAAATAAGTTAAAATTTTAATTCATTCCTTATTTTCATCTGCCTGATCTCAAGTGCTCAGACGCTCCATGTCGCTGATACCCACTTTCTTGGGTACTGTCTGGAGTAATGGATGAGCACCAGCAAGAGGTGAAATACTGTGGCTTCTCTGCTCTCTGCCTCTTGAGGTCTGGTGTTCTACTAATGTTTCCCCTGACTTGATACAAATCCCTTGAATTGTATTTTAAAACCCAGTGAGAGCCCCTTGCGTTGCAAGGAGAGCCAAACAGTCCATCCTAAAGGAAATCAGTCCTGAATATTCATTGGAAGGACTGATGCTGAAACTGAAACTCCAATACTTTGGCCACCTGATACAAAGAACTCTCATTGAAAAGACCCTGATGCTGGGAAAGATTGAAGGCTGGAGGAGGAGGGGATCATCGGAGTAAACTGGGAGGTTGGTGAGGGACAGGGAGGCCTGGTGTGCTGCAGTCCATGGGGTGGCCAAGAGTTGAAGGACTGAGTGACTGAACTGAACCCAGCGAGGCCCCCTTGTGGACATTCTTGTTCATTACTCATCTCTAACCCAAGAAGCAGACCTAGTAGAAGACAGTGTTAGTCACTCAGTCGTGTCTGACTCTGTGACCCATGGACTGTAGCCTCACCAGGCTCTTCTGTCCATGGAATTCTCCAGGCAAAAATACTGCAGTGGGTTGCTGTTTCCTTCTCCAAGTAGAAGATTCATACACAATATTGAGATTGATCGCAAGGAATTGGCTTCTATGATTGTGGGGCATGACAGAGTCCATAGTCTGGCCAATCAGAAGGGAGCGTGATCGGGAAAGAACTCCACGGGTTCAGGTGAAACTCCTCTCTAGTGTACACCCTACTTTAAGAACTTTCACCTGATTCAGGCCCACCAGATCATCCAAGAAAATTCCTTGTTCAGAGTCAACAGAGAGTGGTTTGAATTGCATCTGTGGAATAGCTTCACAGTAACACCTAGATTATACTTGAATAGCAGGACTCCTATCTTATCACAGCCATCACCCCTTGTGAACTTGGCAGCCACACACAGATGTCTGAAACCATTGTTCATCTCCAGATAACAAGACCCTACTTCACCTAATGTGGTTCAGCCCTCCTGTGTATAGCCAAACCCACTAACCTATCCCAGCTTTGCATGACTGGTTCCCCATCTGAAAACTGATTCTACAAGGAAGTGATTGAACTGGGCCCGACAGTCTGACTGGACTGTTTGTTCATCCAAACTTAGATTGCTAAATTTGGTTGCATGTCAACATTTCCTATGCTTAGTCGCTCAGTCGTGCCTGATTCTGTCTTTGAGTTGAAGCCTGCCAGGCTCCTCTGTCCATGGAATTTCCCAGGCAAGAATACTGAAGTGGGTTGCCATTTCCTCCTCCAGGGGCTCTTTCTGACCCAGCAATCGAACCTGAATCTCCTGCGTCTCCTGCATTTCAGGAGCCATCAGGAAAGCCCAATATTTCCTGATCAGCAATTAAAGGTATTTGTCATTCAGGTTAAAGAATAGATAGGAGCCCTTTCAGATCTGTTCCATCCAGAAAGAAGGCTGCTGGGGTCTCACTGGCCCTGGGGATGCTGAGCCCCTGGGGACGGTTGACAGCTTTTCACCCAGCAGAAACAGCACGTTGCTGACACGGATGGGCAGTAGTAAGCCAGGAAGAAATGCAAACCATCAGCCTTTGCCTGGGCATTCTGACTAAAGCAGGACAAGCAACGCTGATTCTAAGTTTCCAAGTGTTTTTGAAGTAAACATCTCTGGTAGCATTTGTTAGTAGTCTCTGGACTTGTGTTATGTTTTCTTTTTTAATGTTAACCTCATAATTCAAACATTGGTTTTTCACTTGTGATTGTCTTCTAACTTCAGATTCCTATAACAAAACTCAACTGAAAATTTGAAGAGTGTAGTTTGCAAACTTTAGTTGGCCATACCTTAGAGTCTCCCTGGGTTTCCCTGGTAGCTCAGCTGGTAAAGAATCTGCCTGCAGTGCAGGAGACCCCAGTTCAATTCCCTGGTGGCTTCCCTGGTGCACTCAACTGAGTGTAATGTGGGTGACCCAGGTTCGATCCCTGAGTTGGGAAGATCCCCTGGAGAAAGGAAAGGCTACCCACTCCAGTACTCTGGCCTGGAAAATTCCATAGACTATAACCCTAACTCTAACCCTAACCTCTTCCAACAACATAAGAGAAGACTCTACACATGGACATCACCAGATGGTCAATACCGAAATCAGGTTGATTATATTCTTTGCATCCAAAGATAGAGAAGCTGTATACAGTCAGCAAAAACAAGACTGGGAGCTGACTGTGGCTCAGATCATGAACTCAACAGACATGAGTTTGAGTAAACTCCGGGAGTTGGTAATGGACAGGGAGGCCTGGCATGCTGCAGTCCATGGGGTCACAAAAAGTCGGACACAACTGAGTGACTGAACTGAACTGAATTGATACAGCAAAGAGTCAGACACAATTGAGCAACTTTTCACTCACTAGAGTCTCCTCATAAGTTTTTAAAGTTTTGGCCATACCCTGCATCATGTGGGAATCTTAGTTTGCAGATCAGGGATCAAGCCCACACCCCCTGCACTGGAAAGCAGAATCTTAACCACTGGGAGGGAAATACCCAGTCTGGCTCCCAGGCCAAGTAAATCAGAACCTCAGAGCAGAAACCAGAGGCTTAGTGTTAAAAAACATTCCCCAGCTGACTCCAGTATGCAGCTCTCAGCCTGGCAATGCTCTGTGCCTCTGGCCCCGGTCATTTCATTTTCAGGAATTCAGCTGAGACTGGAAGATGGCAGCTGAAGGCAGTCAACACAGGTCACAGAACTGCAAGCGGAGCCATTTGCAGGGAGGAAGCCTGGACAGGAGCCTGCTTCTTGAATAAGAACTCCGTGTCGAGTCAGCTCGCTACATGGTTTGGCACAGGGACTGGTTTCATGCAAGACAGTTTTTCCATGCACTGGCGCTGGGACTGGGGGATGATGGTTCGGTCAATAATACAAGCGATGGGGAACAGCAGATGAAGCTTCACCAGCTCAGCTCTTGCTGTGGAGCCTGGTTCCTAACAGTCTATGGACCAGTATTGATCTGTCTTGGTTGGAGACCCCTGCCATAAATGGTCACATGGTGGGGGGGATGAATCGGGAGATTGGGATGGCCATATCCACTACTGATACTGTACATAAAAGAGATAACTAGTTAGAAACTACAGTGTAGCTCAGGGAACTCTTCTCAGTGCTATGTGGTGACATAAATGGGAAGGAAATCCAAGAAAGAGGGAACATATGTATACATATAGCTGATTCCTTTTGCTGTACTGTAGAAACTAACGCAAGTTTTTAAAGCAGCTTTCCTGATGGCTCAGCTAGTTAAGAACCCACCTACCAGGGGCGAAGACCTGAGAGACTCATGTTCCATCTCTAGGTCGGAAAGATCCCCTGGAGGAGGGCATGGCAACCCACTCCAGTATTCTTGCCTGGAGAATCCCCATGGAGAGAGGAGCCTGGCAGGCTATAGTCCATGGGGTCGCAGAGTCGGACAAGACTGAAGTGACTTGGCATGCACACCATTGGACACCAGAGAAGTCCACACGTACCTGTTTTAAGTGTACAGTCTGATGTGTTTTAAAAAATGCACCTGGTAACTGGCATTACTACCATGACAGACCATTTCCAACACCCCAAGAGTTCCTTGAGCCCCTTCCCAATTAACTCCCACTACAAAAAGCAGACAACCTAGTGTTTTTTTTAATTCAAATTAGTTGTCAAGAATCTAAAACACAGATTTCTTGTAAAAATTCCAATTTCTGGGTTCTAATGGATTGACATTAGACATTAAAACTTGACAACACTGGGCCCACATTCCTAGAAGGCAGCAGTTGGCCATCTTCCTTTTTTTGACTTCATTGTGCAGCATGTGGGATCTTAGTTTCTTGACCAGGGATCAACCTGTGTCCCCTGCAGTGAAAGGCCGGAGTCTTAATTATCAGACCATCAGGGAAGTCCACGGCCATTGTCTCCTGAAGGCAGCTGCTTTTGAATCTGCCACTCCGAGTCCACGGTCTCTTCTGCAGGCTGACATCTTCCCAATGCCATTCCTTTCCTGTAAGAATCCTCTGTCCTCAGTAGCCCCGGGGGGTTAGGTCCTCCAGAGCTCCTCTGCTGTTGACAAGCAACCTCCCGGTGCCTTCAGGTAGCAACAATTCCCCAGATACAACCTTGAACCTGTCAGCTCACAAAGACCCATAAATGGGGCAGGCAGGGTACCACTTTATCCGATTCTGCTCATCAGCTCTAAGGGGGAAACGAGCCTGGCCAGCGGCATCCCCCACTTCTTCCTGCCCATCTTGCTGCAAAGCGTGAGGGCTGGTAATCAGGGCTGCCATCCATGGGGACCAGGAATGATAGCAGACTCATTTGCATATGTGACCTAAGACAGTAATTAAACCCAGGCGCCCCAGGGGTGAGGAATAAGCACATTAATTCAGGAGCAATTAAAACCCTCCAACATCACTGTCACACAGATGCCACTTCTGAGACTGGCTCCAACTGATGACAGTCACCTTTCAGCTCCCTCTTTTGCCACCAGACTTCCACCCTGACTGCACATTCTTGAGGGGAGCAGGCTCCCCAGACTCTCTGTCCTTTTATAGGATCCATGACACTCTTATGGACAAGTTACTGTGAAAGACAATGCCTCATCTTTTGTGTGTATGTGTGGCAAAATATACAAAGCAAAATTTAGCATTTTAAAAATGTCAAGTGTACAATTCAGGGGCATTAAGTACATCCAAAGCTTGCATTGCTTAAGTCACTTCAATTGTGTCCAGCTCTTTGGGACCCCATGGACCTAGCCCACCCGGCTATTCTATCCATGGGATTCTCCAGGCAGTAATACTGGAGTGGGTTGTCATTTCCTACTCCAGGGATTTTCCCCAGGGATTGAACCTGGGTCTCCTACATTGCAGGAGATTCTTTACCATCTGAGCCACCAGGGAAGGGACTCATATAATAGTAATCTTTTTTTTTTTTTTTTTAAGATAATGGCCTTTTAAAATAATTTTTTAAATTTTTACTTATTTTTGGCTGAGTTGTGTCTTTGTTGCCACACACGGGCTTTTTCTAGCTGTGGTGAGTGGGGGTTACTCTCTAGGTGTGGTGCATGGGCTTCTCATTGTGGTGGCTCCTCTTGCTACGGAGCACAGGCTCAGTAGTAGTCACACATGGGCTTTGTTGCCTTGAGTCATGAAGGATCTCTCCAGACCAGGGATCGAACTCGTGTCCCCTGCATTGGAAGCCGGGTTCCTAATGACTAGAACATCAGGGAAGTCCCTGGTGTAACGTTTTAAAGGTTTATACATGTTGAAGCCTGTGTCAATACTTCCTTCCTTTTTATGGCTGAATAATGTTACATTTTATAGATATACCACATGTATGCATTACTTCGTTAATAGACATTTGGGTGGTTTCTACATTTTGGCTTTGTGAGTAATGCTTCCATGGACATGGATGCACAGGTAACTGTTTTAGTCCCTGCTTTCAATTCTTTGGTGTATGGATGGATACCTAGCGGTGGAATTACTGGGTTGTAAGGATATTCTATGTTTAACTTTTTGGGGAACTACTAAACCATTTTCCACAGCAGTTGCACCATTTTACATTCCTACCAGCAATGTATGAAGGTTCCAATTTCTCCACATTGTTATCAACACTTACTTCCCTTTTTAAAAAAGTTTTCTAAAATTATGGCCATTCCAGTAGGTGAGAATTGGTATCTAATTGAGGTTTTGATTTGCATTTCCCTAGTACTTTTACCTAGAAAATCCCATGGACAGAGGAGCCTGGTAGGCTGCAGCCCATGGGGTCATGAAGAGTCAGTCAGACACAACTGAGCGACTTCCCTTTCACTTTTCACTTTCATGCATTGGAGAAAGAAATGGCAACCCACTCCAGTGTTCTTGCCTGGAGAATCCCAGGGATGAGGGAGCCTGTGGGCTGCCATCTATGGGGTCACACAGAGTCGGACACGACTGAAGTGACTTAGCAGCAGCAGCAACAGCAGCAGTGTCTAATGATGTTGAACATCTTTTCACGTGCTTTTTGGCCATTTGTTTATCCTCTTTCCAAGTCACTTGGCCATTTTTCAATCAGGTTGCCTTGTTGCTGAGCCCTAGATTTCTTTATTTTCTGGATTCTATCAGATATATGATTTGCAAATATTTTCTCCCATCCTGTAGGGTTTTGTTTTTTTTTTTCCACTTTCTTGTAGTGTCCTACTGAAGAACCTAGGTTAAAATTTTAAGTCCCCTTTATGTTAAAACCCCGGAGGCAGGCCATGCCTCACGGAAGATAACTTTCCCCTTATCTGGTGACTCAGAGTCTCCTGGTCCCTAACAAAGCCCCATTCTATTAATTCTTAACTGATGACTTACAACCTAGTTTCCTGACCTTGCAAGGAGACCCCCTCTCAAAAAGATGTATTTTCTGTCGGACTTTTCCGGGTAATTGTTCTTCTAAGAACTGGCCAAGCGCTGCAGGGTGGTCAGTCAACTGTTTCGACTTAATTACCTGCAGACCTATCCCACCAATCAAGCGTCCTCACCCCACCTACACCTGCCTATGGCTCCCTACCACATTGTTCCCAATATCCTGACCCCACCCACACCTGCCTGTGATTTTTCGGTATAAAAGTTCCTCGCGATTAGTGTTCGAGGTTCATCTCCTCAGGTGGAGATTGAACCCCGGCGCGCCGGCCTAATAAATCCTCTTGCCTGTTGCATCGAATCCGAGTCACTGTGGTCTTTAGAGCGACAGATCCTGAGAAAAGGCCGTTAGGTCTTACACTTTGATGTACAAAAGTTTCTAAGTTTGATGAATTCTACTTTGTTTTGTCTTTTATTGCTTGTGTTTTGGTGTCATGTTTGAGAAACCATTGTCAAATCCAAGATTATGAATATTTGTCCTCACATCACTCTTATTTAGGTTTCTAATTAATTTTCAGTTAATTTTTATAATGGCATATGCTAAGCATCCGATTTCATTCTTTTGCCTGTGGATATCCAGTTTTCCCATTGCCATTTGTTGAAGAGACTGTCTTTTCTGCATTGAATAGTCTTGGCACTCTTATTGAAAATCAGCTCATTATATATACAAGTTTACTTCTGGGTTCTCTATTCTATAGGTCTATATGTCTGTCCTTATGCCACTGCCACTGTTTCAATTACTTTAGCTTTATAAGACATGACCTAGCCTTTTTTGTTTTTGTTTTTGGCTTCCTTGTGTGATTATGTGGGATCCTAGTTCCCTGACCAGGGATCGAACCTGAGCTCCATGCGTTGAAGTGCAGAGTCTTAACCACTGAACACCAGGGAAGTCCCATGACCCAGCCCTTTACATTCATCATTTCATTAACTCCTCACCAAACACTATGAAGTAGGTACTATAACCATTCTTAGAGGCCTAAAATGTTAAGTGTCTTACCCTAAGTCGCAAAGTCGGTGGGTTGCAAGTTGCCCTTTGCAAGGTGACATTGCAAGTGCTCCCAGGTTGACAGAAACACAAAAGGTGTGAATTCTCGTATCTTTACCTTAAACACAACCTCCATAGCTAAGTGATGTCTTGCCAGGCCTTTGGCCACTAGGATCCCAAAACAAGGATCTTCCAGGAGGAAGAAAGTGATCCCGAGCAGCTCTCATCAAGGTGAGGACAAGGAGGTACTTCCTCCCAAAGGCCACAGACTCCTCGTGGAGATGGCTGCTTACAAACTCCCTTTGCTCAAAGAACTGAAATTGCCCTCTTTGCACCCCAGCTAAACTTGACCTTAAAAGAAGGAGACCTAGGACTTCTCCAGTGATCCAGTAGTTATGACTCTCCATTCCCAGTTCAGGGAGTGCAGGTTCAAACCCTGGTCAGGAAACTAAGACCCTGCATGCTATTTAACCGAACCCAGAAAAACAAAAATTAAAAAAATGAAAGGGTTTGCCTGTCTCTGGCCATACTACTGGGCAGGTCTTGCAAGGAAGTTTACCTCTGGCCGCTCAACAGTCTGGGTATGTCTGCTTGTTCATGAGTTCCCTGTCTGTCAGGACAATGGGGCTATGACTCTTTCAGAAACACTTCAAGCTGAGAGGGGTTCTGCCATCTCCCCTTAAATGCACAAGCACACACACACACCTGCCCCCCATGACCCTCTATCCCCTACTGAGCTGAATTTTTCTTCAAAGCCAAAAACATCACTCAGAATGTTCAGCATCTGCTTTTTGGTCTTCCTTCAATAGGATGTAAATTTCACGAGGATTTACTTTGTAGGAACTTACTTTTGCTCACTGCAGTGTGTCTGGAGCCAGGAATGGAGCCTGACAGAGCAGGGCCTCAGGCATAAACAAGTGTGTGGACCAGACGCTTGGTCCACGTTAGCCACATTCCGGGCCATGCATGACATATGCAGCCACCTCTGCAGGGAGGACTCGAGCTCAGAAGTTTGCGTGCGTGCTGAAAATGAAAAGGAAAGGAGGACTTTTTTTTTTTTTTGGCCACAATGTAGAGCAGATGGGATCACAGTCCCCTGACCAGGGATCAAACCTGCGCCCCCAGCAGTGGAAGTGCAGAGTCTTCACCACTGGACCACCAGGGAAATCCCAAGATTTTTTTTTTAATTGCAGAGATTAAAAAAAAAATAGTGGTTGATGTCCAAGGGCATGACCTCAGAAGGAATCAGCTAAAGGAGAGGGCAAACTTGGAGAATGGAATCCATCAGATGTTTTCAAAAGGTGGGATCATGAAGAAGGTAGCCCTTTGGACCTTTGTGTTCCTGAGTTTCTGGATCACAGAGGCCGGGGCCTCCCTGAACTGTAAGATAAGAAATGTCAGCCTGGGCTGCTGGACCCCTCAGAGAACAATGATATTTTCCAGGTTCATCCATGTGGTGGCTTGTAAATATTTCACTTGTTTTTACATTTCATCGAATGGATATGCCACCTCTACCTGATCAAAGATTTCAAAGGTTTACACCTATGTTTCTAAGGTTTTAATAGTTTTAACACTTGTATTTAG
The DNA here is from genome assembly GCA_006408695.1 of Aepyceros melampus. Classification (NCBI taxonomy): domain Eukaryota; kingdom Metazoa; phylum Chordata; class Mammalia; order Artiodactyla; family Bovidae; genus Aepyceros; species Aepyceros melampus. The sequence continues at coordinate 224,834 of SJXQ01004804.1, forward strand.
GTCTTGACCCATCTGAATTAATTTTGGAGTAAGGTATTGTATGTGGATTTTGGGGGCTCTGTGGTGGCTCAGATGGTAAAGAATCTGCTTGCACTGTGGGAGACCCAGATTTGATCCCTGGGTTGGGAAGATCCCTCGTGATTCCTCAATGGATGGACATTTGAATGTCCAAGAAGTGGAAACACACTTTTTGCCTGTTGTAAATAATGCTGCTGTGTATGTTTGTGCACAGGTTTTTGTTGGACATAATTTTTTTAAGCAGAGATCAGGAATTCTTTTTTTTGGCTGTGCTGGGTCTTCATTGCTGCACAAGGGCTTTCTCTAGCTACAGTGAGTGGAGGCTCCTCTCTGTTGCAGTGCACAGGTTTCTCATTGTGGTGGCTTCTCTTGCTGCAAAGCATGGGCTCTGGGGCACTCAGGCTTCAGTAGCTGTGATACACGGGCTCAGTTCCTTCGAAGCATGTGGAATCATCCTGGACCAGTGATGGAAACCATCTCACCTGCATTGGCAGGTGGATTCTTAACCACTGGACCACCAGGGAAGTCCTGGACATGTTTTCCTTCTCTTGGTTATATACCTAGGAATGAAGTTGCTGGGTCATATTTTTACTCTGTGTTTAACTTTTTGAGGAACCACTGAAGTATTTTCAACAGTGGCTGCACCGTTTTACATTCCCACCAACACTGGGAACATAACACTGGGAATTTTCCACATCCTCACCAACATTTATTTTCTGGTTTTTTGAACAGTGTTATCTTATTGAAGTTCTGATTTCATTTCCTTAATGGTTAATGATGTTGAACATCTTTTCAGTGTGCTAATTAGCAGTTTGTATATCTTCTTGAAGAAATGTCTGTTCAAATCATTCAACCCATTTAAAAAATTCTTTACTTATTTGTCTGTGTGGGATCTTTAGTTACAGCATGCAAACTCTTAGTTGCAGCATGTGGGATCTAGTTCCCCAACCAGGGATTGAACCTGAGCCCTCTGCCTTGAGACCTTGGAGTCTCAGCCACTGGACCACCAGGAAGTCCTGGCTCATTTCTAAATTGGTTTATATCTTTTTGTTACTGAGTTGTGAAAATTCTTTATATATTCTGGATACTGTCAGATCTATGATTTGTAAATATTTTCCCCATTCTGTAGCTTGCTTTTTACTTTCTTGATAGTGTCATTTGATATTCAAAGGTTTTAATTTGGATGAAGTCAAGTGTATTTATTTTTTTCTTTTCATGCTTGTGCTTTCAGTGTCCTATTTATAAGACAGTTGTCTAACCCCAGGTCTTGAAGATTTACACCCATGTTTCCTTCTAAGAGTTTAACAGTTTTGGCTCTTACATTTCTGTATTGGATCCATTTGAGTTGATTTTTGTGTAAGCTGTGGCATGTGGATATCCACTTGTCCTAACACCTTTGGTTGAAAAGATGTCATTTTCACCTAAGTCATAACAACTGTCAACAGGTCACTTCAAAACTGTCAGAAATGTGGTGTTTTTAGAGAATGTTTTCCAATGTCGTGGCCACCCAGCACACTGCCTCACCCTTGGCTATGCTTATTATCTTAAAATATATATATATATATATATAAACCCTTAGGATATGGTCAGGGCTGTCAAAACTGCTGCTTTAGCTGGGCTCAAACCTTAGAGCTAGGATTGGGAAAACAAAATTCCCATGTCAGCGTGAAAACTTCAATCTGTCTGCTGCTGTGGAACTAGGATTCCAGATGTGTAATACCTGGGGCCACAGGGGTGGAAAGGACCCCAAGCCCTTCCCCAGCTTTCAGCACCCCCGGCCTGAGAGCAAGGTGACCCTCCATCCACCATCCTAGGGTGAAAGCAGGGCTAGGATAGGGTGAGGCAAGAGAGGACTGTGGGGCAAAAATTATAATGAGATTCTCGATCCTGCTCTCTCATCTGGTCTGCTCCATGGGCAGAAGATAAGCTAGTAGTTCCAGTAGTCAGGTACCAATGCGAGAGTTGGCTCATGAAGGCTGAGCACCAAAAATTTAATGCTTTCGAAATGTGGTGCTGGAGAAGCTTCTTGAGGTCCCTTGGACAGCAAGGAGATCAAACCAGTCAATCCTAAAGGAAATCAACCCTGAATATTCATTGGAAGGACTGACGCTGAAGCTGAAGCTCCAATACTTTGGCCACCTGATGTAAAGACAGTTGTCTAATGTAAAGAGCTGACTCATTGGAAAAGACCCTGATGCTGGGAACGATTGAGGGCAGGAAGAGAAGTGGGCAACAGAGGATGAGTTGGTTGGATGGCATCACTGACTCAACAGACACGAATTTGAGCAAACTCCAGGAGACAGTGGAGGACAGAGGAGCCTGGCGTGCTGCAGTCCATGGGGTCACGAAGAGTTGGACAGGACTTAAGCGGCTGAACAACAGTCTGGGCTCTTGGGGGTGGGCTAGGGCTGCTTTTAGCCACCAGGGGGCACTGCGGGAGCTGCCCTGAGCCCCTCAGCCTCTCTGCTTGATCCTGCCTGCTGGGCCCATCCCTCTGGCTCTAACTCTGGCCAGCCTCCCAGCTCTCCGCTCCAGCCCCAGTTGACTCTATTCTGTGGCTGACTCAGGGGCCTGTGGTCAGGGCCAAGGAGGTCCAGAGCTCTGGGCGAAGCTTGGTGAGTGGAGCTGTCACTGGGTGAAGGGAAATTTCCAGGCAGGAGGTCCCTTCTGCTCTTCCCTTGTTGAGGCCACTCCAGATGCTGTGTTGAGGCCACTCCAGAGGCCACTGCAGAGGCCGCTGCAGAGGCCGCTGCAGCACCAAGGGGACATGGCCCCAGGGACCTTGTCCTGGCTTGTTTTGCTCTCTGAACTTTTTAGGACGCATGTCCCTCTCTTCAGTTTCGTTAATGTTGAGGACTTTTGTTCAGTCTTTCCAGGGACAAAGGAAACAAGAAGGAAACAGGCAGAGAGACACGCCTCCTGATTTGCTGTGCTTCCCCTAAAACCAGACTCTGGGGTCAAGCCGTGGGTCTCAGCTCTCATGCCCCAGCCTCCCGGGGCCTCAGTCCATCACAGCCGTGTTGGGCATCACCGGAAAAACAGCACAGGAGCGCGGGGTGGCTCTTTCTGGGTGATGCTGGCAGGCAGGCTGGAAAGGAGCAAGGCCCAGATGGCTGCACGGGGAGGATGAGTCCAGGAGCACCTGCCCCTGAGGAAACCACCGGCCCTGGATGCCTCTGTGCTCAGACAGCAGTTCGAGCTGGGAATTTCCCACACCCTGAGTGACAGCACCTGTTTCCAGGGGTGCTCTGGGTTGGATTTCTGGCCTTGAAGTCTGCTCTGCCCTGCTCTCTGTTCCTCTCTGATTTCATTCAGGGAGAATCAGCAGTGACTTGAGAGGCAGGGAGACCTGGTCTGGGGAGGGACAGTCTGGGGTCGGGTGGGGTCAGGGGGGCAGTGATCATATCCTTTAGTCTCTCTCTTCTGGCATCAGGCTCACACCTTGCCCCAGCTTTTCCAGAATGTTGGTCCCACCTTATCTGCCAACATCAGAAGCAACCAGCCTCCAGACAAAAGGTGCTGAAGTACTTGACAGAAAGAGCCCGTGACATCAAAAGGTTTTTGTAGCACTCGCTTTGGCAGCAAATACTAAAATTGGAACAACACAAAGATTAGCATGGCCCCTGCACCAGGATGACACCCAAACTGGTGAAGTGCTCCATATCTGGGGAGTCGTTTGTAAAGATGTAGATGGACCTAGAATCAGCCATACAGAGTGAAGTAAGTCAGAAAAAGTAGTATCGGGTATTTAAGCATGGATATGCAATCCAGAAAACTGGTATAGATGAACCTATTCCCAGGGCAGGCATAGAGGTGCTGATGTACAGAATGGACATGTAGACACAGCAGGTGAAGGAGAGGGTGGGATGAATTGGGAGATTAGGATTGACATATATATACCACCATGTGTAAAACAAATAGCTAGTGTGAACCTGCTACAAAGCTCAGGAAGCTCAACTCGATGCTCTGTGATGACCTAGAGGGGTGGAATGGAGGTCATAGAGAGTTAGATGTGTGTATATATATATATATATATATTTGTAAATACACATATAGCTGGGCTTCCCAGGTGGCAAGTGGTAAAGAATCCACCTACCAATGCAGGAGACTCAAGAGACTCAAGTTCAATCCCTGGGTCGGGCAGATCCCCTGGAGAAGGAAATGGTAACCCACTGCAGTATTCTTGCCTGGAAAATCCCATGGACAAAGGAGCCTAGCAGGCAGAGTCAGACATGACTGAACGACTAAGCACACACACACACACATATAGCTGATTCATTTCACTGTACAGCAGAAACTAACACAAAACTGTAAAGCAATTATACTCCAATAAAAAACATATATAGCTGGACTTCCCCGGTGGTCCAGTGGTTAAGAATCTGCCTGACAATGCAGGGGACACAGCTCTGATGCCACATGCCAACTAAGCCTGCGTGCCACAACTCCTGAGCCAGAGCTCTAGAGCCCGTGAGCAGTAACTTCCGAAGCCCAGGTGCCCTAGGGCCCGTGGTCTGCAACAAGAGAAGCCTCCGCAGGGGTGCTGGAGAGAGTGGCCCCCATTTGTCACAACTAGAGAAAGCCCATGGGCAGCAAGGAAGACCCAGCACAACCAAAAATAAATTAACTAAAGTTTTGAAAATTATAACAATAAATTTAAAAAATCTGGCTAAATAGAAAAAAATTAAAAAATTAAAGACCCTTGTCTCTGGCCAGCTCCTCCCTAAGATCTAGAAATGTGAGCACCGGAGGACTCTGAATCCTGGAGCAGAAATAGAGACACTGGCCGGAAGAGCCGAGGCTTGACCCTCACTTGTCTGGCTTCCCTGATGGCTCAGACGGTAAAGAGTCTGCCTGCAATAAAGGAGACCCAAGTTTGATTCCTGGGTTGGGAAGATCCCTTGGAGAAGGAAATGGCAACCCACTCCAGTATTCTTGCCTAGAAAATCCCATGGATGGAGGAGCCTGGCAGGCTACAGTCCATGGGGTCAAAAAGAGTCGGACATGACTGCGTGACTGTACTTCTTTTCTCTGGCCTCAGGGCAGGCTGTGTACTGGGGGCTCGCAGTTTGGGGTGCAGCCCCTCCTGTTGAAAGAAGGCATTTGCTCAGCTTAATCCACTGATTAACACAGGATTCATGTCTCCATTCTCATGTCACTTCAAGTGACCTTGGAATACAGAGACTTAGTAATTAACCACTGACTCCAAGTGTTGGAATCCAAAATGAAATGCCCCTACCCTTGTGAGTGTCCTTTGTCTTAACTGTACTTGCCAGATAAGGGCGACTGATTCTGTATTCACCAAGCTTACTGCCCATTCATACAAGGGGGCAAGGAGCTCTTCAAGGTTGTTGGCACATGAGATTTGGAACAAAATCCCCCAATAAATTGCACATAGACTGGGGGTGACATGTCATCAGACAGCTCTTGAGATCTTGGGGTGTAACTTTTGCCAGAAATGATGTGAGGACTTCACTGGCTGTCCTGTGGTGAAGACTCCATGCTTCCAATGCAGGGGGCATGGATTTGATACCTAATCAGGGAAGTGAGATCCTATCTGCTGCACAGCATGGTAAAAAAAATTTTTTTTAATTTAAAAAAGAAATGATGTCTGTTACCCACAAGCCCACAACAGAGCAGCTGCATTTGTCAAACCAACAGTGATGCTGGAAATTCATGCAGGCACTTCTACAGACTAGCTCCCTCCCTTGATTTTTTTTTTTTCTCTGTAAGGGATTTCTCCTCCACTTTCTCTTCTTCCTCCTCCACCCCTAGACATTACAAGGAAACATCTGTGGGATAACAAAAAATAATAAAAGTTTACAAGATACCAAGCTCATAAAGTTTTGCGTACAAGTCCCTGTCATGGTTCCTGCCTCCTCTACGATGGTGGATGGAAGCTTTGTTCACTTGCCTCTAGCTGTCTCCTTCCTAGAAGGATGAGGAGCCCCTAGGGTGACTGGAGAGGAGGTGGAAGGAAACACATGGAGGGCACCCTGGGCTCTGCTGAGGGTCCCACACTCCCTGGGGCTGATTTGATTCAAAGGAGAAAGCAACGGCCAGTGCTTGTTCATCTGGCCTCTTCTTTCTTCTTCTTCTTTTTTTAAATTATTTATTTGGCTGGCTGGGTCTTAGTTGCAGCATGAGGGATCTAGTTCCCTGACCAGGGATCGAACCCAGGCCCCCTGCATTGGGAACACAGAGTCTTAACCACTGGACCACCAGGGAAGTCCCCTCCTTAGTTTTTTTAAGCACCTGGGTCAGGACCTTGTCAGGGACTGAATTTTATTTTATTTGGCCACATCACAAAGCTTGTGGGATCTTAGTTCCCAGACCAGAGATGGAAACCGGGCCCTTGGCAGTGAAAGCATGGAGTCTTAATCACTGGACTGCCAGGAAACTACCAGGGGCCTGATTTTTGTTTTAAACATACCTTAAAAAAATTATGTATGTATGTATGTATTTTTGGCTGTGCTAGGTCTACATTGCTGTGTGGCTTTTCTCTTATTGCAGAGAGTGGGGCCTGCTCTTCATTTCAGCGCTCAGGGTTCTCATTGCAGAGGTTTCTCTTGTAGAGCTCGGATTCTGGGCCACAGGCACTCAGTAGTTGTGGTGAAAGGGCATAGTAGCTCCAAGGCATGTAAGGTCTTCCCAGACCAGGGATCAAACCCGTGTCCCTTGCATTAGCAGGTGGCTTTACTGGACCACCAGGGAAGTCCTAGGGGGTAGATTTTAAAGGTAAACACAGTTTATGGAGCAGAGACAAGCTGAAGCTAAGTACTATTGTATTGTTTAGTTGCTAAGGTGTGTCCAACTCATTTGTGACCCTGTGGACTGTGGCCCTCCTGGCTCTGTTGGCCATGGAATTCTCCAGGCAAGAATACTGGAGTGCGCTGCCATTTCCTCCTCTAAGGGATCTTTCCGATTCAGTGATCAAAGCCGAGTCTCCTGAGTTGGCAGGCAGATTCTTTACCACTGAGTCAACTGGCAAGCCAAAATACAGCTGAAGTAGACATCCTGTGGAGGGCTGGGAGGGTGCTTCAGAGGCTTGATGGACCAGCTGGTGACAGTGTGGAGTCTGGAGAGAGCATGGATTTAGAGTCCACTTGGTTCAGGACGTTTCATTTGCAAATGGCAGTGGGCATTCAAATGAGCTCAAACCAAAAAGAACACTTACTGGCTTATGGCTTCAGGCAGGGCTGGATCCAGAAGCTGAAAGACTGTCACCAGTTCTCAGTGGCTCTTCATTTCCGCTCTGTTGTCCTCTGTGCTGGCTTTACCCACAGTCAGGCTCTCCAGGCTTGACGGCCCCCACATGTTTATGTTCAGCTCAGCTGCCCCAGCTTTCCTCTCCCAACTGTTCCAGCCAAACTCCTAAGCCTGATTCTTATTGGCTTGAACTGGGTCATGTGCCCATCCTTAAGCCGATCATTCAGGGTGAATTTACTGCTTGGGCCTGGGTCACATGTTTACCCCGGATTCTGGGACCAGGTTAGCCTCACTCAGCAATGTGAACTGGGACCTCCCCAGTGGCCCAGTAGCTAAGACTCTGGACTCCAAATGTTGCTGGTCGGAGTTCAATCCCTGGTCAGGAAACTAGATTTCACATGACGCAACTAAGAATTTCCACACTGCAAATAAAGATTCTGCATGCTGCAACTAAGACCCAGCACAGCCAAATAGATAAATATTAAAAAAAAAAAAAAAAAAAAAGCCCACACAATACGAACTAAAATTAAGGGGCATTTCCCAAAGGAAGATGCGACTAGAAAAAGGGTGAATGGATGGTAGGCAAAAACTTCACACCCACTCTCTCAGAGCAGCAACCTCTGCCACCACCTGGCTGTGTGACTTTGTCCAGGCCGCTCATCTTCTCTGAGCCTCAGCTGGAAACACAACTTCTTTCAATCTTCATGTCCTTTCCTTTATAATAACAAGGATGTGACAGAGGTATCCTGGTGCTCCTACTGTATTTGAAACCTCCATTGGACTAGATTACGAGGTGATTTATTAAGAATTCGGTTCTTTTGGCCTTGATAAGCAAAGGATGAGGAAGAGGAATGGAAACAATGATGCTGGCAAAGCATCGGAGTTTGCTTCCCCCTACATTTCCTTAGAAGTATTCAGCAAAGGGAAGGATGAAGTGGAGCCTGGATGAGCAGGAGGCCAGCTCAGGGCACAGGGGAGCAGACAGCCCTGTCAAGGTCCTGGTCTGGCTGAATTTGTGTTAGAATCTCAGTTCCCACTCTGGGGCCTTGGAGCATTCAGGGCTGAGCACAGATGGAGTCTAGCACCTCCATCTGGCCCTCTGTTCTTCTTGGGAAGGCCTGAGCCAAGGGGTCCTTACCTGTTTGCACAGCATCTAGACAAGGTAACATGTTGGTTTCAGGGTCCCAGGCACAGCTGGTCCCTGAGCACAGTTCTGAGAGATGGCTACTTTCCCTTGGAGCCCCCAGGGCACTGCTGGAGGCTGGCCTGTTTGCAGTTGACAGCTGACCTATTTATGAGTAACCTTTCTTTACCACCGCTCTGCTGGTGACAAGGATGGATGCATCGTGGTTCAGAAGAGGTGAGGGATGACCCATTGCTCCTTCTGTTTCCCAGTGACTCAAAACCGGTTTGCCTGGAGCTGTGAATAAAGCCCCAGATTCTTCCAGCTACTCCTCCCAACTTCTCTCTTCTCTTCCTAGCATCACTTATAGGAGGGTTTCTTTGCTGTTATGCTTATCAGTTTCCTACAAAGTTGTTTTTAAAATTTTTTATTGGTACACAGTTGACCTACAATGCTTTGTTAGTTTCAGGTGTACAGTATAGTGAATCTGTTATACATCTACATATATCTCTTTTTAAAATTATCTTCCCATATAGGTCTTTACAGAGTATTGAGTCGAGTTCCCTGTGCCATACAGTGGGTCCTTATTAATTACCTATTTTATGTATTATAGTGTATATATGTCAATCCCAATCTTCCAATTTATCCATCCCCTCTCCCATAGAGTTTTATTCTCAAAGTGTATCAGTGTGACGTTTCCTGAACAGTCATTAGCCATCATATGCATGCACGATGTGTGCTGTGTCACTCAGTCATGTACGACTCTTGTGACCCCATGGACTGTTGACAGCCAGCCTCTTCTGTCCATGGGATTCCCCAGGCAAAAATACCAGAGTGGGTTGTCATTTCCTCCTCCGGGGATCTTCCCAACCCAGGGATGAAACCTGTGTCTCTTCTGTCTCCTGCATTGGCAGGCAGGTTCTTTACCTCTTGTGTCGCCTGGGAAGCCCCTAAGCCATCCCACTATGACTAAAGATGGAAGAGAAAATACATGGAAACATGAACCATTATTCAAGAAGAAAAAACTGAACACCCTTCTGGTTCCAGTTACTAGGGGGTCTTTGCCCTGCTTAGCTCACTGTATCTGCTCCCAGAGTACGACTCCCAGAGGACTCAGCCCACCCACCCTCTAACTGTTGGTCTTTGGGACCCACTTCACGGCTTTCCATCTGTTGCTGCTGCTAAGTCTGCTAAGTCACTTCAATCGTGTCTGACTCTGTGCGACCCCATAGACGGCAGCCCACCAGGCTCCCCCGTCCCTGGGATTCTACAGGCAAGAACACTGGAGTGGGTTGTCATTTCCTTCTCCAGTGCATGAACGTGAAAGGTGAAAGTGAAGTTGCTCAGTCGTGTCCCACTCTTCGTGACCTCAGGGACTGCATCCTACCAGGCTCCTCCGACCATAGGATTTTCCAGGCAAGAGTACTGGAGTGGGATGCCATTGCCTTCTCCATCTGTTGCCTCCCACCAACTCTCTGCCATCTCGGTCCTCAGTCCACAACTGGGGGTAGGTGTGCAAGGCAGTAGCACCGTCCTTGAAACAATGTGTGCAAGTCAGATGGTGACCGCAGCCATGAAATTCAAAGAAACTTGCTTCTTGGAAGGAGAGCTACGACAAAACTTGGCAGCATACTAAAAAGCAAAGACATCATTTTGCTGACAAAGGTCTGTATAGTCAAGGCTGTGGCTTTTCCAGTAGTCATGTGCAGATGTGAGAGTTGGACCATAAAAAAGGCTAAGTGCTGAAGAACTGATGTTTTCAAATTGTGGTGTTGAGAGTCCCTTGGACTGCAAGGAGATCAAACCAGTCAATCATAAAGGAAATCAGTTCTGAATATTCATTGGAAGGACTGATGTTGAAGCTGAACCTCCAATACTTGGCCACCTGATGAGAAGAGCCAACTCATTGGAAAAGACCCTGATGCTGGGAAAGATTGAAGGCAAAAGGAGAAGGGGGAGGCAGAAGACGAGACAGTTAAACAGCATCACTGACTCAATGGACGTGAGTTTCAGTAAATTCCAGGAGATAGTGGAGGACAGGGAAGCCTGGTGTGTTGCAGTTCCTGGGGTTGCAAAGAGTCAGATACAACTCAGTGACTGAGCAACAGCATAACTTACCTCTTTGTTCAGATATTGACAGGTCACAAGGCTCACTCACTACACTACCTGTTCTACTTAGCCCACCATAACAGTGGTGGTGGTGGTGGTTTAGTTGCTAAGTCGTGTCTGACTCTTGCGATCCCATGGACAGAGGAGATTGGCAGGCTACAGTCCATGGGATTCTCCAGGCAAGAATACTGAAGTGGGTTGCCATTTCCAGGGGATCTTCCCAACCCAAGAATCGAACTCAGGTCTCCGGCATTATAGGAGGACTCTTTACCAACTGAGCTACAAGGGAAGCCCACCGGTAACAGTGGTTCCTACTATTTTCACTTCTTTTCTCTGGAGGATTGGCTGAAGGAATTGATTGACAAAGGAGTTGAGTTAGTTATAAATGGGTTGAAGTTTGTGATCTCTGTAGTTCCGCCTTTGGGTCAACTGGTCCACCAGTTAAGGAAGCAAGATAGGATCTTGAAAGTCTTGAACTATTTATATCTGTGCTTTTCTTTTTCTGGCTTCCTTTGCAACTCCTCCCTTAAGAGAAGGCATCTGAGTTGCTGGAGGCACAGTAGGAAAGCAAATGATGAGGAAACAATCAATAGCCCCTTGGGCTGGACTCAGCAGGAAAAAGCTAGGGAAGCAGCAGAGTCACACTGAGAGACTCAGGAAAGAGGATGCAGAAAGAGGGCTCCCCCTTAGGTATGCCCAGACCATGGGAGAGTCCACCGGGGCTGGGGCAGGAGGGAAGAATGGGGCTGGGAGTGACCTGCGCAGAGGTGGTGGAGCAGAGGTGCAGAGCAGTCAGTCCCTGGGAGACCCTCCCTGCAAGTATTGGCCCTCCCCCACTCACCCTCAGTTGACAGTGTGAAGCATCTGGTATTGAGGAGGGGCTGCCAGTAGTTTCCTGGGGCTGCCATAACAGATGACCACCAACTGGGTATCTTCAAACAAAACAGGTTGTCTCACAGTTCTAGAGGCTGGGAGTCTGAGGTCAAGGTGTTGGCAGGGCTGTGGTGTCTACCTCAGGCTCTGGGTAGGATGCTTCCTGGCCTCTTCTACATGCTAGCATCCATCCTTGGTGGTCCTAGGCTTGCAGCTGCATCACCCAAACCAACCTCTGCCTCCGTCATCACAAGGCCTTCTCCTTCGTGGACATCTCTAAATCTCTCCTTAGAAGAACACCAGTTATTGGATTTAAGGCCCACCCTATTCCAGTATGACTTCATTTTACTTTCACTTTTTTAATGTGTTTATATTTTATTTTTGGGCCTCCTGCACTGGGAGCATGGAGTCTTAACCACTGGACCACCCAACCTCATTTAGAAAAAAAATTTTAAGACTTTTAAAAATTGAAGTATTTTTGATGTATAATATTATATAAGTTACAAGTGTACAATGTAGTGGTTTGCAATGTTTTAAGTTTATACTCCACTTGGAGTTATTATGAAACATAGGCTACATTCCCTGTGTTGTATAATATATCCTTATAGCTTATTTTTTACATAATAGTTTGTATCTCTTAAGCTTCTGGGGCTTCCCAAGTGGCACAGTGGTAAAGAATCTGCCTGCTAGGAGATGCAAGAGACGTTGGTTTGATCCCTGGCTTGGGAAGATTCCCTGGAGAAGGAAATGGTAACCCACTACAGAATTCTTGACTGGAAAGTTCCATGGACAGAGGGACCTGGTGGGCTACAGTCCATAGAGTCTCAAAGAGTCAGACATGATTGAGCAACTGAGCACATGTCATACCAAACCCCTACCCCTGTTGCCCCTCCCCTTTCCCTCTTCCCACTGGTAACCACTAGTTTGTTCTCTATGTCTGGAATATGCTTCTTTTTTTGCTATATTCACTAACTTGTTGTATTTTTTAGATTCCACACATAAGTGATGCTATATCATAGTATGACTTCCTGTTAACTTGACTGTATCTGCAAACAGCCTATTTGCAAATGAGGTCACATTCACAGGTTCTGGGGGCTGGGACTAGGTCATGCATTTTGGGGGAGGGAGGGACACAATTTAATCTACAGGCCCTGCTGAAGCTAAAACTCCAATACTTTGGCCACCTGATGGGAAGAACTGACTCATTGGGAAAGACCTGATGCTGGGAAAGATTGAGGGCAGGAGGAGAAGGGGACGACAGAGAATGAGATGGTTGCATGGCATCACCACCGACTCAATGGACGTGAGTTAGAGCAAGCTCTGGGAGTTGGTGATAGACAGGGAAGCCTGGCGTGCTGCAGTCCATGGGCCTGCAAAGACTTGGACACAATTGAGAGACTGAACTGAACTGAGGGTCCTTCAGGGAGAAGATGACAAATGCCGATGTCCTGGGGCACCCAAACTAGCAGGCTAGGCTTGTGTGAGTAACAACGTGGAAGCCAGTGTGGCTGGAGCAAAATGGGCCAGGATGAGAGAAGCTGGGAATGAAACTAGAGGAAAAACACACATAGATCAAGGAGCACTTAGTAGGCCCCTGGTTAATCCTCTGGGTTTTCTCTGAACTACTTGGAGGCCAGTGGGGGAGTTTATTGGAAGGACTGATGCTGAAGCTGAAACCCCAACACTTTGGCCACCTGATGCAAAGAGCTGACTCATTGGAAAAGACCCTGATGCTGGGAAGGATTGAAGGCAAAAGGAGAACTGGGTGACAGAGGATGAGATGGCTGGATGGTATCACTGACTCAATGGACATGAATTTGAGCAAACTCTGGGAGATGGTGAAGGACAGGGAAGCCTGGTGTTGCAGTCCATAGGGTCACAAAGAGTCAGTCACGACTGAGCGATTGAACAACAAGGCAAAATCTTACTAAGTTTTAAAACCATCCATCTTGGGGCTCTAATAGGATAGACTGTCAGAGGTGAGGAGACAAGTATGAGGAAACTAAACCAAGATCCAGGTGAGAAATGGCAGCTTCTGGACGAAGGCAGAAGCCCTGGAGGTTGTTAGACACGGTTAGAGCCTGTTTGTATGTTCAAGGTAGGATTCACTCACAGAGTCCACATGGGGTATGTAAGGAAGGGAATCAAGGACGATTCCAGGGGCTTCCCTGGTGGTCTGGTGGTTAAGACTCTATACTTCCCCTGCAGAGGGTGCGAGTTTGACCCCTGGTTGAGAAACTAATATCCCACATGCCTCAATACATGGCTGAGGGGAAAAAAAAGAAAAGGATGATTCCAAGAGATACTATACTGCTTTGGGAGACATCTCCTATGTTCTCTTTGCTGCAAGTAATAATAAATTCTTCTTTCTCCTGATTAAGAAAAAAAAAAGGATGAGTTCATGATTCTTGCCTTGAACAATTGGAAGGATGGAATAGCTATCAAGTGAGATGAGGAAATGCAAGAAAGGAGCAGGCTCGAAGAAATGAAAGCTTAGCTTGATCTTGACCCTTGTAAGTGTAAGATGCCCATTTGACTTCCATGTAGGCATATATGAGTCTCCAGTTCTGGGCAAAGGTCTGGGCTGGACATATACATTTAGCAATGGTTAGTGCATAGTTTCATTTGTTTCTTTTTCAGCCATGCCTTAAAGGATCCTAGTTCCCTGACCATATATCAAACCCTAGCCCCCTGCAGTGGAAGCCTGGACTCCTAACCACTGTACCACCAGGGAAATTCCTGGAATATTTATTCCTGAAATATTTTCATTTACAGTTGTAAGTGCAGATATAGCACCCAAGTTGTGAGTGTAGAGAGACAAGAGAAGAAAGCTGAGGTCTGGGCCTTGGGCAATCCAATGTTTGGAGATGGGGAGACTGAAAAGGAAAGCAGTTCCCAGATTTCCTCCCAGTTTAAATATTTGTATTTGTTATATTTAACTCTTTAGATAATTGAAATTGTATTTTGTGCAGGGTGAGAAATGAATTCCACACTGATTTCTACCTCCCTGCCCCCTAGAAAGTCAATTCTGCCATGCATCCATGTCTTCACTGGCAAAATTGCAGTACTGGACCAGAGTAATTCAAGATGACCCATTCAAATCTGTTCTCAGAAATGCAGTGCAGCTTATTTACCAACCTCAAAGGAGTGCCATGCAGTTAGTGAAATGCCAAGCATCAGCAGGCTTCCAAGGTATCTGCTAGATCCTAAGTGATGCTCCGCTCCCAGGAAAAAGGTTGGTATGGAAAGGGAACAAATATTTGTGCAATAGACCAATTGTTACAGATGGTTCAGACATTCTTATCTTTTATGAATAAGTAAAAGTTCTGATTTTGAGTTAAGATGTGAATAAAGAATGCTCTTTATCTTAACTCTTAAGAGTTAAGATGCTCTTTTTAATGAGCTTCAAAAGTCGACTTGTGTTCCTCCATAAGGGACAGGTTGACAAAGGGGGTTAGCAACCAGAATCTCAATGATCTGGTTAATGTATCCCTTGTGCATTTCCTCAGTGCAAGGAACCATCCTATAGAAGTTAACTGCACATCTGGATGATTTGTTGCATTTATATAATTCCTTTAGAATTGTTGTGCTTTTGATTGATTTCATTAGAAACACAAAATATTTTATTACAGAAAATACCTTCTAAGATTTTTTACATTTATTTAGCTTTCATTTTTTTAATATGAAGGCTCTTACGAATGTACATTAATGGCAAGGAGATGCAACTTGGATTATTGATTTCTGAGGTTTATATTGAAGGTAACATGATTCTAAACATCAGTTTGCCACATTAGAATGGATATAGCATTTATCTGAAAAGGTGATAATTATTTGAAACAAGGAAATGCTGAAGGGTATCTGGTTAAGAGTCAGACATGACTTAAGCAGCCTTGCACACAACTGGTCAAACCAATGAAGCATTTGGAATCTAAAGATTCCATATCCTGAATCAGATCTTTGTCAACAAATAATGGTAACACAAAGATATCTGTGAAATTATTTATAATTAGCCAAGTTAAGAGTGAGCCAAATGATCCTATAAAGACTATAACCTTTTAGATAAGCACTATTAAATAATGAACTGTAAAACAGAGAGAACCATAATATATAGATGGGTAATGATTATAATGAACATTCTTAATAGTCTTGGCATCCATCAGAAAACCTATAACTTCTATGACATAGTGAAGAGACTGTTTTGGACTCAAACCAAAATACTTTAATTAAATGGTAATATTTTACCAGATAAAAACCAAGAATGAACTACTTTTCATTGCTGCAAGGTACAAACAGAATTCATAAGAAGGGATTTTGAGGAATATGCAATTAAATTGCATTCGGGGGAAAGAGCTTCATTGGCTGGAAGCAGTTTCTGCATTTGTGAATTTGAAGGTGAACTAATACAGTTTTTGGAAGAGAAATTTCCTTTTCCAAAAAGAGCCAGGACCTCTTTTTGTTGTGCCACCAAATATACAAATATAAGAGATGAGTTATTTCAAACATTTGTTCAATTGAAGTTTTTTAGAAAAATGTTTTCATGCTTCATAGTTTGGCATTTAGTTGAGAAGTTAATCTGCTAATTTTCACTGCTTAGAATCCTTTAAAAATAATGTGATTTGGGGAAGGGAAGTGTAGCTGATTAATGAACATGAACTTGCAAAGACAAACAACTGATACTTGATTCTCATGAAATTGAACATAAGATAGTTGGAGGGAAAACAACATTTATAAGTTTCATATCTTCTTTAAAAAATTTCATTTATTTATTTACTGGGCTGTGCTGGGTCTTAGTTGTGGCATGTGGGATCTAGACCCCTGATTAGGGATTGAAACTGAGCCCCTGGCACTGGGAGCATGGAGTCAGCCACGGGACCACCAGGCAAGTCCTTGTAAATTTTATATATTCTATGAATATATATATACACACACACACATATTTATTTATTTATTTACTGTTTATTTCTAATTAGAAATATCTTAGTTACCTAGAGCTGAATTTAGTCCATGAAGATTTATCCAATATGTGTTAAATATTAAAATACTTAGAATTGTATATGTCATTGTTTCAGGGTTCATGTTTATATGAACATTTGGTGATTCTGGGGAAGTGAGAAAGAGCAAAAGGGGCAGGGTCTCTGCCTCTTGGTCCCCCCTCCCTCGCCTCTAGCCCTAAATTATTCTGTAACTTGATGGCTACTGCAGGCAGAGGTCATTTTTCACATGACTTTTTAATGAATTGGCTGTTTCATGGACAGCTGTTTTCCTGTCATGAGACAGTGGAGTGAAAGGTTCAAGGCTGAGGGAGTTCCCATTCACTCATCAGCAGAGAGTTACGCAGAAAGCCTTGTCCACGGCAGGAAAAAGAGAAGCAGCTTGATTTCAAAGTTCTCACTCAGCAGAGAGAGTAAGCCTCTAAGTCAGCACCCCTTGGACGACCTTTCCTTCATGCAATAGTGTGTCACCCTTTTCTGAATCTTGGACCCCCTTTGAAAACCCAAGAAGCATTATGGAGCCACCTAATGTGAACAGCCAACTCACTAGAAAAGATCCTGATGCTGGGAAAGTTTGAGGGCAGAAGGAAAGGGGGGCAACAGAGGATGAGATGGTTGGATGGCGTCGTTAGCTCAGTAAGTTTGAGTCTGAGCAGACTCCAGGAGATGGTGAAGGACAGGGAAGCCTGGTATGCTGCACTCTGTGGGGGTCTCAAAGAGCTGGACACCACTTGGTGAGTGAACAACAACCATAAGAAAGTGCGTATGTCAGGCACTCACACACACATATACACACACACAGAGGCATGCACACACACACGCACATTTGCATTTTCTTCATATAATATCTGGGGCTCTGTGACATCACAATAAGATGTTTCCAGTCTTCCCTGGTGTTTCAGTGGTTCAGTGCAACGCAAGGGACACCATTTTGATCCTTGGTTGGGGAAGATTCCACACGCCCGTGTGCCACAGCCACAACAAGGCCCACATGCCACAACTACTGAATGAAGCCCATGTACCTAGAGCCCGTGCTCCACGGAAGAAGCCCCTGCAAGGGAAGCCCATGCACAGCAACACATTGTAGCCCCTGCTCACCACAACTAGAGAAAGACTGCATGTAGCAAGAAAGACCCACTGCAGCCAAAAATAAGTAAATAAATATTTTTTTTAAACCACAAGAATCAGATGTTTCCTTAGATGTTGAAGAAAAGCATTTGTTCCTGGCTTAAAATGTGAACCACACTCTTTAAATCACTTTTTAAAATAAACAAGTGTGGGACTTTCCTGGTAGTCCTGTGGCTAAGACTCCAGGCTCCAATGCAGGAGGCCCTGGTTTGATCCCTCGTCAGGGAACTAGATTCCATGTGCTGCAGTTAAGACAGAGTGCAGCCAAATAAATAAATAAAATATTTAAAATACACGAGTGCTATGCACAAGCCCAATTAAAGGACCTGTGCTTGACTCATAGATATGGAAAACAGACTTCTGGTTGTGGATGAGTTTGGGCTTAGCAGATGCAATCAATTATATATAGAATTGGATAAAAAACAAGGTCCTACTGTATAGCACAGGGAACTATATTCAATATTCTGTGATTAAACCATAATGAAAAGAATATGAAAAAGAATATATATGTGTAACTGAATCACTTTGCTGTACTGCAGAAATTAATACAACACTGTAACTCAACTATACCCCTATAAAATTAAAAAAAGAAAGGACCTGTGCTTAATGATGTTACGAAGTCTAGACCAGCATCTAGTCTGAATTAATAGGTGGTTTCACACCGTTACTTGTATTTTGCCCTTCTGTAATCAACATTTGTTCTGTGGCTCTGTGATTCTAGGAACACTCATCAGGGTGTGGGGAAGCTGAGGAGAGGCCAATTCCCCATTGCTGAACCTCTGTTTCCTCATCGAGAACAAAGACAAAATTTAGATTAGTCAGCAGTTCTTAAAGTGAGGTCTGGGGACCATTATTGGGGTCTGTGGGGTTAAAACTATTTTTGCAACAAACTAGGATGTGATTTGGTTAAACTCAGGGAGTTGGTGATGGACAGGGAGGCCTGGAGTGCTGCATTCATGGGGTTGCAAAGAGTCGGACACGACTGAGCGACTGAACTGAACTGAGGATGTGATTTGCCTTTTTCAGTCCCATCCAATGGGGAGTATGCAGTGGAGTTTTCCCAGAGGCTATGTGACTTGTGATGACGCTATTGCCCTGACATCCAAAGGAATGTGCATTTGTAGATTCTTTGAATTTAAGTTTTCCTTTAATAGTTTGATTATCTATTTGGCTGTGATCTTCCATCTTCATTGCGGTGTGTGGGATCTAGTTTCCTGACCAGGGATTGAACTCTGGCCCCCCGTATTGGGAGCATGGCATCTTCGTCACTGGACCACCAGGGAAGTCCCATATTTGCGTATCGTTATGTTTCAAAGACACTGGATATGATTCATATTGAAGAGAAAAAATCTATCTAAACAAAAGTTCTCAGCATCACTCTAGTAGTTTCCTGGGACTGTTGCAACAAAGGACCACAAACTGGATCGCTTACAATGACAGATATTTATTATCTTGTAGCTCTGGAGTCTAAAAAGTCCAGTATGAAGGTATTGGCCAGGTTGGTTCCCTTTGAGAGCTGTGATAGAGACTGTTCCATGCTTCCCTCTAGCTCTGGTGACTGCCAACAATCCCTGTGATCCTTAGCTTGTAGATACAGCATGAGCCCTCTGCCTCCATCCCCCTGACATTCTCCCTAAGTATCTGTGTTTTCACACGGCCATCTTCTTATGAGGACATGGGTCATATCGTACTAAGTACACACCCTACTCCAGTATGTTGTTCAGTCACTAAGTTGTGTCTGACTCTTTGTGACTCCAAGGACTGCAGCATTCCAGGCTTCCCTGTCCTTCACTATCTCCCAGAGTTTGTTCAAATTCATGTCTGCTGAATTGGTGATTCTATCTAACCATCTTATCCTCTGTCATTCCCTTCTCCTCCTGCCCTCAATCTTTCCTAGGATCAGGGTTTTTTCCAATGAGTAGGCTCTTCACATCAGGTATACAAAGTATTGGAGCTTCAGCTTCAGCATCAGTCCTCCAATGAATATTCAGGGTTGATTTCCTTTAGGATTGATCAGCTTGATTTCCTTGCTGTCCAAGGGACTTTCAATAGTCTTCTCCAGTATGACAGTTAGAAAGCATCAATTCTTTGGCACTCAGTCTTCTTTATGGTCCAACTCTCACATCTGTACATGACTACAGGAAAAACCAAAGCTTGGACTATTCAGACCTTTGTCAGCAAAGTGAGGTCTCATCTTTTCCAGGAGAAGCATTTATTAGTACTTACAGCAAGTAAGAACACTACCACCACAGAGCTTTTCTAAAGCAGTGTCTTGCAGTATGACCTCATCTTAATTAGTTATCTCTGCAATGACTTTTCTTCCAAACACGGTCACATTCTGAGGTGGCAGGGGTTAGGATCTCAATATCTTTTCTGAAGGACACAATTCAACCCAAAACAGTCACTGATAATATTTAAGGTTCTGAAACCAGAGTCTGATGAGGTGATTGTGGAGGTTCTACAGTTATGAGGCATTATGAGATTCTAAGATAAATTTCCATGGATTTGAAATACTTGGCTTCTGTTAAGTTTGTACTTTTCTCACCTTGCTTATATGCAGAATACATCATGCAAAATGCCTGGCTGGATGAATCACAAGCTGGAATCAACATTGCCAGGCAAAATATCAGCAACCTCAGATATGCAGATACCATTTTAACAGCAGAAAGTGAAGAGGAACTAAAAAGCCTCTTGATGAAGGTGAAAGAAGAGAGTGAAAAAGCTGGCTTAAAACTCAGCATTCAGAAAACTAAGAATACGGCATCTGGTCCCAACACTTCATGGCAAAAACAGTGACAGATTTTATTTTCTTGAGCTCCAAAATCATTGCAGATGGTGACTGCAACCATGAAATTAAAAGACGCTTGCTTCTTGGAAGGAAAGCTATGACAAAACTAGACAGCATAATAAAAAGCAAAGACATCATTTTGCCAACAAAGGTCCATATAGTCAAAGCTATTGTTTTTCCAGTAGTCATGTACAGATGTGAGAGCTGGAAATAAAGAAGGCTGAACCCTGAAGAATAGATTCTTTCAAATTGCGATGCTGGAGAAGACTCTTGAGAGTCCCCTGGACATCAAGGAGAGCAAAACCTAAAGAAAATCAACCCTGTATATTCATTGGAAGGATTGATGCTGAAGCTGAAGCTCCAATACTTTGGCCACCTAATTTGAAGAGCTGACTCATTGGAAAAGACCCTGGTGCTGGGAACAATTTAGGGCAGGAAGAGAAGAGGGTGACAGAGGGTGAGATAGCATCACAGACTCAATGGACATGAATTTGAGCAAACTCTGGGAGACAGTGAAAGGCATGCTGCAGTCCATGGGGTTGAAAAGATGGGACAGGACTTAGTGACTGAACAACAACAACATCTTGCTTTTAGGGATATTTGTATGTTTACATTATCCTGAGGATCTAGTTCAGTGCTAACATCCTTGGCTAGATGAGACAATTGCTATTATCATTCATAGGAACAATTTTATTGATTTGTAGATGTTTATATTTACTGCAGAGATCAAAATATCAGTTAAAAAAAAAGTGACATAAACTGAATGTATAGCTGTCAACAGTGCCCCTGATGATTAGCAGCACTGATACCAAAGTCTTTTTATGGGGATTGAAGTCAGATAAAAGATTCTCCACTCTGAACAGGGGTACATTTCAAAGGGGCTCTCCAGGTGGCTCAGTTCAGTTCAGTTCAGTTGCTCAGTAGCGTCCAACTCTTTGAGATCCCATGGACTGCACCACGCCAACTGCTGGAGTCGTCCATTGCCAACTCCCAGAGTTTACTCAAACTCATGTCCATTGAGTCAGTGATGCCATCCAACATCTCATCCTCTGTCATCCCCTTCTCCTCCTGCCTTCAGTCTTTCCCAGCATCAGGGTCTTTTCAAATGAGTCAGTTCTTTGCATCAGGTGGCCAAAGTATTGGAGTTTCAGCTTCAGCATCAGTCCTTCCAATGAATATTCAGGACTGATTTCCTTTAGGACGGACTGGTTCAGTGGTAAAGAATCCATCTTCAATGAGGGAGACCCAGGTTGATCCCTAGGTTAAGACCCCCTGGAGGAGGAAATGGCAACCCACTCCAGTATTCTTGCCTAGACAATCCTATGGACAGAGAAGCCTAATGGGCTACAGTTCATAGGGTCATAAAGAATTAGACATAATTCAGTGATTGAGCAATACAAATTAAACATTTCAAAGAGCTGTTTCAAAAAACTGGATCTTAAATCCCATTCAGTTCAGCTTCGAGATTCTATGCAAAGTAAATGGAATCTTTGTTTACTGGGAAGGGCACTTGACACTTCTCTTATCTGTTGCTGAGCTTATCTAGATTGGTGAAAAGGTCTTTGTAAATTGAGCACCAGGATTTGTGTTTAAAAATGTGGAGAAGAAAGAAAATGGCTTTTCCTAATACTATGAGGAGTCTGTGATTAGCGTTTGTTTCCTTAAATTTTTAAAAAATTGAGCTATAGTTGATTTACAATATTGTTTTATTTTCAGGTGTACAGCAAAGTGATTCCTTGAATATTTTTTAAAAAGCTTTTTGTTAATACAGGAGATAATAGATTTGGAAAATTTTTTTCTTTATATTTCCTTCAAGTTTTTGTTCTATTTCATTTGTTTTTGTCTTTTTGGTCATTCAGATTGTTGGATTTTAGTTCCTGGCTTCTCTGCTGGTTCAGACAATAAGGAATCTGCTGGCAATGAGGGAGACCCAGGTTCAAGTACTTGGTTGGGAAGATCCCCTGGAGAAGGACATGGCAACCCACTCTAGTACTCCTGCCTGGAGAATTCCATGGGCAGAGGAGCCTGGTGGGCTACAGTCCAACAGGGTCAAAAAGAGCTGGACAGAATTGAGGGACTAACACTTTCACTTTTCCCCAGAATGGAGGTGGTATTCAGTTGTTTCAAATACTGCTGATGGATCAAGAAAGTGGAGAACAGAATCGCCTCTTCTTTCTAGTAATGTGGAGTTCATGCTGACCTCAAGAGGAAAAGTTTTGGTGCAGAGGTTGAATCAACATGAGATTAGAGTGGTTTAAAAGAGAAGGGGAGGGGCTTCTCTGGTGGTCTCCAGGAGTTGGTGATGGACAGGGAGGCCTGGCGTGCTGCAGTTTATGGGGTCGCAAAGAGTCAGACACGACTGAGCAACAGAACTGAACTGAACTCCCTGGTGGTCCAGTGGTTAAGAATCCGTCTTACAATGCAAGGGACATCGGTTTGATCCCTAGTCTGGGAAGATCCCATATGCAATGGAGCAACTAACCCTGTGCACCACAACCACTGAAGCCTGCATTCTAGAACCCATGCATCACAAGACAAGCCACTGCAATAAGCAGCTCACATAGCACAACTGGATAGTAGCCTCTATTCTCTATAACTAGAGAAAGACCCCACACAACAACAAAACCCAGCACAGCCAAAATAAATAAATAAAAGCGAGAGAGAATGGGAGGGGCTTCCTGGTGGTCTAGTGGTTAAGACTTCACCTTCCAATGCAGGGAGTGTGGGTTCGATCCCTGGTTGGGGAGCTAAGATCACACAGGCCTCCTGGTCAAAAAAAACAGAACATAAACAACAGAAGTAGTATTGTAACAAATTCAATAAAGATTCACCAAGTAAATGAGAGAGAATGGGAAAAGAGAAACTGAAGGAAGCAAATATAGGTCATTCTTTCAAAGGTGTTTTGCTTCCAAAGGGAGCAAAGAAATGGGGGAGTACATAACATGTTAAGTGTGGTAAACAGAAGGCCTAAGGTGGAAGAAAAAACATCTTAGCTTTATTCTAATGAGAATGAGCTAGCAGACAGCAAGAAATGGATGTAGCAGGGAGAAGGGTAAGTTGCTGAGTGATGGTGTTGTTCAGTTGCACAGTCGTGTCCAACTCTTTGTGACCCCATGGACTGCAGCATGCCAGGCCTCTCTGTCCCTTACCATCTCCCAAAGTTTGCCCAAGTTCATATCCATTGCATTGGTGATGCATCCAGCTATCTCATCCTCTAACGGCCTCTTCTCCTGTTTTCAGTCTTTCCCAGCATCAGGGACCTTTCCAATGAGTCACTGTTTACATCAGATGAACAAAATACTGGAGTTTCAGCTTCAGTATCAGTCCTCCCAATGAGTATTTAGGGTTGATTTCCCTTAAGATTGACTGGTTTGATCTTGCTGTCCAAGGGACTCTCAGGAGTCTTCTCCAGTACCACAGTTCGAAGGCATCAATTCTTTGGTGCTCTGCCTCTTTATGGTCCAGCTTTCACAAGTGCACGTGACCACTGGAAAGGCCATAGCCTTGACTATGCGGACCTTTGTTGATAGAGTAATGTCTCTGCTCTTCAGTACATTGTCTAGGTTTGTCATAGCTTTCCTGCCAAGAAGCAAACGTCTTCTGATTTCATGGTTGCAGTTACCACCTGGAATGATTTTAGAGCCCAAGAAGAGGAAATCTGTCAGTACTTCCACCTTTTCCCCTTCTATTTGCCATGAAGTAATGGGCCCGGATGCCACGATCTTAGTTTTTTTAATATTTAGTTTTAAGCCAGCTCTTTCACTCTTCTGCTGAGTGATATCCTTGAGTAATGATGGGGGATGGGATCAAGGACAGGAGCAGAGGGTGGGGCTTTGACAGGACCATTGATGATGCATGTGTAACAGCTGGCAGGAAGCCAGGATGTGGGGGCTTAGAGAAGGATAGATGGATAGATGTGGGGAGGGGCAGTTTGCAGAGTTTCTCTGCTAATTGCATCCACACCCAAGATGAACCTGGAAAGAAGGAATGAGGTGTTGGAGGTTTGAGGAGACAGGAGAGGATATGAAATCACAGGCAAGAAAACTGGGAGAGCAACGAACCTGGGTTAGTACTGTATGATTGCCAAGGGCAGTAAGAGGCCACTTGAGGTTTGCGGTTATGAATTTGAAATGAAACCAGGCGGTGTGATGTCAGCCTCATTAGGCTGGACAGGGGCAGGTGCCTAGTAGGCAGCAAGTTGGAATTATCACCATGGTTGTCGGTTTGCCCAGGAAACAGGAAGCAAGAAGGGCGATATTGCTGAGGATATATGCAAGGGAGAGGGTCGAGGGATTGACATGGAATGTAAACAGGGATGGGGAGGAAAGACAGCATGAGGTCACTGGAGATATGGTATCAGGACTGATCCAGATTTGGGTGCGAAAGACAAGAATCCGAATTCTCAAACACACAGATATTTGCCATTATGCACACACAGCCTAACCACATGGTCTCGGAAAATATTTAAAATAAAAACAATGCCCAGCTTCCCTGGTGGGGCTCAGTTGTAAAGAATCCACCTGCCGATGCAGGAGACATGGGTTTGATCCCAGGTCCAGGAAGATTCCACATGTTGCAGAACAACTAAGCCTGTGCATCACAACTATTGAGGCTGTGCTCTCGAGCCCACGTGCCACAACTACTGGCACGTGCTTGTAGTTGCACGTGCCCGAAGCCTGAGCATCCTAGAGCCTGTGCTCCGTAACAAGAGAAGCCACCACAATCAGGAGCCTGTGCACGGCAACTAGAGAATAGCCCCCACTGATTGAAAACAGAGAAAAGCTCCTGTAGCAGTGAAGACCTGGCACAACCAATAACTTAATTAATTAAAAGAAAAAATAAACAATGACTGTAGCAATACGTGAACCATGAAAATGACAAGTGCAGGTGAGGATGTGGAGAATTTTGAACCCTGATATACTGTTGGTGGGAATGTAAAATGGTGCAGCTACTTTGGAAAATAGTATGGTGTTTCCTCAAAAAATTACAAATAAAATTACCATATGATCCACCAATTCCACTTCTGTGGTGGTGGTTTAGTCACTAAGTTGTGTCTGACTCTTGCAACCCCATGAACTGTAGCCTGACAAGCTCCTCTGTCCATGGGACAGGCAAGAACATTGGAGTGAGTTGCCATTTCATTCTCTAGGGGATCTTCTCAACCCTGGAATTGAACCTGTGTCTCCTTTATTGCAGGTGGATTCTTTACCAATGAGCCACCAGTGAATCCCATTCCACTTCTGTATATATCCGAAAAGAAAGGAAAGCAGAGTCTCAAAGAGATAGGGTGTTTGTATGCCTATATTCATAGCAGCATTATTGCAATAGCCAAAAGTCCAACTAGATGAAGCAACCTAAATATCTGTTGACCAATGAATGGATAAACAAAGTGTGATGAGTATATACAATGGAATATGATGCAGCCTTTTTTTTTTTTTGATTTTTTTTTTGAGTTTGCATGTTTTTCTTAGCCTTCAAAATAAAAAAATCAGTATATTTTCCATAGATCTACATTTTCAGCTTCTTTTAGCCAAGATGTCTCTTCAGATGTCTGCATTCCCACTGCCACAGCTCCCCGCATCCTGGTCCCTTAGCTGCCTGGCCCCTGCAGGTGCCTGAGTTCACCATCTCTGGGTTAGATGCTGTAAGGGGGACTTGCCTCTCCCTCGAATCAGACACGGCACTACCACTCTCCTCTCAGCGGACTGCTGTTCCACGGCTGTTTCATCCTCGAAAGGGACTCCTCCCTGAGAGGGTGCCTAAGGCCTGCGTCAGCTCGGGCCCCTGAGACCTCAGCTCCTGGAGGGGCGTCAGTCGGGCCCCGCCGTGGCCTGGCCTTCAGTCTCTCTTCTTCCGTTTCTTCTTCTTTGCTTTCTGGGCAGTGCTGACTCCAGGTCCATCCAAGACTTCCTCCTCCTGACGCGGCCGTCTTTTCTTCTTGCCTCTCCCTTTTCTGATCACTGCACGATGTGCTTCCTGCTTCTCTGGTCCCACTATCTACGAGAGCCTCTTCAGCTTCTTCATCCTCTGTGTTCAAGTCTTCTTTCTCATGCTGCCGCCTCTTCTTGCTTCTGCCGCATGGGTGAGTCTAGACTCTCCCCTCCTCTTCCTCTGTCCCGACTCCACTGACAGCCACCTTGCCTCCCTCATTACCCAAGACCGCCAGCTCCACCAGGAAATTCTGACACATGCTGCAACATGAATAAGCTGTGAAGAGTGCTATATACTGAACTGTGTTCCCTAGAAAATTATAGCATCATATCTTGAAGCCCTAATCCCCTATGTCACTGTATTTAGGCAAAGTGCCTTTTGGAAGTGACCAAGGCTAAGAGAGGTCATTAGATGGGGCCCTAATCCAATGGACTGGTGTCCTTACAAGAAGATGAAGTGGCAACAAGGATGCATGCACAGAAGAAAGGCCTCCTGAGGACACTGGGAGAAGGTGGCTGTCTGCAAGCCAAGGACAGAGGCCTCATGAAAAACCAGCTCTGCCAGTACCTTGATCTTAGACTTCTGGCTTCCAGAACCTTGAGGAAATAAATTTCTGTTGTTTAAACCATCCAGTCTGTGTACTTTGTTAAGGCAGCCCTAGCAAATCAATATAAGGGCATTATGTTAAATGAAATAAGCCAGTGACAATAAGACAAATACTATTTGGTTTCACTTATGGAAGATACCTAAAGTCAATAAACCTGGGACTTCCCTGGCAGTCTAGTGATTAAGACTCAGTGCTTCCACTGAGGACACAGGTTAGATTTCTGGTCAGGGAACTAAGATCCCACATACTACATGGGGGAAGAAATGGAGAGTTATAATTTAATGGATATAGAGCTGTAATTTTGTAAGATTTTCATCTTGTAAATGGAGGCTGGTTGCACAACAATGGGAAGGTATTTAACACTCCTGAGCTATGCATTTATAAATAGTTCAGATGATAAATTGTTTGTTAGGTATGTTTTACCACATACACACACAAAATAAGCTGTTAGATCATCTGTGTGCATACTGAAACTATTAAGACAACAAGAATTAAGACGTGAGAGATTGAGAATCTTTTTATGTTTATTGGACTTACAGATTCTCCTGTAGATCTTATCCTCTGCCCACCTTTCTACTGCTTTTTTTTTTTTCTTTTTCACATATACTTACAAGCTTTCTTTATATATTCAAATCACTAATCCTTTCATAGTAATGGAAATTACAATGATCTAACCAACCTGTGAGTATCACTTACTTTGACACAACATCATAAAGTCTTTATATTATAGTCAAATGTGTCTTTGAACAGTTTGTCCTTTTTGAGTCTTGTTCAAAAATTTCTCATGTATTTCACTTCAAAATTTCTTAATTTTGTATTTCATATTGAGTCTCTAAACCATATTATTTGATTTCTGTATTGGATTTTTGATCAGTATGAAAAGGCAAAAATATATTTTTGATATTCAATATTGAATATTGGCTTCCCTGATAGCTCAGTTGGTGAGAATCTGCTGGCAATGCAGGAGACCATGCCTTGATTCCTGGGTTGGGAAGATCCCCTGGAGAAGGGAAGGGCTACCCACTCCAGTATTCTGGCCTGGAGAATTCCATGGACTGTATAGTCCATGGGGTTGCAAAGAGTCAGATACGACTGAGCAACTTTCACTTTCATTGAATATATATTTAATATAGATATTCTATATTGAACAGTATGAAAAGGCAAAATGATATGACATGAAAGATGAACTCCTCAGGTTGGTAGATGGATAATATGCTACTGGAAAAGAATGGAGGAATAACTCCAGAAAGAATGAAGAGATGAAGCCGAAGAGAAAACAATGCCCACTTGTGAATGGGACAGGTGATAGAAGTAAAGCCCGATGCTGTAAAGAACAATATTGCACAGGAACCTGGTATCAAGGTAAATTGGAAGTGGTCAAACAGGAGATGGCAAGAATAAACACCAACATTTTAGGAATCAGTGAACTAACATGGAACAGAATGGGTGAATTTAATTCAGATGACCATTATATCTACTACTGTGGGCAAGAATCCCTTAGAAGAAATGGAGTAGCCCTCGTAGTCAACAAAAGAGTCTAAAATGCTGTACTTGGATTCAGTCTCAAAAATGACAGAATGGGAACTTCCCTGGTGGTCCAGTGGCTAAGACTCTGAGCTCCCAGTGCAGGGGGCCCAGGTTTGATCCCTGGTCAGGGAGCTAGATCCCACATGCTACAACTAAGACCCAGAGCAGCCAAAAAAAAAAAAAAAGACAGAATGATCTTTGTTCATTTCCAAGGCAAATCATTCAATATCATAGTAATCCAAGTATATGCCCCAACCACTAAAGCTGAAGAACTTGAAGTTTAACAATTCTATGATGATCAATAAGACCTTCTAGAACTATATATCCTTGTTTGTATCAGGGTGGTGAGGTTTTAATAAGTTGTCCTGGGCCTGAGCTGCATGTTTCCTTGTGGGGCTGTTCTAATACCTTAGGATATCCTAAGGATATCCCAAAATATCCTTTTCATCATAGGGGACTGGAATGCAAAAGTAGGAAGTCAAGAGATACCTGGAGAAACAGGCAAGTTTGGCTTTGGAGTACAAAATGAATCAGGTCAGAGGCTAACAGAGTTTTGCCAAAAAGAATGCACTGGTCACAGCAAACACTATAACATACCAGCAACACAAGAGATGACTCTACACATGGACATCACCAGATGGTCAACACCAAAATCAGATTGATTATATTCTTTGCAGCCGAAGATGGAGAAGCTCTATACAACCAGCAAAAACAAGACTGGGAGCTGACTGTGGCTTAGATTATGAATTCCTTATTGCAAAACACCAACTTAAATGGAAGAAAGTCAGGAAAACCCACTAGACTGTTCACATATGATCTAAATGAAATCCCTTATGATTATACAGTGGAAGTGACAAATAGATTCAAGGGATTAGATCTGATAGACAGAGTGCCTGAAGAACTACTGACAAGTGTTCGTGACATTGTACAGAGGGCAGTGATCAAGACCATTCCCAAGAAAAAAAATGCAAAATGGTTGTCTGAGGAGGCCTTACAAATAGCTGAGAAAAGAAGAGAAGCTAAAGGCAGAGGAGAAAAGGAAAGATATATCAACCTGAATGCAGAGTTCCAAAGAATAGCAAAGAGAGATAAGAAAGCCTTCCTCAGTGATCAATTCAAAGAAATAGAGGAAAACAATAGAATGGGAAACACTAGAGATCTCTTCAAGAAAATTAGAGATATCAAGGGAACATTTCATGCAAAGATGGACACAATAAAGGACAGAAATGATATGGACCTAACAGAAGCAGAAGATATTAAGAAGAGGTGGCAAGAATACACAGAAGAACTATACAAAAAAGAACTTAATGATCCAGATAACCATGATGATGTGATCACTCACTAGAGCCAGATATCCTGGAATACGAAGTCAAGTGAGCCTTAGGAAGCATCACTACAAACAAAGCTAGTGGAGGTGATGGAATTCCAGTTGAGCTATTTCAAATCCTAAAAGATGATGCTGTGAAAGTGCTGCACTCAATATGCTGGCAAATTTGGAAAATTCAGCAGTGGCCACAGGACTGGAAAAGGTCAGTTCTCATTCTAATCCCAAAGAAAGGCAATGCCAAGAATGTTCAAACTTCTGCACAATTGCACTCATCTCACTCACTGGCTAAGTAATGTTCAAAATTCTCCAAGCCAGACTTCAACAGTATGTGAACTGTGAATTTCCAGATGTTCAAGCTGGATTTAGAAAAGGCAGAGGAACCAGAGATCAAATTGCCAACATCCACTGGATCATCAAAAAAGAAAATGTAAGAGATTTCCAGAAAATAATTTACTTCATCTTCACTGACTATGCCAAAGCCTTTCACTGTGTGGACCACAACAAACTGTTAAAAATTCTGAAAGAGATGGGAATACCAGACCACCTGACTTGCCTCCTGAGAAATCTGTATGTAGGTCAAGAAGCAACAGTTAGAACCAAACATGGAACAACAGACTAGTTCCAAATTGGGAAAGAAGTATGTCAAGGCTGTATATTGTCACCCTGCTTATTTAATCTATATGCAGAGTAAACCATGTGAAATGCCAGGCTGGATAAAACACAAGCTTGAATCAAGATTGCCGGGAGAAATATCAATAACCTCAGATACGCAGATGACACCATCCTTAAGGCACCACCCTTATTTTGTGAAACACAACTGAGTAACTATCAGCTTCGGTTTTTCTCTATCACAGTATCACCTTCTGTGGAGATACTTGTATGTCTTTACCTCTGCTGGACATGATCTATGAGCCTGTTGTTTTAATTAGTTTATTTCTTTATTTTTAATTATTATTTTAAACTTATTTTATAATTTTATTTGGCTCTACCAGGTCTTATTAGGGGCATGTGGGATCTAGCTCCCTGGCCATGGATCAACCCGGGCCTCCTGGATTGGGGGTAAGGAGTCTTAGCTACTGAACCACTAAGGAAGTCACTTTAAAAAAAAATCAAAATTGTCTTTTTCATAGAACTAACATTTTAAATTGAATATTTATTTATTAAAAGATTTTTATTGGGGTATAGTTGATTTACAATGTTCTGTTAGCTTCAGGTGTACAACAATGTAAATCTATTATACTCACACATATATCCATTTTTTAAAAGATTCTCTTCCCATTAGCTTCTTTTCCCTCCATTTTATTCTGAAATTCCTTTTTTATTTGTGGTAAAAACAGCTTGCCCAAAGTTTTTCTGTCTGAGGAGAAAGTCATTTTGTTACCTCTTGCTGGCTCAACTAACCCTAGTCTCTCTTTTTCACCCTGGGATGAAAATTAATCACACGTTACTAGGTCAGATGGAGTAGATGGTGCTTCAGTGTACAGTGAAGATCCTTCATTTTTCTTGGCTTTCTGTTTCTTCAAGTGATTAGAGTAAGAATTCGCTGTCAGTCTGAAGGCCGTGGGCTCTTTGGCAGGTGGTCTGGAAGGTCTTTGTTGGAGTGTGCTCTGGAATCACTCTCATGAAATTTCTATCATTCAGTAGAACATGAACGTTCTGTCACTTGTGGTCTGCTCCTTTTGGGTTTTCCTCTATCAGGAAGGCCAAATGTGAGACTTCCCTGGTGGTCCAGTGGCTAAGACTCTGTGTTCTCAATACAAAGGGTCCGGGTTCAATCCCTGGCTGGGGAACTAGATCCCACACACTCCGACTAAGTCCTGGTGAAGCCAGATAGAAATAATAAAACTTTTTAAAGGGCCAAATGTCTCTTGTAAAAGGAACTATGAAAAAAATGTACTGAACTACTTAGCTGCTAAGTAACTTAATTCTAGTCTTTTTTGCCACTCACCATTCCAAAAGCATGCTCTGGGTGTTAGGTTTATCTAGAAAGCCGCTCGTCTCCCCTACATACACCCCCTGCTCCAGGCCCTTCCAAAGGGAGGCTGCTCAGCCACTGCTTTGGGGCTTTTCCTGCCATCCTTCACCCCTTTTCACCCCTCTGTTACTACCTGCACCTCACTGTGGGGCAGTGATGGGGACAGGGCTGGGTCTAAAATGATGAACTGGGCCAATTAGGTTTCTCCCTCCTAGGAATTTTAACTAGGAAATACTGAAGTCATGAGGCAGCTGGGAGAAGCAGCTGTAGCTGATAAGTCATAAGCTCCAGAAAAACCAGAGAAGCTGGGAGAAGCCCCACGCAAGCTGCAATTATGAGGGAGTTGAAATTATGAGAAAGTGGATGCTTTGAAGTGAAGAAAAGCTAGTGTGGAGGGGTGAGGAGGTCAGCTGGTGGGAAAGATGAGACCAGTGGGCCAGTGATGTTGATGTGTGGAGAAAGCTGGGGGTCCTGACCTTCCTGCGGCCCTGCTTCTAGTCCCTTCTTTTCCTGAGTTTGCATGGTTCAGCTTTGCTCGTATGGGAACATCCTACGGGAACATCCGCACACAAATCTCCTGTCACTTGAGATGCTGAGTGAGTCTCTGTTCTTTGCAACACAAAGAACAGAACTAAAATGCTTAAAAAAAAAAAAAAAGGCTTTATTTCTTAGAGCAGTTTTAGGTTCACAGCACAGAGCTCCTATGTATCCTTTCACCAGGACTCTCCCTCCCCCCCTTCTGTATTATTCACATCTTGCCTTAATGTTACATTTGTTACAATGATGGCCCATTTGTTACAATGATGAACCAATACAGATACATTATTGTTAACTAAAGTTCACAGCTGAAGTTTGAGTTTACTTTATTGCATATTTTATGGGTTTGTATCTGCCCTAAGGTTTGTATCCACCTTAGAGTATCATTCAGAATAGTTTCACTATCCTGAAAGTTCCCTGGTTCCACCTAGCCATCCCTCCCTCCCCCATCCCTGGCAACTGTTTCCAGAATGTCTTTTTCAGTGCCTTTTGCAGAATATCATATAGTTGGAGGAGAAGGCAATGGCAACCCACTCTAGTACTCTTGCCTGGAGAGCCCCATGGGTGGAGAGCCTGGTAGGCTGCAGTCCATGAGGTCGCTAAGAGTTGGATATGACTGAGCGTCTTCACGTTCCCTTTTCACTTTCATGCACTGGAGAAGGAAATGGCAACCTACTCCAGTGTTCTTACCTGGAGAATCCCAGGTACGGGGGAGCCTGGTGGGCTGCTGTCTATGAGGTTGCACAGAGTTGGACACGACTGAAGCAACTTAGCAGCAACAGCCTGGAGAAGATAAGGTAGTTTGATTCTCCTCTGTATAATAGGATATAATCTGTTTTGATTCATTTTTTAATTTACTGAAGTTCAATAAGTTGCGTATAGTTTTTAAATTGGTTACCAAAACGAAGGGGGAGATACAAAATTCCTAGTTTATACAGGGAGTATAAACGAGAGTAAGTAGGGGTGAACTCTGAACCATTCTGACAGAAAGAAAACAGGACCAGAGGAGGGAAGGATTCTTTTGAACAAACGTATCTGATTATTCAGGATTGCTTAGGTCCGAGGTCTGAATAGAATGCCTTGAACTAGTTGATTTCAGACAACAGAGCAAGTTGTGACTGTATAAGTGGATGGCTTTTTGGAGTGAAGGGGGAGATCACTGGAGTTGAGGTTACCTAGGAATCAGGAGACATGGGTTTAATCCCTGGGTCAGGAAGATCCCTGGAGAAGGAAATGGTAGCCCACTCTACTGTTCTTGCCTGGGAAATCCCTTAAACAGAGGAGCCTGGCAGGCTATAGTCCATGGAGTTGCAAAAGACTGATGAATTATGGAATGAGGTTCGTGACATTGTACAGGAGATAGGGATCAAGACCATCCCCATGGAAAAGAAATGCAAAAAGGCAAAATGGCTGTCTGGGGAGGCCTTACAAATAGCTGTGAAAAGAAGAGAAGCAAAAAGCAAAGGAGAAAAGGAAAGATATAAGCATCTGAATGCAGAGTTCCAAAGAATATATGAATTATGGAATGAGGTTCGTGACATTGTACAGGAGATAGGGATCAAGACCATCCCCATGGAAAAGAAATGCAAAAAGGCAAAATGGCTGTCTGGGGAGGCCTTACAAATAGCTGTGAAAAGAAGAGAAGCAAAAAGCAAAGGAGAAAAGGAAAGATATAAGCATCTGAATGCAGAGTTCCAAAGAATAGCAAGAAGAGATAAGAAAGCCTTCTTCAGCAATCAATGTAAAGAAATAGAGGAAAAGAACAGAATGGGAAAGACTAGAGATCTCTTCAAGAAAACAGGATAAACCCAAGGATAAACACCCCAAGACACATAGTAATCAAATTAACAAAGATCAAACACAAATAATAAATATTCAAACAGCAAGGGAAAAACAACAAATAACACACAAGGGGATTCCCATAAAGATAACAACTGATCTTTCAATAGAAACTCTTCAGGCCAGAAGGGAATGGCAAGACATATTTAAAGTGATGAAAGAGAAAAACCTACATCCCAGATTACTGTACCCAGCAAGGATCTCATTCAAATATGAAGGAGAAATCAAAAGCTCTACAGACAAGCAGAAGCTGAGAAAATTCATCACCACCAAACCAGGTCTCCAGCAAATGCTAAAGGATCATCTCTAGACAGAAAAGGTATATAAACTTGAACCCAAAACAGTAAAGTAAATGGCAATGGGATTATACTTATCAAGAATTACCTTAAATGTAAATGAGTTTCAGAAGGGAATGGCAAGACATATTTAAAGTGATGAAAGAGAAAAACCTACATCCCAGATTACTGTACCCAGCAAGAATCTCATTCAAATATGAAGGAGCAATCAAAGCTCTACAGACAAGCAGAAGCTGAAAAAATTCAGCACCACCAAACCAGGTCTCCAACAAATGCTAAAGGATCATCTCTAGACAGGAAAAGGTATATAAACTTGAACCCAAAACAGTAAAGTAAATGGCAATGGGATTATACTTATCAAGAATTACCTTAAATGTAAATGAGTTGAATGCCCCAACCGAAAGACAAAGACTGGCTGAGTGGATACAAAATCAAGACCCCTGTATATCTTGTCTACAAGAGATCCACCTCAAAACAAGGGACACATACAGACTGAAATTGAAAGGCTGGAAAAAGATATTCCATGTAAATAGAGATCAAAAGAAAGCAGGAGTAGCAATACTCATATCAGATAAAATAGACTTTGAAATTAAGGCCATAAAAAGGGACAAAGAAGGACACTACATAATGATCAAAGGATCAATCCAAGAAGAAGATATAACAATTATAAATATATATGCACCCAACATAGGAGCACCACAATATGTAAGACAAATGCTAACAAGTATGAAAAGGGAAATTAATAATAACACAATAATGATGGTAGACTTTAATATCCCAAAGATGGATGGATTATTGATGGATAGATCAACTAAACAGAAAATAACAAGGAAACACAAACTGTAAATGATGCAATAGACCAGTTAAATCTAATTGATATCTATAGGACATTTCACCCCAAAATAATAAATTTCACCTTTTTCTCAAGTGCACATGGAACGTTCTCCAGGATACATCACATTCTGTGCCATAAATCTAGCCTTGGTAAATTCAAAAAAAAATTGAAATCATCCCTAGCATCTTATCTGACCACAATGCAGTAAGATTAGAGTCAATTACAGGAGAAAAACTATTAAAAATTCCAACAAATGGAGGCTGAACAACACGTTGCTGAATAACCAACAAATTACAGAAGAAATCAAAAAAGAAATCAAAATATGCATAGAAATGAATGAAAATGAAAACACAATAACCCAAAATCTATGGGGCATTGTAAAACCAGTGCTAAGAGAAAGGGTCATAGTAATACAGGCTTACCTCAAGAAAGAAGAAAAAAGTCAAATAAATAACCTAACTCTACACCTAAAGCAACTAGAAAAGGAAGAAATGAAGAACCCAGGGTTAGTAGAAGGAATGAAATCTTAAAAATTAGGGCAGAAATAAATGCAAAAGAAACAAAAGATCATAGGAAAACCAACAAACTCAAAAGCTGGTTCTTTGAGAAGTTAAATAAAATTGACAAACCATTAGCCAGACTCATCAAGAAACAAAGGGAGAAAAATCAAATCAATAAAATTAGAAATGAAAATAGAGAGATCACAACAGACAACACAGAAATACAAAGGCTCATGAGAGACTACTATCAGCAAATTGTCAATAAAATGGACAACTTGGAAGAAATGGACAAATTTTTAGAAAAGTAAAACTTTCCAAAACTGAACTAGGAAGAAATAGAAAATCTTAACAGACCCATCACAAGCACAGATATTGAAACTGTAATCAGAAATATTCCAGCAAACAAAAGCCCAGGACCAGACGGCTTCACAGCTGAATTCTACCAAAAATTTCGAGAAGAGCTAACACCTATCCTACTCAAACTCTTCCAGAAAATTGCTTGCAGAGGAAGGTAAACTTCTAAACTCATTCTATGAGGTCACCATCACTCTAATACCAAAACCAGACAAAGATGCCACAAAAAAGAAAACTACAGGCCAATATCACTGATGAACATAGATGCAAAAATCCTTAACAAATCCTAGCAAACAGAATCCAACAACATATTAAAAAGATCATACATCATGACCAAATGGGCTTTATCCCAGGGATGCAAGTATTCTTCAATATCCACAAATCAAACAATGTAATACACCACATTAACAAATTGAAAGATAAAAACCATGTGATTATCTCAATAGATGCAGAGAAAGCCTTTGACAAAATTCAACATCCATTTATGATCAAAACTCTCCAGGAAGCAGGAATAGAAGGAACATACCTCAACATAATAAAAGCTATATATGATAAACCCACAGCAAGCATTATCCTCAATGGTGAAAAATTGAAAGCATTTCCCCTAAAGTCAGGAACAAGACAAGGGTGCCCACTTTCACCACTAATATTCAACATAGTTTTGGAAGTTTTGGCCACAGCAATCAGAGCAGAAAAAAATAAAAATAAAAGGAATCCAGATTAGAAAGGAAGAAATAAAACTCTCACTATTTGCAGATGACATGATTCTCTACATAGGAAACTCTAAATACTCCACCAGAAAATCACTAGAGCTAATTAATGAAGACAGAAAAGTTGCAGGATATAAAATCAACACACAGAAATCCCTTACATTCCTATACACTAATAATGAGAAAATAGAAAGAGAAATTAAGGAAACAATTCCATTCACCATTGTAGTGAAAAGAATAAAATACTTTTAAATATATCTACCTAAAGAAAGTGAAGACCTATATATAGAAAACTATAAAACACTGGTGAAAGATATCAAAGAGGACAGAAATAGATAGAGAAATTTACTGTGTTCATGGATCAGAAGAATCAATACAGTGAAAATGAGTATATTACCCAAATCAATCTATAGATTCAATGCAACCCCTATCAAGCTACCAGTGGTATTTTTCACAGAACTAGATCAAATAATTTCACAATTTGTATGAAAATACAAAAAAAAAAAAAAACTGAATAGCCAAAGCAATCTTGAGAAAGAAGAATGGAACTGGAGGAATCAACCTGCCTGACTTTAGGCTCTACTATAAAGCCACAGTCATCAAGACAGTATGGTACTGGAACAAAGACAGAAATATAGATCAATGGAACAAAAGAGAAAGCCAAGAGATAAATCCATGCACCTATGGACACCTTATCTTTGACAAAGGAGGCAAGAATATACAATGGAGAAAAGAGAATCTCTTTAATAAGTAATGCTGGGAGAACTGGTCAAAGACTTGTAAAAAAAAAATTGAAACTAGAACACTTTCTAACACCATATACAAAAATAAACTCAAAATGGATTAACGATCTAAATTTAAGGCCAGAAACTATAAAACTCCTAGAGGAAGACATAGGCAAAACACTCTCCGAGATAAATCACAGCAGGATCCTCTATGACCCACCTCCCAGAATACTGGAAATAAAAGCAAAAATAAACAAATGGGACCTAATTAAATTAAAAACTTTGGCACAACGAAGGAAACGATAAGCAAGGTGAAAAGATAGCTTTCAGAATGGGAGAAAATAATAACAAATGAAACAAGTGACAAAGAATTAATCTCAAAAATATACAAGCAACTCCTGCAGCTCAATTCCATAAAAATAAATGACCCAATCAAAAAATGGGCCAAAGAATTAAACAGACATTTCTCCAAAGAATACATATAGATGGCTAATAAATACATGAAAAGATGCTCAACATCACTCATTATTAGAGAAATGTAAATCAAAACCACAATGAGGTACCATTTCATGCCAGTCAGAATGGCTCCTATCCAAAAGTCTACAAACAATCAATGCTGGAGAAGGTGTGGCGAAAACAGAATCCTTATACACTGTTGTTGGGAATGCAAACTAGTACAAATTTAAGGAATCTCCATACTATTGAGAACAGTATAAAGATTCCCAAAAACCTGGAAGTAGAACTGCCATATGACCCAGCAATCCCACTGCTGGGCATACACACCAAGGAAACCAGAATTGAAAGAGACA
>SJXQ01004805.1:2664-46453 GCA_006408695.1 Aepyceros melampus
AAAGTGCCTTTGAGAAGCAGTCTGGGCTGGGAGACCAGCTTGGGGAGGAGGAGGAGGAACCCGAGGGTGGGAGAGGAGATGAGGATAAAACCTCAGGCTGGTTGGGCCTGACCAGCTGCCCGCTTGGTGATTCTCCAGATGACCCCTCAGCAGCCATCCTGAGCTCATTCACTGGCTACAGGTTTAAGGGAAGGCTGCAGAGGCGGGCAGGGGAGGAGCGTGGATGGGAGGATGTCCCTGGGAGAACCACTCAGAACCTGCATAGATCAGTGCCTTCCTTCCCAGACTGCTTCCCCCACCCAGCTGCTAACAGGAACTACATTTTTACTCAGAGCTCACTCCACCCCAGGCATCATTCCCAACCCCTCCCCCATGTTGGGGAGCATTGTTATTCCCATTTTACAGATGAGGAAACTGAAACACGAGTGATGAGGTCAATGGCAGGTAAATTGGAAGAATCAAATCCATTGCCAGACCAATGTGGAGCACTTACAAGGCACCCTGAACCTGTAGAGTGGTGCAGCAAAGCAGAAGATCTGGCTGAATCCATTTTTCAGATGGGGCACCTTGAGGCCCAGAGAGGCAGAGGGTTCACAGGGAACAAGCAGAGGAGCTGGAGTCCAAAGGAGAAACAAATGAAGGTTGTCCCTCACCACCCTGAGCCTCGCTCCCGCCTGCCCCTTCAGAGGAGGGCATCTGTTGGTGGAGGGAGTGGAAAAGAAGTGTGAGCCTTGCAGGCCATTGATGCCTCATTACAGCCATACCTGAGCCCCTTCTGCATGTCAGACACTGCCCATGTTTTCCACATGCAGGCTCACTGGCCTGCTTGACCACAAAGCAAGGAGGTGGGTGACTTCTCAGAGTTCAATGTCTCTTCTTTATCAAGAGAGTGAAGGGGGTGAGTGAATAGACAGACACAGTTTAGAGAACGGGTTTTTCCAGTAGTCATGTATGGATGGGAGAATAGAACCATAAAGAAAGCTGAGCACCAAAGAATTGATACTTTCGAACTGTGGTGTTGGGCAGACTCTTGAGAGTCCCATGGACCGAAAGGAGATCAAACCGGCCAATCCTAAAGGAAATCAATCCTGAATATTGATTGGAAGGACTGATGCTGAATGAAGCTGAAGCTCCAATACTTTGGCCACCTGATGTGAAGAACTGACTCATTGGAAAAGACTCTGATGCTGGAAAAGATTGAAGGCAGGAGGAGAAGAGGACGACAGAGGATGAGATGATTGGATGGCATCACTGACTCAATGGACATGTTTGAGCAAGCTCTGGGAGTTGGTGGACAGGGAAGCCTAGCATGCTGCAGTCCATGGGATCATGAAGAGTTGGACGTGACTGAGCAACTGAACTGACTGACAGGAGGTCCAGGGCTGAGTCTTCCGCAGTCTGCACCCCCTTTGGAAGGCTCTGAGACTTGGAAAGTGCATTTCTGTTTTCCCTTCTGACTTGGGGACCAGACAAGGCTATGCCTGCTTCAGCTGAGAGGACTAGGCTTTGAGGTTGGTCATGCTTCTTTCCTTCTCCAACCCCCCTCTGAAAAAGGGCTGTCTGGCCAGCTTCCAACATCACAGTGAATGAGGCAGGGCTGGCAGAGGGTTCTTTAACTGGATCTGAGGTGGGAACAATTGAGAGATGCCTCCAGGAGGAAGTGGCAACTGAACCGGGTTTTGAAGGATGTGTAGGAGTTTGTCAGACAGGAGAGGCATGTTAGCCCTGTGAAGGCTGAGACTTTACCAGTTTTTGTCACCATTTTGTGTTCTCATTACTCAGCATGGGGCAAAAAATATTAGATGGTCCTTCCAGGCAGAGGACAGCATTCATAAAAGCTGGTTTGTGTGGTGGGATCAGAATATATCAAGCAGTGAAAGTGAGCTTTGAGCTGGGGACATGGGCAGAGGCCTGGGATTATGGGATGCCATTGCTCTTGTGCATTTTCACTTGTCCCCAAAGCTCATCGTGACATGCAAGCACCATGGGTGCAGGGGACTCCGGTCTTGGGTGGGGGAAGAACATGTGGCTGGGGGCCTGGAATCTGAGTTCTGGCTCCAGTTCTAGCTGGCTGTGGACCTTCCCAGGCTGCCCGGCCCACTTACATCCATACTGAGGGTGTTCAGATATGTGTGAGGGCCCTTGAGAAGGCTATAGATACCCTGTTGTGAATGTAGCTCTTGCTGGGAGGTTGGGTGGGGCCAGAAATTCCAGGCTGGCCATGTGCACTCATGCCCCTGTGGGTGCATGGGATCAAGCCAAATTTTCCTGCAAGTGAATTCTTTTATGTGTTTTTTTTAACCATTAAAAAAATTGAAGTATAGTTCATTTACAATGTTGTGTTAGTTTCAGGCGTATAGGACAGTGATTCAGTTTATATATATATATGGTAAGTTGTGGAGAAGGCAATGACACCCCACTCCAGTACTCTTGCCTGGAAAATCCCATGGATGGAGGAGCCTGGTACGCTACAGTCCATGGGTTCGCAAAGGGTCGGACACGACTAAGCGACTTCACTCACTCATGGTTAGTTGCTCAATCATGTCCAACTCTTTGCAACTCTATGGACTATAGCCCTCCAGGCGCCTCTGTCCATGGGATTCCCCAGGCAAGAATACTGGAATTGGT
The DNA here is from genome assembly GCA_006408695.1 of Aepyceros melampus. NCBI lineage: Eukaryota > Metazoa > Chordata > Mammalia > Artiodactyla > Bovidae > Aepyceros > Aepyceros melampus. The sequence continues at coordinate 5,293 of SJXQ01004805.1, forward strand.
TGCCATGCCCTCCTCCAGGGGATCTTCCAACCCAGGAATCAAACCCAATCTCCTGCATGCAGGCAGATCCTTTACCATCTGAGCTACCAAGGAAGCCCAAGAATACTGGAGTCGGTAGCCTATCCCTTCTCCAGGACAATCTTTCAGACCCAGGAATTGAACTGGGGTCTCCTGCATTGTAGACAGATTCTTTACCAGCTGAGCTACCCAGGAAGCTATATGTGTGTGTGTGTGTATATACATATAAATACTTTTTCAGAATTCCTTAAATTCTTTTACATATATATAGATAGATTCTTTTCCATTCTAGGTTATTACAAGATATTAAATACATTCCTTGTGGTATACAACTTGTTTATCAATTTCATATTTGTGTGTTTAGTTGCTCAGTCATGTCCGACTCTTTGCGACCTCATGGACTGTAGCCCACTAGGCTCCTTGCCCATGGGATTCTCCAGACAAGAATGCTGGCGTGGGTAGCCATTACCTTCTCCAGGGCATCTTTCTGATCCAGGGATCAAACCCGGTCTCCTGCATTGCAGGTGGATTCTTTACTGTCTGAGCCACCAGGGAAGTAGTGTTTTCTGTTATATGTTAATCACAAACTCCTAATTTATCTTTTTTTAAAGACATCAACCACTTGGGCAGAAGTCCCTCCATCCTCCTATCCATCTGTCTGTTCTGTCTGGGTCTTCTGAACCTTGTGGATCTAAACTAACCACCGTCACACACCTGTCTTAAGGAAAATTGCACAAGAGGAGAGCTGTGAGTTTACTTTTTATTCACAGTCTTTATATGTACGCTCAGTCGTGTCTGACTCTTGCAACTCCATGGACTGTAGCCCGCCAGGCTCCTCTGTCCAAGGGATTTTCCAGGAATAGAGGTGTAGGTTGCCATGGCCTCTTCAAGGGGATCATCCCAACCCAGGGATCAAACCTATGTCTCTCGTGTCTCCTGCATTGCCAAGGGGGTTCTTTACCACCGCACCACCTCAGGGTCTTCACTGAGGACAATAGCTCTGGAGACAGCTACTTGGTAGCCTGAGTGAACAGCTCCAAAGATGAAGGGGAGGAGCCAGAATATACATGAATTCTGGGGGGTAGGAAATACATGCAGTCCAGCACACACCTTGGGAAAATATGACTGCCTGTCACGAAGAATAGATAAGATAATCATTTTCGTGCTTTTCTGTGTTTGGGAAGATGCAAGAATCTGAGGTCATTGAAATTCTTCTGGCTATGAGTCTGAACTATCCAGGGACCCTTTTTATCCAAAGCACAGAATGCCTCATCCTGTTTTTCTTCTATCCTGAATTCCCCTGTGGGCGCACTGCCTGTAGGTTGCAATTTAACCCTTCATATAACTGGATGGTGAGCAGCGCTCTTTGTTCCCTTTTTTTTTTTTTTCCTTTTGACACTTTTGCCCATCTGTCAGGCTGGGGCCTCTTGGTGTCCCTCCCAGCCAGACTGTCCAGTGGTGGTGGCTACTCTTCATCACTTCTCTGATGCCTGAACTGGAACACCCTCTGCCATGGTCTTTGGGCTTATTCCTCATGTACATTTCCCCCCTGGGGGATTTCATCCATTACCTGCCCCAACCCCAGAGGAGCTCCAGCCTAATCTGTGGCCTCAGGGACATCCAAGGCACGCCCCTCCCCCTTGTCACCAAACCCAACTCCTGCCCCCCCAAATCCACTGTCCACTGGAAAAAAAATGCACAACCTAAAAGCTGAGAATTATGTTTTACTCTGTGGACATTCTGAGGACTTCAAGCCCAGAGATAGCCTCTCAGATAGCTCTGAGGAAGTACTCTGAAGAGTTGAGGGAGGAATCAGGATATATAGGAATGTTTGCAACAAAGACCAGGTAGTCAGAACTTCAGAAGATTACTGCTAGTTAAAACCAGGGCTTCCGAGCCTGTGAGCAGCGAGATCCAGGGACAGAGTCTCAGCCTCGCCGCTGCCGCCCAGAGACTGCTGAGCCCCGTCCGTCCGTCGCCACCTACTCCGGACACAGAACATCCAGTCATGGATAAAAATGAGCTGGTACAGAAGGCCAAACTGGCCGAGCAGGCTGAGCAATATGATGACATGGCAGCCTGCATGAAGTCTGTAACTGAGCAAGGAGCTGAATTATCCAATGAGGAGAGGAATCTTCTCTCAGTTGCTTATAAAAATGTTGTAGGAGCCCGTAGGTCATCTTGGAGGGTCGTCTCCAGTATTGAGCAAAAGACGGAAGGTGCTGAGAAAAAACAGCAGATGGCTCGAGAATACAGAGAGAAAATAGAGACCGAGCTAAGAGATATCTGCAATGATGTACTGTCTCTTTTGGAAAAGTTCTTGATCCCCAACGCTTCACAAGCAGAGAGCAAAGTCTTCTATTTGAAAATGAAAGGAGACTACTACCGCTACTTGGCTGAGGTTGCAGCTGGTGATGACAAGAAAGGGATTGTGGATCAGTCACAGCAAGCATACCAAGAAGCTTTTGAAATCAGCAAAAAGGAAATGCAGCCAACACATCCTATCAGACTGGGTCTGGCCCTTAACTTCTCTGTGTTCTATTATGAGATTCTGAACTCCCCTGAGAAAGCCTGCTCTCTTGCAAAGACAGCATTTGATGAAGCCATTGCTGAACTTGATACATTAAGTGAAGAGTCATACAAAGACAGCACGCTAATAATGCAGTTACTGAGAGATAACTTGACATTGTGGACATCGGATACCCAAGGAGATGAAGCTGAAGCAGGAGAAGGAGGGGAAAATTAACCTGCCTTCCAACTTTTGTCTGCCTCATTCTAAAATTTACACAGTAGACCATTTGTCATCCATGCTGTCCCACAAATAGTTTTTTGTTTACGATTTATGACAGGTTTATGTTACTTCTATTTGAATTTCTATATTTCCCATGTGGTTTTTATGTTTAATATTAGGGGAGTAGAGCCAGTTAACATTTAGGGAGTTATCTGTTTTCATCTTGAGGTGGCCAATATGGGGATGTGGAATTTTTATACAGTTATAAATGTTTGGCATAGTACTTTTGGTACATTGTGGCTTCACAAGGGCCAGTGTTAAAACTGCTTCCATGTCTAAGCAAAGAAAATTGCCTGCATATTGGTATGTCCTGGTGGGGAATAAAAGAGATAATTGGTTCCAATCACAGGTGTAGTTGTGGGTACTTTTTAGGTTTGGAGCATTTACAAAGCTGTAGTAGAAATGGATATCCCATGGATATTGCATGTTAAACCATGTGTTATCTGTGGAATACTCAGACTCAGAGTGCACACCGTTGACTGCAGCTACAGAAGTGTTCCTTTAGTTGTGACCCAATTTACTCTGGATAAGGGCAGAAACGGTTCACATTCCATTATTTGTAAAGTTACCTGCTGTTTGCTTTCATTATTTTTGCTACACTCATTTTATTTGTATTTAAATGTTTTAGGCAACCTAAGAACAAATGTACAAGTAAAGATGCAGTAAAAATGAATTGCTTGATATTCATTACTTCATGTGTATCAAGCACAGCAGTAAAACAAAAACCCATGTATTTAACTTTTTTTAGTTGGTTTTTTTTTTTTTTGCTTTCGTGATTTTTTTTTTTTTTTGATACTTGCCTAACATGCATGTGCTGTAAAAAATAGTAAACAGGGAAATAACTTGAGATGATGGCTAGCTTTGTTTAATGTCTTATGAGATTTTCATGAACAATCCAAGCATAATTGTTAAGAACACGTGTATTAAGTTCATGTAAGTGGAATAAAAGTTTTATGAATGGACTTTTCAACTAAAAAAAAAAAAAACCACAAAAAAAAACCAGGGCTTCCCTGCTGGCCTAGTGCTTTAAGAATCTACCTGCCAATGCAGGGGACACGAGTTCAATCCCTGACCCGGGGAGACTGCATGTGCCAGAGGGCAACTGGCCCAGTGCCCCACAATGACTGAAGCCCATGTTCCAAAACAAGAGAAGCCAAAACAATGGGTCCCAGATTTTTTTCAAGGCAGATGTTTTAATCTGCCCAGGCGAGGGGCGCACAGCATGGAAGCACAGCTCAGTGCATTTTCTCAACCAGAATACCACATGCATCAAGAGACAGGACATTCCAACCCCCAGCAACTTCTCTTGGCCCTTCTGATCCCTGCCTGCTCCTAAGAGTAACCCCTCTTACCTGGCAATGTGAGGGAGGAGAAATAAGGCCCCCCTTAATGACGTCTGCATCCTAATCCCAGGACCTGGAGGTATATGCTACCCCATGTGGCAAAGGGAAACTGAGCTTGCAGGTGGAATTAAGGTTGCTAGCTGGCAGACCTTTTGGGGAGCGGGGAATGTAGTAGCTTCTCCTGGTTTATCTGGGTGGGCTCCTATTCTGGCCTCCAAAGCCGCTTCCTGTCTGGGAATCCACCCCTGCCCTCCACCCTTGCCATCTCACCTAAAATAAAACTGAGGACCATAAAACTCCCAGACTTCACAAGATCAAGTGTAAAACGGTGCAGCCACTCCAGAATGCAGTTTGGTAGTTGCTCATCAAGGAAGATATGCAGTGAAAGTAAAAAAAGTGAAAGTGTTAGTCACTCTGCCATGTCCAATACTTTGCAACCTCATGGATTCAGGCAAGAATACTGGAGTGGGTTGCCATTCACTTTTCCAAGGGATCCTCCTGACCTAGGGATCAAACCCGGGTCTCCTGCATTGCAGGCAGATTCTTTACTGTCTGAACCACCAAGGAAGCCCAAGTATGACCCAGTAATTCCACTCCTCGGGACAGACCCAGGAAACAGAAAGACATCTATTCACACAAGACTGGGACGTGATGTTCTGAACAGTTTTGCTCATAACTTCCCGAAACTGAATGCATCTCAGATGTCCATCAACAAGTGAATGACAAGACTTGCTTGGTGGTGCAGTGGTTGATTGGATCCCTGGTCTGGGAGGATCCCACATACTTTGGAGCAACTAAGGCCATGGGTCACAACTGCTGAAGCCCACGTGCCCTAGAGCCCGTGCTCTTCAACAAGAGAAGCCAGTGCAACAGGAAGCCTGCGCACTGCAATTAAGAGAGTAGCCCCCGGTCGCCACAACTAGAGAAGAGCTCACATGCAGCCACAAAGACCCAGTGCAGCCAAAAAAAGTAATAATAAAACAAATACGTTTAATAAATTAATAATAAGTAAAAGTTTAAAAAGCAAGTGCATGACAACCAACTGTGGTATATTCATTTAGTGGGGCTTCCCTGGTGGCTCAGATGGTAAAGAATCTGCCTGCAGTGTGGGAGACCTGGGTTCGGTCCCGGGGTTGGGAAGATCCCCTGGAGAAGGGAACGGCAACCCACTCCACTATTCTTGCCTGGAGAATTCATGGATTGAAGAGCCTGACAGGCTAACAGTCCATGGGGTCACAAAGAGTCGGACACAAGTGAGCAACTTTCACTGTTCATTTAGTACCAACAATCTGAGAATTAAAGCTACTGAACTTGCAACAGCAGAGGTGAATCTTGAAAATATTATACAAGTGAAAGAAGCTCGACACAAAGATGGAGTTTGTGATTCCATTTATATGAAGCTCTGGAACAAACAAAAGTAACCCCCAATGGAAAAATAAAAACTGGAGCAGAGGTTACCTTTGGACGGTGGAGATGGAGGTTGACTGAGAAGGGGTTGAGAGAGAAGGTGATGGAGGAGAATGTGGCTGAAGGGTGGTTTACATAGGTGCGTGTATTGGTCAAAACTCAGCCATTGTGCGCTTAATGTTGATACATTGTGCTCTAGTAAATTTTACCTTCAAAGAAAAGAAACACGTAAGTCAATATTGAACTCTAGTTAATGATCTGCATGCTAAATATTTAAGGGTGATGTGACTTTATGTCAGCTACTTTAAAAAAATTTTTTATTGATATATGGCCCTAGTGGCAGTGGCAAAGAATCTGCCTGCCGGTGCAGGAGATGCAAGAAACTTGGGTTCAGCAGGGAAGGTCCCCTGGAGGAGGAAATGGCAACCCACTCCAGTGTTCTTGACTGGAAACTTCCATGGGCAGGGGAGCCTGGTAGGCTACAGTCCACGTGGTTGCAAAGACTTGGACACACCAGCGTGCGTACATGGATGCGCCAGTGCAGACATGGTTGATTTATGCTGTTGTGTTAGTTTCAGGTATACAGCACAGTGAATCAGTTATACACTGATATACACACTATATAATCAGCTATACACTATATATATACTGTACGCTACATATATTCTTTTTTAGATTCTTTTCCATTACAGGTTATTACAAGAAATTGAGTCGAGTTCCCTGTGCTATTCAGTAGGTCCTTGTTGGTTATCAGTTTTATATATAGTAGTATGTGTATTTTAACCCCAAACTCCTAATTTATTCCTCCCCCTAAGCAGCTTATTTTGTGGTTTTCTGTTTGCTTTTAATGCAAATTACTTTATTATTAATAGTATACCAATTTTATACTGATATCACAGGATTTTACAATTTAACAAATAGTTATAAAAGTACATTTAGAAAAGAAATGTCAAAGAATTAAAAGGTAAGATAAAAAGACAGCAAATCAAGACGTGGTAATGGTGTAAAGATGGAAATATAAGTGCGACAGAAAATTCCATAAATAGATTTCTAAATATAATAACTTTTTAAAAGCTAAAATACTTACTAAAACAAGATAGGAAAAGTGAGCTACTAAGTGGTACTTAAAGAACAAATTGAGAAAAAAGTTCTGATTCCCAGCTTAGTTGTCCCAGCCAAATAAACTCTAAGTAAAGTCTTAAATACACACATATATGTATGTGCATATGTAAAATCACATTGTAGAAATTGTAGTAATAAATACAGAATATGTATTAAGTTGGAGGATAAGCACAATCTCTGAAGCAGCAGATAAAATCTTGAGAATAAGTCTTTTTAAAAAAATCATATTATTTAATCTTGAAAGAAGTAAGATGTTAGTCGCTCAGTCGTGTCCAACTCTCTGCTACCCCATGGACCCCATAGCCCGCCAGGTTCCTCTGTCCATGGGATTTCTCAGGCAAGAGTATGGCGTGGGTTGCCAGTTCCTCCTCCAGAGGATCTTCCCAGCTCAGGGATGGAACTCAAATTTCTTGCATCTTCTATATTGGCAGGTAGATTCTTTACCACTCGCGCCACAGTCCGAACCTGGGTCTCCTGCATTGCAGGCAGATTCTTTAACATCTGAGCCACGAGGGAATATTGTCTTAAGATTAAAACAACATTAAGAGGAGCTGATTATTCTGTTGGTTCTCTGCTGTCATAGACTTTGGGGTGATAAAAGTTCTCCTGGGCTGAGCAAGAAGCAACGTTGTGGTCCCCCAGCTGTTTTTTTGAAGTCCACCCAAAAATGCACTGGCAGGTGGATAGAGGGATGGATGGATGCCTGGGCAGATGTGTTATAACGCAACAGAGCAAAACACGAATGGTAGAGTCTAGTTGTGGGTATATAGACATTCACTGTAAATTTGGCTTTTCTTTAAGATGTTGGAAGAACTCATCTGATTCCTCCTCACAGTCCACAGAGCCTGCATGACCTGCCCCTACCTGCTTCCTGCGCTCACCTCCTCCCACTCTCTCCCCTTGCTCACTCTGCTCCAGCTACAAAGGCATCCTTACTGGTCCTCCCCTGCTCAGTATTGCTTAGTCCTGCCTCAGGGCCTTTGCACCTCCCACTCTGGAAAGTCCCTCCCAGCCCCCCTCCCACCATCACTACCCACTTCTGCACATACCCAAGCCTTCCTTATCTCGAGGTCTCAGCTCAGATGGTGTTTCCTTAGAGACTTTCCATGATAAATCACATCACCCTGTTTCCATCAGGTCCCATCACAATGCGTTGTCTCATTTATATATGAATCTGTTTACTTGTGGGTGGCTGCCTCCCCCTGCTGGGCTGTGAGCTTCATGGGGACAGGAATGTGTCTGCTTTGTTCCCTGCTGTGACTCCAACATCCAGCCTCAGGCTCTGGCATGTATAAGCTACTCAGAGAACATCTCATGGATGGATGGGTGGATAGGTAGGTAGACAGATGGGTGGATGAGTGGATGGATGGGTGGGTGGATGAACAGATGGTAGATGAATTGATGGATGGGTAGATGGCTGGATGCATAGATGTAAAGGTGGGCAGGCACGTGGCTGGCTGGCTGAACAGATGAATAGGTGGGTGGAGGGATGGATGGATGAGTAGATGGACAGTGGGTGGGTGGGTGAATGAACAGACAGGTAGACAGGTGGGTATGGGTGTATGGACAGGTGGATGGATGGATGGGATGATGGACAGATAGATGAGTGGATGGACAGGTAGATGGGTGGATGGATAGGTGAATGGATGGATGGATGGATGAACTCGTACATGTACAGGTGGGCAAGCAAATGATATGGCTGGCTGGGTGAATAGTTGAATAGGTGGACTGAACAGATGAGTAGATGGATGGGTGGTCTGATGGATGGATGGACAGACAAATGAATGAACAGACTTTGCAAGTGGGGACCAGTATGGGGGTTGGGGCACTTGTTTTAAATCTAGGGAACCAGAGAAGCTATTTGGGCTCCTCAGGACAGCTGGGCCCCACAGCAGCTCCCCAGCAGCTCTTGGTGGAAAGCTGGCCCGTCTTGACCATTGTTCCATTATCTGGCAGCAAGCTCAGTCAGACTGCAGGCACTCTTGCCCAGCCACGGCCAGGAGAAAGTGAGTGAGACAGCGGACATTCACACCTCAAGGAAAGTCCATGCATGGAAGGATGGCCAGGGAGGGAATTGTGGATTCCTTAAATCCTTCATCTTTGGGCTCTTTCAGAGGAACCTCCCCGCAATGACAGAAAACCTTCCTGGCTGCTCAAGAACTCAAGGTCATCACCCTAATCAGCCCTCCCTTCTGGCTGCCCTTCTCTTGTTGTAAAGCACAGCGTAATAACTGCCATCATGAGCTACATTTAAGGGTCAGTAGTCACCAGGCTAAGCACTTTGTGCACCTTATGAACCTGGGCTGCAAGGTGGGTATTGCCGTCCCAGTTTTACAAATGTACTTGAGATTCAGAGAGGTCAGGTCATTTGCCTGAAGACACACAGCCCAAGTCTGTCCTTCACACTGGCTCTAATAAGCTCCAGGTTGCCAGGGGCTGGGGGGAGAGGGCAGGTTGCCCGGTCCTCCCACTCAACGTGTCCTGTGTGCCGAGCTGTCCATTCTCTGATGTCCACAGGATGTGGTCCAGCCTGAACGACTGGCTGTGGAACGAGAGGTTCTGGCTCCCCCCCAACGTCTCGTGGGCTCAACTGGAGGACCGCGATGGCCTGGTCTTCCCCCACCCCCGGGATACATTGATGGCTGTGCCCCTGGCGCTGGCCCTGGTGGTCGTTCGCTTCACCTTCGAGAGGTAAGTGACTGCGCTGCCCACCCTACGCTCTCCCATCTGCAGGATCGCATCTCGCATGTCCCTGGAGGGAGCCTGGCTTTGAGTCACAGTGCTCTCCTGGCTCCATCCTGCCCCCCACCCCAGCTGCCGCCACCCATATTCTGAGGGTCTCCGAGGCCTGGGACATTGGCTGCAGGTTTCTGGGAGTGCCAGCATCTCAGAAAACAAGTGGGAGCCATGGAGGGTGATGCTTTTGCTTTGCTGACCTGGGATGGGTCTGCAGAGGCCAGTCAGTAAGTGAAGGAACTCCCACCCAGTCCCTTGTCCTTCCTTCCTGTATGGGTGCCTCTCTTCCCTCCCGACCCCCACCCTTCCCTCCTCGTTCCTTCCAACGCCTTCCCTTTGATCTCCTTTGCAGGCAAAGGAAGGGCTAGGGTACTCCAGCCCCCACTTCGGGACCCTCCGCCACTCAGCTCCTGCGGCCGGGCCCCGGCCCCTGAGTGTATGCTGAACGCACCCGTGGGTTTTCAGTTATTTCTCATGTGATGCAGACACTGCCCCAGCTGCAGTTCTTTCCCTGGCCGTCCGTCTCTTGGGTCCCTTCCCTCTGTCCCACGCTCTTCTACCTGACTTATGCGGTGGTCACAGCTCCCACATCTACCTGGCCCCCACGGCCCACCCCCAACAAGGCTTGCCCCCCTCAAAGTTTCCCGCTTGGTGCCTAGGGGCCCCTCCCGCTCCCCTTCCTCCACAGCTCACATGTGATTTCAGATTCCCCACATTTTTATAAAAAATATTTATGATCTTCACTGCAGGATGTGGTATCTTTGGTTCCAGCATGCAGGACCTTTTAGCTCTGGCATGTGGGATCTAGTCCCCTGACCAGGGGTTGAACCTGGGCCCCCTGCATTGGGAGCGTGGAGTCTCAGCCACTGGACTGCCAGGGAAGTCCCAGGTCCCCAGCCTTCTTTGCAACCCCCTGACCTTTCTACACCTTGCCTGTCCGAGGAGCTTCCTGGAGTCAGAGTTCCTGGGACACAGGCTGGACATGGGGAACCCAGGGCCCATTCATTGACATTATATTTACCAGACACTCTTTGAGCTTTTGCTCTGCCAACCCCTGCTCTGAACAGTTTGCCTGTCTTAACTCAGCCCTCATGGCCACCCGGTGAAGTGGTAGTTATTATCCCCATTTTACAGAAGACGAAATGGAGGCACAGAGAGGTCAAGTGACTTGCCTGGGCTCACACAGCAGGTTGGTCATCTAGGATCAAGGCTTTGCCTGAGGGATTCTGGGAGGCCCAATTCAGCCAGGCCTTGAAGGCTGGGTCTGTTTTCTCACCTATTTAGCCAATGGCTCCAGCTGAGATGGTCATCCCAAAGATATCCCTTGCTTTTCTAAAGGGTAATGGGGTTGGAAGTAGCTTTTCTGGGATCAAACACAGGCAGAAGTTATTCCCATTAAGGGAAAGTGAATCCTGGGCCTGCCTTTCACTTGCTGTGTCACCTGGGGTGGATCTCTGGCCTTTCTGAGCCTCAGTTTGCCTATCAGGACAGTGGGGACAGTAATAATAGGGTTAAGTGACCAGCACACAAGGGGGACTTAGACGCATGTTTGGCAGATGGTAAGTTTTCGATAAATGGCAGGCGTGGGACCTCCCTAGGGGTCTGATGCTTAGGGGTCCATGGTTCAGCTGCAGAGGGCCGGGGTTCCATCCCTCGTTGGGGAACTAGGATCCAGCGTGACCTGAGGCATAGCCGAAAGAAACAAAGCAAAACAAGACAGTCACGTCCCATTCCTGCCTCCTCCCTCCCTGCCCCCAGCATGAGTGAGTCTGGAATGAGTCCCTTGCTGCGCTGCCCTGAACCTCAGTTTCCCCCAATGAAAGGTGGCATTGATATGGTGGACATGCAGCTTGGTCCTGACCCTGGTCTTGGAGGCCCCCTTGTGGGCACTGTGGTGATTGCCTCACCAGGGTCGCAGCTCCTCCAAATGTCCACAAGGGAGGAGGGGATGCCGGGAGGGAGGAGGCCTGAGAAGGAGCAGACCTGCTCTTTCCTATGGGGGGGCCCCAGCCGGGTTGGGGGGGCAGATCAGAACTCAGGCAGTGAGGGGATGCTCATCCCTGCTTTGGGATAGAGTGATGGTGCCTGCTGTTCAGCCACTAAGTCATATCCAATTCTGCCACCCCATGGACTGCAGCACACCAGGCTTCCCTGTCCTTCACTATGTCCCGGAGTTTGCTCAAACTCATCTCCACTGAGTCGATGATGCCATCCATCCCTCTCATCCTCTGCATCCCCCTTCTTCTGCCTTCAATCTTTCCAAGCATCAGGGTCCTTTCCATTGATTCACTCTTCACATCAGGTGGCCAAACGATTGGAGCTTCAGCTTCAGCATCAGTCCTTTCAATGAATATTCAGGATTGAATTCCTTTAGGATTAACTGGTTTGATCTCCTTGCTGTCCACGGGACTCTCAAGAGTCCTCCAGCACCACAGTTCCAAAGCATCAGTTCTTTGGTGCTCAGCCTTCTTTATAGTCCAACTCTCACATCCAGAGGTGCCTGAGTACCACCAAAGTTGATCATCTCACATCCTGAAGACCATCCAACTGCCTTTTCTTTTTTTTTTTTTCAATTTTTGGCCGTACTCTGAGGCATGTAAGACCTTTGTACCCGTACCAGAGATCGAACCTGTGCCCCACCATTGGAAGGTGGCGTCCTAACCACTGGACCACCAATGAAGCCCCCCAACTGTCTTTCTTAGGTTGTGCCCCTTGCAACAGCCAGGCTACCTCCTGCAGGCTCCCAAACTGTGACCTGGCCCCAATGACCCTTGTTTCCCCACCTGGACTGACAGGCTTTGTCTCCCCTGCACCCAGATTCGTCGGCCTGCCCCTGAGCCGGTGGCTGGGTGTGCGGAACCAGACCAGGAGGCCAGTGAAGCCCAATGCCACGCTGGAAAAGCACTTCCTAATGAAAGGGCAGAAACCCACGGAGGTGAGATCCCCGACCCTCTCCCCCATCCCCATCGGCCTGCTTGGGTGCCTTGGGGGTATCTCTGAAGCGGTTGCAAGAAAACCCCCACCCCCAACCCCTTGAATCCCAAGGCCCATCAGCCTGTGAGCAGGACTGGGTTTTGGTTTTTATTCTTATTTTTGGCTGCGCTGGTTCTTTTGTTGCTATGCACAGGCTTTCTCTAGTTGTGGTGAGTGGAGGGAGGGCTGCTCTCTAGTGGCACCGTGCAGGCCTCTCATTGTTTTGGCTTCTCTTGTTGCATGGAGCACGGGCTTTAAGGTGCTCGGGCTTTTAGCACCTGGGTCTGGTGGCCCTGAGGCATGTGGAATCTTCCTGGACTAGGGATTGAACCTGTGTTCCCTGTGTTGGCAGACAGATTTTTTAATTGTTAGACCACCAGGGAAGTCCCAGGGCTGGGTTTTTATCCGGCCTGTTTTGGGGTGCTCCACCCTATGGATTTCCCCATGGCTCAGCAGTAACAAATCCACCTGCCAATGCAGGAGACTTGGGTTCAATCCCTGGGTTTGGGAAGATTCCTCTGGAAGAGGAAATGGCAACCTACTCCAGTATTCTGCCTGCTGCTGCTGCTGCTAAGTCGCTTCAGTTGTGTCGACTCTGTGCAGCCCCACAGACCGCAGCTCACCAGGCTCCCTGTCCCTGGGATTCTCCAGGCAAGAATACTAAAATGGGTTGCCATTTCCTTCTCCAATGCATGAAAGTGAAAAGTGTCTGTGTTGGCAGACAGATTTTTTAATTGTTAGACCACCAGGGAAGTCCCAGGGCTGGGTTTTTATCCGGCCTGTTTTGGGGTGCTCCACCCTATGGATTTCCCCATGGCTCAGCAGTAACAAATCCACCTGCCAATGCAGGAGACTTGGGTTCAATCCCTGGGTTTGGGAAGATTCCTCTGGAAGAGGAAATGGCAACCTACTCCAGTATTCTGCCTGCTGCTGCTGCTGCTAAGTCGCTTCAGTTGTGTCCGACTCTGTGCAGCCCCACAGACCGCAGCTCACCAGGCTCCCTGTCCCTGGGATTCTCCAGGCAAGAATACTAAAATGGGTTGCCATTTCCTTCTCCAATGCATGAAAGTGAAAAGTGAAAGTGAAGTCGCTCAGTCGTGTCCGACTCTTAGCGACTCCATGGACTGCAGCCCACCAGGCTCCTCCACCCATGGGATTTTCCAGGCAAGAGTACTGGAGTGGGGTGCCATTGCCTTCTCCCTAGAGAATCCCAAAAGAGTCAGACATGACTGAAGCGACTGAGTACACACACATCACCCTGTGAAACCCCCTATTCCCCTGTAACATAGGTAAAGCACCCCACAGGTAAGGTTTAGGAGCACGGCGCGGGGAGGGGTATGCAGAGCTGGGTCCTGGCTGTCCTGCGACAGTGGCAGGAGGCCACTTCTGTGACCCTGGCCCCTATCACCTGCTCTCCAGCCCCAGATGAACCTCCTGGCCACGCAGTGCGGCCTCACGCCGCGGCAGACTCAGTGCTGGTTCCGGAGACGCCGGAACCAGGACCGGCCCTGCCTGACCAAGAAGTTCTGTGAGGCCAGGTAAGCCCAGGGTGGGGCTGGTGAGGGGATGTCTGGGGGTGCTGTGAGGGGGGTCTGCTCCTTTGGCAGCTGCTTCATGGGCTCCCTCCCCACCTGCAGCTGGAGGTTTGCCTTCTATCTGTGCTCCTTCATCAGTGGAACCGTGGTTCTTTATCACGTGAGTGTACCTGATGGCTTACCTGCTGTGTATCCCACAAGTGCCTACTATGTGCTGGGCCCAGAGTGGACTGGGGAGAGGTGTGTGGAGCTCGGGCAGAGGGGGAAACGTGCAAAGGCACAGAGGGCGGAAGGAACATGGCAAGGTTACGGTGAATGTTCACTTGATGGGTGGCCTCTTGAGGACCTACTGTGTGTCAGGTCTGGGGATTCTGAATAATAAGCCTCTGGTGTACAGTGAGAGGGCCTTCCAGTGGCGCCAGTGGTAAAGAACCTACTTGCCAACGCAGGAGACATAAGAGATGCGGGTTCAGTGCCTGGGTCGGGAAGACCCAGGAAGGCATGGCAACCCAATCCAGTATTACAGTCCATAGGGTCACAAAGGGTTGGACACAACTGAAGTGCTTTAGCACACACACTCATGCCCACACCCTGCAGTGAGAGCACAGCTGTAGTTGGCAGCAAACAGCCAGCCTGAGTGAGAGCAGCTGAGAGCCAGGGAGCCCAGGAGGAAGACTCGGGCCTCGGGTGAGAGTTCTGGGTGCTAGCTTTTGGACATCCTCAGACTGCCCCTGTCCCTGCAGGAGTCGTGGCTGTGGACGCCGGTCACATGCTGGGAAAATTACCCACATCAGGTGAGTGCCAGGTGCGTGTTTGGAGGCTGGTGGGAAGATCAGCATGGTCAGAGTTCCTGTGGTCACAGGCAGGAGAGCCAAAGCTGGACATCTTACCATCATTCCCCTCTGAGTCCCACTCTATTTTTTGGCTCCCTTGTGGAATGGAGAGGGGCCAGGAGTCAGGACACTCAAAGCAGGAAACCACAAAACCACTACCATGGGTTACCTCTACGGACAGGGAGCTCATGCCTTCCTCACTCACTGGGATTCATGTGTGGTGGGTTGGAGCAAATGGGGAGGGCCTTGCCCCATACCCCATGCCCTGTGGGCGCCTCCACTCCCCACAGCTAACCTTGCACCCCTGCCACAGCCCCTGAAGCCAGGCCTGTACCACTGGTACCTCTTGGAGCTGAGTTTCTACGTCTCTCTGCTGATGACACTGCCCTTTGACACCAAGCGCAAGGTGAGGCCAGGCCAAGACTCTGGCTGAGGAAGTGATGCCCTGGGATGATTATGACCCAGTTCCAGGTGGGGAGGGGTGGCCTTATCCTATACCCCAAGAACCTTGGTGCCTCAGGGAGGTGGCGTGGTATCCATCCTCCAAGCAACCCCCCTGGAAGGGCCTGCTCCAGCCATCCAGTGTCATGCCGGCTGTGACCTCCCTCACACAGGACTTCAAGGAGCAGGTGATTCATCACTTTGTGACCATCATCCTGATCAGCTTCTCCTACAGCTTGAACCTGCTGCGCATCGGCTCTCTGGTGCTGCTGCTGCACGACTCCTCCGATTACCTGCTGGAGGTGGGCTGGGCCCAGCCTGACTCCTTCCGGCTTCCACCCACCCCCCCAGCACCACCCTCTCAGGTGCCCCTGGGGTTGAGGCCCCACCCCCTGTCACCCCCTATCTGCAGGGAGCTGAGGCCCCACCCCATGTCTGTCTTCGGGGAGCTGAGGCACCACTCCCTGTCAGTCTTCAGAGAGGTGACGCCCCCACCCGTCACCCCTGCAGATCACTTTACCTGTCTAGCCAGTTCCTAGAGATAAGACCCTGCCCCAACTCACCTGGCCCAGCCCCATTGCCCTTTTTCCCTGGGAGGAGGCCCTGCCATTTCTTGGCCCTGCCCTTCCCATGTCTATTTCTCTCTCCTGCTCTCCCCAGGCCAGTAAATTGTTCAACTACACACACTGGCGGCGCCTGTGCGACACTCTGTTCATTATCTTCTCGCTGGTTTTCTTCTACACCCGCCTCGTGCTCTTCCCCACCCGGTGAGTCAGCCCTTCCGCTGTAGAGGGTGGCGGGGTGGAGGGTCGGGGGAGAGGTGGCTGAGATACGGGTCTGCCTCACCGTCGGTTCTTGGGTTCCCCAATCCATGGAACTGGGGCTGCTGTCTGGGAGGCTTCTAGGAGGAGGCAGGGAAAGGGGTTTTCAACACAGGGCGTAGGCTATGCAAAGGCCCAGAGGCTGGCAGAGCACTGGGCTTAGTCATCATCAGCCCTGGGTGCCTGGAACATGGCCTGGGAGACCACATCGGGTCCCTGTTTGGTCAAGTCTTTGCCTGGGAATTTGCTGAGCCTCCCACCTCCCTCCTCTTTCATGCCAGCAGAGGGGACAGCGGGAAGGTCCTGTGGAGCTGACACTGGTGGATGAAGAATAGGCAAACAAGTGGGCTTCAGAATATGTTGGCTGTGACTGTGCTAAAGAGAAGAAAAGTCAGGAAGGGCACAGAAACTGTGTGTTGAGTTGGAATTGAGGTGGTTGGAGAAGGCCTCACTGACAGCATTCTAGAGGCAGGACCGTGTCCACCATGTTAGAAGAACAGATAGAAGACCCCTGTGGCGGGAGCAGAAGGAGAGAGGGAGGAAGTGAAGGTGGAGAACGACGGGACAGAGTATGCAGGGCTTTGGGGAGAAGTGGGCCTTTATCCCAAGTCACGTGGGAGCCCTGAGTAGAGGACTGGAGGGACCCCATGTGAGCGCTCACAGGCTCCCTCTGGTGGCTGCAGGGGGGAATAGCTGGTAGGAGGCTGGGGTTGAAGCTGGGGGCCAGGGCCCACATGACGGCACTGGTCCAGGTAGCCAGCGATGGGGCAGGACCAGGGCAGGTGAGAGAAGTGTGTGGGCTCAAGGGGATGACTCAAGGGTTATGAGATAAGAATGGGGTCAGAGTTGCTGCCTGAGGAACAGGAGCTTAGCTGTGACCGTGCTGGGTTTAAGGGGCTGGCAACACCCCCAGTCACCACCACAGCCACTGAAAAGGGGAGGAAGCGGTGGACACTAGCCTGGGGTCCTGGGGAGACGGGTAAATGTTTGGTGTTTTCATCCACGAGACGGGATGGGGCCACCAGAGACCAGGTGTTGACAGTTCAGTTCAGTCTCTCAGTCGTGTCCGACTCTTTGCAACCCCATGAATCGCAGCACGCCAGGCCTCCCTGTCCATTACCATCTCCCGGAGTTCACTCAGACTCACATTCATCGAGTCCATGATGCCATCCAGCCATCTCATCCTCGGTCGTCCCCTTCTCCTCCTGCCCTCAATCCTTCCCAGCATCAGAGTCTTTTCCAATGAGTCAACTCTTTGCATGAGGTGGCCAAAGTACTGGAGTTTCAGCTTTAGCATCATTCCTTCCAAAGAAATTCCAGGGCTGATCTCTTTCAGAATAGACTGGTTGGATCTCCTTGCAGTCCAAGGGACTCTCAAGAGTCTTCTCCAACACCACAGTTCAGAAGCATCAATTCTTCGGCGCTCAGCCTTCTTCACAGTCCAACTCTCACATCCATACATGACCACTGGAAAAACCATAGCCTTGACTAGACGGACCTTAGTCGGCAAAGTAATGTCTCTGCTTTTGAATATACTATCTAGGTTGGTCATAACTTTCCTTCCAAGGAGTAAGCGTCTTTTAATTTCATGGCTGCAGTCACCATCCGCAGTGATTTTGGAGCCAAAAAAAATAAAGTCTGACACTGTTTCTACTGTTTCCCCATCTATTTCCCATGAAGTGATGGGGCCAGATGCCATGATCTTCGTTTTCTGAATGTTGAGCTTTAAGCCAACTTTTCCACTCTCCTCTTTCACTTTCAACAAGAGGCTTTTTAGCTCCTCCTCACTTTCTGCCATAAGGGTGGTGTCATCTGCATATCTGAGATTATTGATATTTCTCCCAGCAATCTTGATTCCAGCTTGTGTTTCTTCCAGTCCAGCATTTCTCATGATGTACTCTGCATATAAGTTAAATAAGCAGGGTGACAATATACAGCCTTGACGTACTCCTTTTCCTATTTGGAACCAGTCTGTTGTTCCATGTCCAGTTCTAACTGTTGCTTCCTGACCTGCATACAGATTTCTCAAGAGGCAGGTCAGGTGGTCTGGTATTCCCATCTCTTTCAGAATTTTCCACAGTTTATTGTGATCCACACAGTCAAAGGCTTTGGCATAGTCAATAAAGCAGAAATAGATGTTTTTCTGGAACTCTCTTGCTTTTTCCATGATCCAGCGGATGTTGGCAATTTGATCTCTGGTTCCTCTGCCTTTTCTAAAACCAGCTTGAACATCAGGGAGTTCACGGTTCACATATTGCTGAAGTCTGGCTTGGAGAATTTTGAGCATTACTTTACTAGCATGTGAGATGAGTGCAATTGTGCGGTAGTTTGAGCATTCTTTGGCATTGCCTTTCTTTGGAATTGGAATGAAAACTGACCTTTTCCAGTCCTGTGGCCACTGCTGAGTTTTCCAGATTTGCTGGCATATTGAGTGCAGCACTTTCACAGCATCATCTTTCAGGATTTGAAACAGCTCAACTGGAATTCCATCACCTCCACTAGCTTTGTTCGTAGTGATGCTTTCTAAGGCCCACTTGACTTCACATTCCAAGATGTCTGGCTCTAGATTAGTCAACACATCATCATGATTATCTGGGTCATGAAGATCTTTTTTGTACAGTTCTTCCGTGTATTCTTGCCACCTCTTCTTAATATCTTCTGCTTCTGTTAGGTCCAGACCATTTCTGTCCTTTATCGAGCCCATCTTTGCATGAAATGTTCCCTTGGTATCTCTAATTTTCTTGAAGAGATCTCTAGTCTTTCCCATTCTGTTCTTTTCCTCTATTTCTTTGCATTGATTGCTGAAGAAGGCTTTCTTATCTCTTCTTGCTATTCTTTGGAACTCTGCATTCAGATGCTTATATCTTTCCTTTTCTCCTTTGCTTTTTGCTTCTCTTCTTTTCACAGCTATTTGTAAGGCCTCCCCAGACAGCCATTTTGCTTTTTTGCATTTCTTTTCCATGGGGATGGTCTTGATCCCTGTCTCCTGTACAATGTCACGAACCTCATTCCATAGTTCATCAGGCACTCTATCTATCAGATCTAGACCCTTAAATCTATTTCTCACTTCCACTGTATAATCATAAGGGATTTGATTTAGGTCATACCTGAATGGTCTAGTGGTGTTGCCCACTTTCTTCAATTTAAGTCTGAATTTGGCAATCAGGAGTTCATGATCTGAGCCACAGTCAGCTCCCGGTCTTGTCTTTGTTGACTGTATAGAGCTTCTCCATCTTTGGCTGCAAAGAATATAATCAATCTGATTTCGGTGTTGACCATCTGGTGATGTCCATGTGTAGAGTCTTCTCTTGTGTTGTTGGAAGAGGGTGTTTGCTATGACCAGTGCATTTTCTTGGCAAAACTCTATTAGTCTTTGCCCTGCTTCATTCCGCATTCCAAGGCCAAATTTGCCTGTTACTCCAGGTGTTTCTTGACTTCCTACTTTTGCATTCCAGTCCCCTATAATGAAAAGGACATCTTTTTTGGGTGTTAGTTCTAAAAGGTCTTGTAGGTCTTCATAAAACCATTCAACTTCAGCTTCTTCAGCGTTACTGGTTGGGGCATAGACTTAGATAACTGTGATATTGAATGGTTTGCCTTGGAAACGAACAGAGATCATTCTGTTGTTTTTGAGATTGGATCCAAGTACTGCATTTTGGACTCTTTTGTTGACCATGATGGCTACTCCATTTCTTCTGAGGGATTCCTGCCCACAGTAGTAGATATAATGGTCATCTGAGTTAAATTCACCCATTCCAGTCCATTTTAGTTCGCTGATTCCTAGAATGTCTACATTTACCCTTGTCTACATTCATCTCTTGTTTGACCACTTCCAATTTGCCTTGATTCATGGACCTGACATTCCAGGTTCCTATGCAATTTTGCTCTTTACAGCATCGGATCTTGCTTCTATCACCAGTCACATCCACAACTGGGTATTGTTTTTGCTTTGGCTCCATCCCTTCATTCTTTCTGGAGTTATTTCTCCACTGATCTCCAGTAGCATATTGGGCACCTATTGACCTGGGGAGTTCCCTCTTTTGGTATCCTATCATTTTCCCTTTTCATACTGTTCATGAGGTTCTCAAGGCAAGAATACTGAAGTGGCTTGTCATTCCCTTCTCCAGTGAACCACATTCTGTCAGACCCCTCCACCATGACCCGCCCGTCTTGGGTTGCCCTGCAGGCATGGCTTGGTTTCACTGAGTTAGACAAGGCTGTGGTCCTAGTGTGATTAGACTGGCTAGTTTTCTGTGAGTATATAGTTTCAGTGTGTCTGCTCTTTGATGCCCTCTTGCAACACCTACCATCTTACTTGGGTTTCTCTTACCTTGGGTGTGGGGTATCTCTTCACGGCTGCTCCAGCAAAGCACAGCCGCTGCTTCTTACCTTGGATGAGGGGTATCTCCCAGAGAGGCCCAATTCTGGGGTTGCGGGTCAGGGGCGCCTTCAAAGGAGATGGAGAGGGAGCAGCCATGATGAAGCGGGGACCTGGGAGTGTGGGTCCCTGAAGGTTCAAGGGGAAAGAGGAGGTGGGAGGGCCAGCCAGGTGCCTGCTCTCTGATCAAGCCAGGTCCCTGATGACCCTACAGCTGATCTGGGTGGGAAGTGACGGGGACCTGAGAAGGTCTGAAAGGACCGCCTAGGAGAGCTGCTGGGACACTAAGCTCCCCCCAGGGGTTCACGGTTATGGCTAGCCAGTTGGTCAGCTGTGCATTCTATGAATTTAATATCATCAGGTGAGGGGATTACTAAACTGCCCAACTGAAGAGCACAGGCCTTACTCTTTGGTGGGAGGAGAGTAATGGGGAGCCATAGAAGGTTCTAGAGCAGGGAAGGTCATGCAAGTTAGAGATTCCCAGGACTGGGGGCTACAACAGCCAGTAAAGCACTGCCTCTCCCTCCCGCTCGCCCACCATAGGATCCTCTATATCACTTACTACGAGTCCACTGCCAACTTGGGCACCTTCTTCGGCTACTACTTCTTGAACACACTTCTGGTGATTCTACAGCTGCTGCATGTGTTCTGGTCTTGCCTCATCCTTCGCATGATCTACAGCTTCATAAAGAAAGGCCAGGTAGGGAGTCTGGTGGTTAAGACTCCATGCTGCCAATGCAGGGGGCACAGGTTCAGTCCCTGGTCGAGGGAACTAAGATCCCCTGTGTGGTGCTCGAGGCCAAAATAATAATAATAATAATAATTAATTAGCAAATAAATTTAAAAAGGAAAGAAAGACCAGATAGGGCCGGGGTAGTGTCGGCTAGTGGCATGCCTCCCTGGGGCCCCAGCCAAGCCAGTCCCCTGCCTCCTCCTCTTCCCCAGATGAGAAGGATGTTCGCAGTGACGTGGAGGAGTTAGACTCCAGCGATGGGGAGGCAGCCGAGGAGTGTCCTCAGATGAAGAATGGGGCGGCACAACGGCCCAGAGCAGACCCCACTGACGGCCCTCGGAGCCGGGCAGCCGGTCGCATGGCCAACGGGCACACACCAGCCACGTAGCCGGCCAGAGGACTGGCCGCGAGGGGAGCTGCCCCAGCGCCGGGGGCAGCTCTGATTTGTGGGGCGGCTGGACTGCGGGATCTCGGGCAGACTTTGCGGAGACAAGGGAGGGCCCCAGGTGGGGCTGATGATCAGTCTCCAGCCCCTTCCTTTAACTCACCCTCCCACCTTCTCCGAACAACCAACAGGGCTGGGGAAAGGGAGTCGGGGCGGCAGACGGCTACAAGGACACTGCAGCCCGCCAGCGCCACCTGCAGGCTGCAGCCTGAACTGTGAAGAGCCCCGGGCCGAAAGGGGGTCCAATAAACCTTGACCGGAACCAGCTTCTCTGCCTGAGAGCTTGTGTCCCGCTTACAACTCCTAATCCATCCCCAGAGGCTCCAAGACTTGGGTGCCCCACCAATGGGACCCTCAAAGCCAGCCCAAGACACATGCTCACCCCTTGGGGACCCAGAGAGCAGGCACTGCATATGGACCCCCTTGAGCGAGTCCCCAACCCCCAGCCAGCGCCTGAGCCAAGCCATCTCCTCCCAGAGCAGGGCAGCCCTGCATTAGCTACTCACAGACCCTGAGTACAGATGAGCAGATACTGAGCTCAGACAGGCAGAGTCCTTTGCCCAAGGCCACACAAGTCCAAGCAGATGGGCAGAGGGGAGACTCACGCCTGTCCTGCAGTTCCCTCTCAAGGCCATCTTCAAGGTCCCCAGGACCCCCCTGAAGACAGTGAAATAGTGGTGGGGTGCTCCCACCACTCCCAAGGGTCCACCTGGGAGAATTCAGCATCTCCTTATGAGCTGTGCAGAAGGGTACCCCCACTCCGGTGCTCCAGAAACCACAGCCACAAGGTTCCTGAAGGACTGGAAGGGGCTGCCTTCCAGAAACATCAGAGACGGGGTTGGAGAAGAGAAAGGGTAGGGACACCAATATTGCCTTCTGTGCTTCTCAGCAAAGAGGAGAGGATGGGAGTAGGGAGAGATGGCAAAGAGAGAAAGGTTCCTGCTTGTGTCCACTGAGAGACAAGGACAGAGGGAGAGGAAGGCAGAAAAGAGATTCATGTGATCCAGCAACGCCAATCCCGGGCATATATCCAGGCAAAACTAATTCAAACGGTCCATGCGCCCCCATTTATAGCAGCACTGTTTACAATAGCCAAGACATGGAAGCAACCTAAGTGTCCATCCACAGATAAATGGATAGAAAAGATGCATATACACACAGTGGAATATCATCCATAAAAAAAAAGTGAGATGATGCCATCTGTGGCAACACGGATAGACCTAGAGGTTATCTAGATAGACCTAAAGTACAGAAGTGAAAGTGTGAGTCACTCAATCACGTCTGACTCTTTGCAACCCCATGGACTATAGCCCGCCAGGCTCCCATGTTCATGGAATTCTCCAGGCAAGAATACTGGAGTGGGTAGCCATTCCCTTCTCTAGGGTATCTTCCTGACCCAGGGATCAGCTTGGGTCTCCTGCACTGCAGGCAGATCCTTTACTGTCTGAGTCATTTATATGTAGAATCTAAAATATGACAGAAATGAACTTATATTCATGAAACAAGTAGACTCAAGGAGGCAGCTCAGTTCAGTCGCTCAGTCGTGTCTGACTCTGCGACCCCATGAATCGCAGCATGCCAGGCCTCCCTGTCCACCACCGTCTCCCGGAGTTCACTCAGACTCGCGTCCATCGAGTCCGTGATGCCATCCAGCCATCTCATCCTCTGTCATCCCCTTCTCCTCCTGCCCCCAATCCCTCCCAGCATCAGAGTCTTTTCCAACGAGTCAACTCTTCGCGTGAGGTGGCCAAAGTACTGGAGCTTCAGCTTTAGCATCATTCCTTCCAAAGAAATCCCAGGGCTGATCTCCTTCAAATGGACTGGTTGGATCTCCTTGCAGTCCAAGGGACTCTCAAGAGTCTTCTCTAACACCACAGTTCAAAAGCATCAGTTCTTCAGTGCTCAGCTTTCTTCACAGTCCAACTCTCACATCCATACATGACCACAGGAAAAACCATAGCAGGGGAGGGCCATATTGGGAGTTCTGGATTGGTAGATGTAAACTATTACATAGAGGATGGATCAACAGTAAGGTCTTACTGTATAGCACGGGGAACTATAGTTAATGTCCTGTGATAAACCATGGTGGAAAAGAATATGCAAAAGAGTATACATATCTGAATTACCTTACTATACAACAGAAATTAACACAACTTTGTAAATCAACTATACATCAATAAAGTAAAAAAAAATTAAAAAGAGGTAGGTGTTAAAGATGCCAGAAAGAGGGACTGGAAAGATGAGGAGGGAAAACAGTAAGAACAGCTGAAATGGCATGGGAAGGAACAAACAGGCAAAGAGAAGGGACGGTGTGGGAGGCAGAAGAAAAGGAGGCGCTGGAGAGAACAGAGGCGAGAGGAGGGAGAGCAGACTGGGAGCTTGGTGGATGCGGTCTCTGAAGATGGAGTGACCTAGAGGGAAGAACAGAAGAGAGGAGAAACGGGGGGCGGGGGGCAAGGAACAGAATAACGAGCTGTGAAGGGTTGTCACACGGAAATGTGAAGCAGGAAATGTGACGAGAAAGAATCAGATCCTGAGGCGGGAGAGGGATGAAAAGATGTGCAGTGGTCCACACGGGAGAGATGTGAACAGCCCAGGAGCAGACAAAAAGATGCTCAGGCTCCCTTGATCTGAGTAAAGCGCAAATTAAACCAAAGATGAATGCCGGTTCTCCTTGCTGTCCCAGCAAAAACACAGTGACAGCACCCTCTGTGGATGAGATTTGCAGGAAAAAGGATAGACCTGGACCACGCCCCACCCCACCCCCCTCGCACGCGCGCGCACACACACACACACACACACCCCTGGGGGTTTCGCCAATAAATAGAAGGGTAAAGCCTTGCCTCTTTATCCCTAAAGATACATCCAGTTTTTCCTAGTACAGCTACAGCTCAGTCAGAAAAGGACAACTGACCCAAAAACAAAACAGAAGCAAAACCACAATGGGCATTTACAGAAGAGATGTTGCTGTTGTCGTCTAGTCGTTAAGTTGTGCCCAACTCTTTGTGACCCCACAGACTGTAGCCCGAGAGGCTCATCTGTCCATGGGATTTCCCAGGCAAGAATACTGGAGTGGGTTTCGATCCTTACAGCCAATAAGCATATGAAGACATACTCAAATCCCAGTATCAATCAAGGAAACACAAAGCAAGACGGTGAGATACAATTTCAGACCCATTCAGTTGTCAAAAATAAATTGGCCAAAGCAAGTGTTGGAGAAGATGGGAATCAATAACCTCACATATAGGGCTTTCTCTGGTGGTCTAGTGGTTAAGAATCTTCCTGCCAATGCCAGGGGCATGGGTTTCATCCCTGATCCAGGAAAGATCACATATGCTGCAGGGCGACTAAGCCCACACACCACAAGTACTGAGCTGGAGCACCTAGAGCCTGTGCTCTGCAACAAGAGAAGCCATGGCAATGAGAAGCCCAGGTCCCTCAGAAAGAGTAGCCCCTGCTCAATACAACTAAAGAAAGTCCACGTGTAGCAACAAAGACCCAGTGCAGCCAAACATAAAAATTAATTAATTTTTTAAAATTAAAAAAAAATTTAAATAACCTCACATGGTGGGTTATAAATTGGTGCAACCACTCAGGATCTATAAAGTTCAGAAACAACTCAAACAAAATGATGTATGGTTTAAATGTGAACATCTGTTAGTAGAATTATTTCTGTAATAAACAGAAAACAAACACAAGATTCAGAAAATTCATGTTACTTTTGATCTTCGGAGGCAGGGGGATGGGATTCAGGTAGATTTAAATTACTAGCACCATTGTAGCTTTTGAAGTTGTGGGGTGTACAGACACTCATTCTATTATTAATAAATACAACCTAAACAGGACATGCAAAAAGACACCAGCAGGATGGGAGAAAATATTCACAAATCTTATATCTGAAAAGAGTCTCAGTTCAGTTCAATCACTCAGTTGTGCCTGACTCTGTGACCCCATGAACCACAGCACACCACACATCCCTGTCCATCACCAACTCCTGGGGTTCACCCAAACGTATGTCCACTGAGTCAGGGATGCCATCCAACCATCTCATCCTCTGTCATCCCCTTCTCCTCCTGCCTTCAATCTTTCCCAGCATCAGGGTCTTTTCCAATGAGTCAACTCTTCGCATAAGGTGGCCAAAGTACTGGAGTTTCAGCTTTAGCATCATTCCTTCCAAAGAAATTCCAGGGCTGATCTCTTTCAGAATAGACTGGTTGGATCTCCTTGCAGTCCAAGGGACTCTCAAGAGTCTTCTCCAACACCACAGTTCAGAAGCAACAATTCTTCGGCGCTCAGCCTTCTTCACAGTCCAATTCTCACATCCATACATGACCACTGGAAAAACCATAGCCTTGACTAGATGGACCTTAGTCGGCAAAGTAATGTCTCTGCTTTTGAATATGCTATCTAGGTTGGTCCTAATTTTCCTTCCAAGGAGTAAGCGTCTTTTCATTTCATGGCTGCAGTCACCATCTGCAGTGATTTTGGAGCCAAGAAAAATAAAGTCAGCCACTGTTTCCACTGTTTCCCCATCTATTTCCCATGAAGTGATGCAACCAGATGCCATGATCTTTGTTTTCTTTTTTTTTTTTTTTGATCTTTGTTTTCTGAATGTTGAGCTTTAAACCAACTTTTTCACTCTCCTGTTTCACTTTCATCAAAAGGTTCTTTAGTTCTTCACTTTCTGCCATAAGGGTGATGTCATCTGCATATCTGAGGTTATTGATATTTCTCCCAGCCATCTTGATTCCATCTTGTGCTTCTTCCAGCCCAGCATTTCTCATGAGGTACTCTGCATATAAGTTAAATAAGTAGGGTGACAATATACAGCCTTGACGTACTCCTTTTCCTATTTGGAACCAGTCTGTTGTTCCATGTCCGTTCTAACTGTTGCTTCCTGACCTGCATACAGATTTCTCAAGAGGCAGGTCAGGTGGTCTGGTGTTCCCATCTCTTTCAGAATTTTCCACAGTTTATTGTGATCCATACAGTCAAAGGCTTTGGCATAGTCAATAAAGCAGAAATAGATGTTTTTCTGGAACTCTCTTGCTTTTTCCATGATCCAGCAGCTGTTGGCAATTTGATCTCTGGTTCCTCTGCCTTTTCTGAAACCAGCTTGAACATCTGGAAGTTCACGGTTCACGTATTGCTGAAGCCTGGCTTGGAGAATTTTAAGCATCACTTTACAAGCATGTGAGATGAGTACAATTGTGTGGTAGTTTGAGCATTCTTTGGCATTGCCTTTCTTTGGAATTGGAGTGAAAACTGACCTTTTCCAGTCCTGTGGCCACTGCTGAGTTTTCCAAATTTGCTGGCCTATTGAGTGCAGCACTTTCACAGCATCACCTTTCAGGATTTGAAATAGTTCAACTGGAATTCCATCACCTCCACTAGCTTTGTTTGTAGTGATGCTTTCTAAGGCCCACTTGACTTCACATTCCAGGGTGTCTGGCTCTAGGTGAATGATCACCATTGTGATTATCTGGGTCGTGAAGATCTTTTTTGTACAGTTCTGCTGTGTATTCTTGCCACAGAGTCTAGTAGATAGCATACATAAAGAACACTTACAACTCAACAGCAACAAAACATTTTAAAGATGAGCAAAGGACTTCAATTGACTTTCCTCTTGGAGTCGATTGCCATTTCCTGCACCAGGGGATCTTCCCAGCCCACGGACCAAACCCGCCTCTCCTGCGTCTTCTGCATTGGCCGGAGGATTCTTCACTGCTGAGTCACCAGGGAAGTCCAACTGATACAACAGTATTATCCAAACTACAGACCATCAGAGTTTTCCAACTGTCCCCCTCATACGCTATATAGGATGCAACCCAGGGTCCCATGATGCATTTAGTTATCCTTTGTCTCATCATTTATCTTTTTCAGTTTCATCTAATCTGGAAGATTCCTCAGGCTCTATGTCTTGAGTAACTTTGTGTTCTGATCAGCAGAAGTCCGCTGTCTTTGGACACTTTGGACACTGTTATCATGTCCTAGGTGAATACTTGATGTCCCAAACATGGGACTCGATCAGGCCTCCTGTGTCCCAGGAGAGGCTATGGCTCATCGGTGGAAGGCAAGGCTGTGTGGAGCCTGCTGGGTGGACCTGAGGTCTCTGAGAGCCTCCGATGAAACCTCAAAGCCCTTAGACCACTAAGAAGAATTCGGGGACATCCAAGGGGAAACTGAGGAATGAGAGCAGAGTTGCAGCTGCAGGAACAAAGGGGAAGGACCAGCCTGGACTCCCCCAGGGCCAGCTGGCGGACAGGGATCCAGGACTTCGCATAGACCCAGATACCCCCTGTCCCCTAACAAGGAATCCTGCTTCTAGTGCTGCCCCTGCCTCCAGCCAGTCCTCCTTCCTGTGCCTGTAGGCGTCCACTTTCTTCTGGACATGCAGACACCACCAGTTCCTTCAGCCTGACCCACCTCAACCCAGGCAGTGAGCACCTCTGCTTCCTGAAAGGGGATGGTAGAATTCCAGCCTCCCTCCCAGAGAGAAACAGATTAGGGCAACGGGTCTTTTCTCTGTTCACCGACCTCTGATACGATACAGCACTCCTGGATCTTGCCTGACCTGAAGGTGTCCTGTCCTCTGGTGCCCCGTGCCCTTGGCCCACTAGTCCCTCAGGATGTTAGGAATTCTGGTGATTTTCATTCACTGCTCCTTACATCCTGCAGCTGCTCATGTTTGTCCCTCCGAGTGTACTCTCATGGGTCCTGTGGGCTTGTGCATATTATCACGTGTGTGTTGTGTGCTTTCCCCATAGAGGATGTTTTATTCTACAGAGAATGTTTGTGTGCATCTTTATAGGGGGCCTATATGGAGGGCCCACAAGTCTTCTCCAAGGTGCTGAAAGTTCACCATTCAAGACCCACATCCGCTCAGCCTCCCAACTGAGTTACTCCTCCAGGAAGACTTCTCGGTTGCCCCCACCTCCTCTTCAACTCGGGAGAATGCGACATACACTGCCTATGCCTTCAAGCCCCCAGCCTCCTTCCCCTGGCATCACCTGGGCAGACCTTAGATTCACAATTCAGGACTGAGAGCCCATCAGCTTGACCAGGACCTCCTGACTGGACAACAAGCTCCTTGCCAGAGAGGGAGGCTGCACTCAGCCAGAGAGGTGGCCTGGCACCAGATCAGGACGTGCACAATAGAGAAAACCCAATGACACCAGAAAATAAGGAACTAACACAGATTAAAGAAATCAGCAAAACAGAGGGCAAAGGAACAAAACATGCCAAGAATAAAAATTCTGACTCTTTGGGAACATGAATAAGATAACCCCCTGAAGAGAATGACCAAGAAGGAAATGAGGAGAGTTTTTAAAATACATCTGGGAAGACTAAGGATAATTATGTATCAAAAAGACAAGAGATAACAAATGTTGGTGAGGATGTAGAGAAAAAGGGAACCATTGTGCCCTGGCGGTGGGAATGTAATCAGTGCAGCCACAGTGGAAAACACTCCAGAGATCTCCCCCAATTAAAAACACAATACCATTTGTTGCTGCTGTTCAGTCAGTTGTGTCTGACTCTTGTGACCCCATGGACCGCAGCACCCCAGGCCTCCCTGTCCATCACCATCTCCCGAAGTTTGCCCAAGTTCATGTCCATTGCGTTGGTGATGCAATGGACATCCAGCCATCTCATCCTCTGACAGCCTCTTCTTCTTCCCTCAATCTTTTCCAGCACCAGGGACTTTTCTGATGAATCGGCTGTTCGTATCAGGTGACCAAAATACAATTACCATCTGATCTAGCAGCTCCACTTATGGGTTTTTATCTGAAGGAAACAAAATCATTGTCTTAAAAAGATAAATGCACCGCTCCCCCATTTTCACAGCAACAGTATTTACAATAGCCAAGATACGGAAACAATCTTAAGTGTCCACTGACAGATGAATAGATGACGAAGATGTGATGTATATACAATGGAATATTATTAGGCACAAAAAGGAAATCCTGCCATTTGCAACCACATGGATGGATCTCTAAGGCATTATGCTAAAAGTCAGAGAGAGAAAGACAAATATTGTATGATCTCACTTACATGTGGAATCTTGAAAAAAAAAAAAAAACAAGCTCTAGATTCAAAGAACAGATTGGTAGGTACCAGAGGCAGGGGAGGAAATGGGACAGGCAAAATGGTAGAAGGCAATTTTTAAAAACTATATAAACTATGTGCTGATAAATTTAAAAATCAAGATGAAATGAATTTATTTATGGGGAAATATAAAATGCAAAAATTGTATCATGAAGAATCAGAACACTTGATTAGACCCATAAATGTCAATGAACTTGGAATAATGATAGAAAACAGAAACCTACCTCTCCTTAAAGCACAAAACCTAGAGGATTTTACAGTCAAGTGTTATCGCCATTACAAGTAGCACATAATTCCCATCTTATTCAAATTGATACCAAGACTTTTTTAAAAAGAAAAAAGTAGGGTGCAAGACTTCCCTGGTGGTCCAGTGGATAAGAATCTACCTGGCAATTCAGGGGAGATGGGTTCGATCCCCGTCCAGGAAGTGCCCCCATGCCACGGAGCAACAAAGCCCAGGCACCACAACCGCTGAGCCAGTGCTCCAGGGTCCATATTCTGCAACAAGAGAAGACACCGCCAACAGAAGCCCGTGAGCCGCAACTAGAGAGCACCCCTCGCTCAACACAACCAGGGAAGGCTATTGCAGCCACAAAGACCCAGCCCAGCCTAAATAAATTAAAAAATATTTTAAAGTAGAGGTAGGGTAGGATACCCAACTTCTTTTAAGAGGATGATAAAGACTACAAACCATAATCAAATAGGGCTACAGCATGATCAAACCTCGAAAACCCAGTATGCCAAGTGAAAGAAGCTGGACTTAAAAGGTTACATATTGTATAATTCTGTTAATATGAGATATCCAGAATAGGTAAATCTACAGAGACAGAAGGCAAATTGGTGGTTACTAGGGGGAGGGGAGAGAAGGAATGGGACATCTGTTTAATGAGTACAGGGTTTCCTTTTGGGACAATGGAAATGTTTTGGAACTAGACAGGTGATGGTTGCTCAACATTGAGAGTGGCCTAAATTAGTCCCTGAATTGTTTGCTTTCAAAAGGTTGATTTTGTTCATGTGAATTTCACCTCAATGAAGAGAAATAAGAATATGGAGCAAGGTAGGAAAATTCACACCAGTTTTCAATGATGCCCACTGAAGCAAAAATCTTAGATAAAATACTACCCACAGATATGGAAGCAACCTAAATGTCCATTGACAGATAAATCGGTAAAAAAGATGTGATACATATAAATTATGAATACAATGGAATATTACTGAGTTATTTAAAAAAAGAATGAAATAATGCCATTTGTGGCAACGCGGATAGACCTAGGGATTATCACACTAAGCAAAGTAAATCAGAAAGAGAAAGCCAAATATCACATAATATCATTTATATGTGGAATCTAAAAAAAAAATGATACAAATGAACGTATTTACAAAACAGACTTCACAGACACAGAAAACAAATTTATGGTTACCAAAGAAGAAAAGGAGGGAGAAAGGATAAATTAGGAATTAGGGATTAACATATACACATATATAAAATAGGTAACCAACAAGGACCTACTGTATAGCAAAGGGAAATATACTCAATATCTTGTAATTGCGTGCTCGCATGCTCAGTGACTCAGTCTTGTCCAACTCTTTGCAATCCCATGGGCGGTAGCCCTCTAGGCTCCTCTGTCCATGGGACTCCCCAGGCAAGAATACTGGAGTGGGTTGCCATTTCCTCCTCCAGGGAAATCCCTACCCAGGGACTGAACCAGCATGTCCTGAAGCTCCTGCACTGGCAGGAAGGTTTCTGACCACTAAGCCAGAAGAATCTGAAAAAAATAAAAATAAAAGAGAATCACTTTGCTGTACCCCTGAAACTAACTCAAATTTGTAAATCAACTATACTTCAATAGAAACGTTTTTAAAATACTGCCACTCAAATCTCACGTGTGGGGAGGAAAATTACTTCATGGCCAAGGACAACTTGGCCAGAAGAACATGGAGGAGTCAGCCTCAGAAATCCAAGGCTGATTGATCTCTGTCAGCAAATGGACTTGCTTCTAACATAGATGCTTATTTTTGCCACAGCACCACGAGTGCGTTCCAGGATCTGGGGACCTGAGAGGGTTAGGACTGGTGCAGGAAGCGGGGGTGGCGGTGGGGTGGGGGCGGTGCCAGATCAACATCTTAGCAAGCCTGAAGACAGCCTTAACAAGAGCAGAAAGGAGCTTAAGAACTCCAGTAGAGTTTAAAAGTTGAATTTTTAACTGTTACATTTCAAATAGGCATCAAGAAATATAGGAATTTTTTTAAAAATTCAGAGGGCTTCTCTGGTGGTCCTGTGGTTAAGACTGTGCTTCCACTGTAGGGGGCAGATAAATAAATAAGAATAAAAATTAAATAAATTATAAATAAAATAAAGTGATTCAGAAATTCTGACATGTGCTACAACATGGATGAACCCTGAGGACATTATGCTGAATGAAAGAACCAGTCACAAAAGGATAAACACTGTATGATTCCATTAATGTGAGGTCTCCAGAGTAAATTCACAGAGACAGAAAGTTAGAACAACGGTTACCAGGGGCTGGGGAGTTAAGTGTTTAATGAGCACAGAGTTTCAGTTTTGCAAGATGAAAGGAATTCTGGAGATGGATGGTGGTGATGCTTGCAGAAGATGAATGTACTCAGTGCCACTGAATTGTGCCCTTAAACTGGTTAAAACGGTAAATTTCGTGCTATGTATAATTTACAATGAAAAAATACAAAGGTGAAAAACAAACAAACAAAAAAAAAACCACAAAGAAAAAGAACTTTTAATAAAGATAAAATAAAAACCCAAAGATGAAGGTCGCTTGATGGAAAACAGAGTGAGGAAGGATGCAGGCAAAGGCAAATTGAATAAATGCCCCGCGGGGTAAAAGCGAAAAATAAACACGTGGGCAAAAGGAAATCCGTGGCTGGGTGGAGTCAATCGCACGCAGAGAGCGCCACCTACTGGTGACTTCCTGTGTTCGTCAAGGGGCTGACAAAGCAAGCTTAGAAGGCACTGCCATTTCCTCCTTATACCAACATCATCCCCCCGCCCCGCCGTTTACCAACCATTGTGGCAGAACAGACAGCATCACTGAGAAAACAAAAACCAGCAGGAAAAAAAATTTCTATCGCCGCCACCTCCCGCCCCCACCAACCTGCCGACCTGCATCCAGAACGAGGCACCAGCCCATCTCCCCTTCCTGCTTCTATGAGGAACAATTTGCCCTGAGCCAACAAATCCAGGCCACCTCCACCAGCTCCCACCCGACTGTTTAACGAGTCACCTCAACAGTCCTCCTTCTCCAGTAGATTATTCCCACCAGCAAACAAGTATGCTGGTTCATTTTTCGCCTTTTTGTTTTATTACTGAGACGAAACTGACCTAAGATAAAATTAACCATTTAAAATAAACGTCAGGGGCTTCCTTTGTGGCTTAGTGGTAAAGAATTCACCTGCCAAGGCAGGAGACACAGGTTCGATCCCTGGTCTGGGAAGATCCCACATGCCTCAGAGCAGCTAAGCCCGTGCACCACAACTACTGAGCCTGTGCCCTAGAGCCCAGGAGCCACAACTTTGGAGCCCACATGCTGTGCCTACTGAAGCCCACACGCCCTAGAGCCGGTGCCCTGCAACAAGAGAAGCCACCAAAATGAGAAACCCGTGCACCACAGGAAAGAAGCCCCTGCGCACCACAGCTAGAGAAGAGCCGCACAGCAACGAAGACCCAGCGCGTCCAAAAAACACAAATAATTGTTAAAAATAAGATACACTTCAGTGCATTTAGTATATTCATAAAACCGTGCAACTGTCACCAACATAGAGTTCATAGTGCAAATGAGCCCATGAGAAGATGCTCCACATGT
The DNA here is from genome assembly GCA_006408695.1 of Aepyceros melampus. Classification (NCBI taxonomy): domain Eukaryota; kingdom Metazoa; phylum Chordata; class Mammalia; order Artiodactyla; family Bovidae; genus Aepyceros; species Aepyceros melampus. The sequence continues at coordinate 38,811 of SJXQ01004805.1, forward strand.
ATCATCAGGGAACTGCAAGTTAAGACAACAAGAAACCAGTACACACCTATGAGAAATGGCCAAAATCCAGAAAACAGACACCACCAATTGTTGTGAGGGACTGGAGCAACAGGAACTCTGGCTCATCGCTGGTGGAATGCAACATGGTCCAGTCACTCTGGAAAGCAATTTGGCAATTTCTTACAAAACTAAACATATTCTTACCATATGATCCACCAATAGCGCTCCCTGGCACTTACCCAGAGCAGCTGAAAACTTATGGGCACACAAAAACCTGCACACAGCTGTTTCTAGAAGCCTACTTCATGATTACCAAGAGTTGGACACAACCAAGACATCTTTCAGCAGGTGAGTGGATAAACTGTAGTACATCCAAACAATAAAATGTTACTCAGAGCTATAAAAAAAAAAAAAAAAAAAAAGCGACGAGGCCATGAAAAGACATGGAGGAAACTTAAATGCATGTGACTAAGTGAAAGAGGCCAGTCTGAAAAGGCAACATACTGCGTGATTCCATCTCCATGGCATTTTGAGGAAAGGCAAAACTATAGAGACAGTAACAAGATCAGTGGTTTCCAGGAATCAGAGGGCAGGGAGAGATGAATAGGTGGAGCACAGAGGATTTGTAGGGCAGTGAGAATACTCTGTATGATGCTGTAATGGTGGATACACATCATTATTGTTGTTGTTGTTTAGCCACTAAGTTGTGTCTTTGCCACCCCTGGACTGCAGCACGCCAGGCTTCCCTGTCCTTCACCATTTCCCAGAGTTTGCTCAAAATCATGTCCATTGAGTCAGTGATGCCATCCAACCATCTCATCCTCTGTCACCCCCTTCTCCTCCTGCCCTCAGTCTTTCCCAGTATCAGTGTCTTTTCCAACGAGTCAGCTCTTCACATCAGGTGGCCAAAGTATTGGAGCTTCAGCTTCAGCATCAGACCTTCCAGTGAATATTCAGGGTTGATTTCCTTTAGGATTGATTGCTTTGATCTCCTCGCAGTCCAAGGGACTCACAAGAGTCTTTTCCAGCATCACAGTTCAAAAGTGTCAATCCTTTGGTGCTCAGCCTTCTTTATGGTTCAACTCTTACACCCATACATGACTACTGGAAATACATAGCTTTGACTATATGGACCTATGTCGTTATACATTTGTGCAAACCCATAGAATGTACAGAACCAAGAATGAACTAGAAGGCAAACTACAGATTTGGGGTGATAATGACATGTCACTGTAGGTTTAAGGATTGTAAGAAAGGTACCACTCTGGTACTCATAATGGGGCACAGAATATAGGGGAAGTATCTGTAGCTACCTTCCTCATTTTCCTGTGAACCTAAAACTGATCTGAATACAAAGTTTTTCAAATATCTTTTATCACCACTTACTTATTTTCAAGTTTTATTGATTTATTTTTGGCTGTGGCGAGTCTTCTTTGCTGCACGAGGGTTTTCTCTAGTTGTCTCAAGCAGAGGCTACTCTCCGTTGTGGTGCAAGAGCTTCTCATTGAGGTGGCTTGCTGCTGTGGAGCACAGGCTGCAGGCTCACAGGCTTCAGCAGTTGCAGCAACCGGACTCAGGAGTTGTGGCACACAGGCTTAATTGCTCCGTAGCATGTGGGATCTTCCCAGACCAGTGATTGAACCGGTGTCCTTTGCCTTGTGAAGCAGATTCTTAACCCACTGAACCACGAGGGAATCCCACCACTTACTTAGTAAGCAGCTGTTTCCCCTTACCTGCTCCCCACCAGCCCCTGGCAACCCCTGATCCAGTCTCTGTGGATTTACCTATTCTGGACATCTCACAGGCTAAATGAACTCATACACCCTGACTTTTTGCCTCTGGTTTCTTTTGCTCTGTGTATGTATTCAAGGTTCAGTCACATTGTAGCGTGTGTCAGAATTTCCTTTGTTGTCATGACCGGGTAGTATTCCATTCTGGTCAGACCACATTCTATATGTCCATTCATCCATGACGGGATACATGGATTGTTCCTATCTTTTAAGTAATGTGAATAACATTGCTAGGAACAAGCAGGTACACGTATTTGCCTGAATACCTGTTTTCAGTTACTTGGGATACATTCCTAGGAGTGGAGTTTCTGGTGATGTGGTAATTCTGTTTAACTTTTGAGAAAGTCCAACTCTCTTCCCCAGTGGCTGCATCACTTTACACTGCCACCAGCAACTTACCGGGGTTCCAATTTGGCGGTAACCCCCACCATCACTTGTCTTCTGTTTTTGCTCCCCTGCCCCAATTAGAGCCGGTCTCCTGGGCATCTTCCACTTTAAGGCAAAAAAAAAAAAAGCCTGAGCGCCCTCCCTATATAGCCTCTGCCCTAGTCTCAGCCTCCACTCTGCCCCACGCCAAGAAAAACTGTAGAAAAAGTCACCCACATACCCTTCCTCCTTCCTACTTTATCTTCAACCTGTGGAACTGCTTTTGCCTTCATCACCAATGACCTCCACGGTGCTAAACCCCAGGTCTCCCCCCTCTCCGGGTTTTACAGGAAAGCGTCGCAGCCTGGGCCCCGGATGGTGCTCTTTTATTTGATTCGCTCGGTCCTGAACTCTCCGGGTTTCCTTCTCATCCCTATGGTCGCTCCTTCTTTCCTGACTCTTCCTCACCCCCAGAAACCGCTAGTTATGGGGACACTCTCTCCTCCTCTCCAATCCAGGGACACCCACTGAGACAACTAAACCTCTCTCCAGCCCACAGTCGGAGCGCCTTCCTGATCTCTCCACGTGGTGGCCCCGCAGGTCCAGAGCTCTACTCCCAGTGGTCCCCCTCCCTCCTCCCCGCCTTCCCTTTCTTCCTCCCCAGCATGGCGGGCTCCTTCCGCAGTTCACCCCAGGTACCTCGGAGGCGCTCTTGCTTCCTCTTTCTCACGGCCACAGGAGATCGACTTTCCCCTGGAAACAAATAGAGAATCTGACCACTTCTCACCACCTGCACGGTCCCACCCAGCACCAGCGCCATGATGCCTTCCTGGACCAATATGAGCGCCTCCAGGCTCCCACTTGAGTGCCCATCGACCGGCACAGTGTCCCCCCTCCACTATCAGCAGAAACACCCTCCCCACTTTTCGGGGGTCTTTTTCCTTTATTGCTGTATCCTGCGCACCTAGAACAGTGCCTAATACCTAATATAAACCATTCAGCATCTTTTTTTTTTCTGGACTTGGCTTTTGGGATCTTAGTTCCCCAACCAAGGATCCTACTCCAGCCCCTGCAGTGGAAGCTTGGAGTCCTCACCAGGGAAGTCCCCAACAAATATCTTTTTTTTTTTTTTTAATTGCATCATTCTTAGTTGCAGCAAGAAGGCTCTTAATTCTGGAGCAGGGGCTCTAGAGTGCCTAGGCTTAGGGGATGGGGGAAGGAATGACCCCAAATGGGGAGGGAGTTTCCCTTTTGGGAGATAAAAATGTTTTGCAGCTAGATAGAGTTGAGGGTCACACAACACTGCAAGTGTACTAAATGCATGGTAGACTTTTTTTTAAATTAATTTTTATTTTTTAGTTTGTTTTGCTTTACAATACTGTATTTGTTTTGCTATACATTGACATGAATCAGCCACGAGTGTACATGAACTCCCAATCCCCATGGTAGACTTTAAAACTGTTATTTAGTCACTAAGTTGTGTCTGACTCTTTGTGAGCCTATGGACTGTAGCCCACCAGGTTCCTCTGTCCATGGAATTTCCCAGGCAATAACAGTGGAGTGGGTTGCCATTTCCTTCTCCAGGGGATCTTCCCGACCCAGGGGTCAAACCTGGGTCTCCTGAATTGACAGACAGATTCTTTTATCGCTGAGCCACCAGAGAAGCTCAGATTTTAAAATAGCTAATGGCTAATTTAACGCTATGTGAGTTTCCCTCAACGAAAAAGAGAAATGGTGAGAGCTGGAGAGATATATACAGACATACACACACACCCTGGACCCCCTATCTTCACCACTGCAGCCCCCACCCCACTCCATCCCTTCGCTTCTCAGGCCCATCAGAATTCCCCAAGTGCCTGGACGCAGGCCCACTGACCACGTTCCCCCCAACATCCCTCCTCCCTTTTCAACCTGGACCCCCCCTGGAGTATCCTGAAAGTGACTCCCTGGGCTTGTTGCCCACAGGACAGGATGGGTAACTGGCAGCACACGGTGACCCTGCTCAAGAGAACAAAGGCTGCTGAATCCCGGCCTGCTCATGCAAGACAGGTGTTTGTAACCATGGCTGCCCCAGTGTGCCAGTGACAAAGCTGGCCCTCAGACAGCAAAGCCACTTGCCCAGTCACTCAGCAGGCTCCGGTGGCCAGGAGTCACCCACCGCGGCCTGCCCGTTCCCGGCCCTCTGTCCCCTTGGTGGCCCTGATGAACCAGGCCTCCCTGGCGTTCATGCCCTTATGGGGTCACCACCTCTGCCCTTGACACACATCTGGGCTGACCTGAAACTCCACTGAATCAGCAGAACACAGAGGAACTGGTGGCCAGGTTCTAGGTCTGAGTGTTAGGTCTGGGGGCTTCAGCTCTCTACTTTGGAAACCTGAGTTGTCAAAAAAGGACTTTGGTCATCCCTCTCGGGTGACCACATAGAAGGGCCAACTGGAGAAGCCACGCAGAAGGAGAGGCCCAGCTGTCCCAGGCACCCCCACCCACCTGTGCACCAGACATGACCCTGGTGCCATCCAGTGACACAGTGACATCCAGCCAGTCCAGCCCCGAGATGCCAGCAGCTACCATTCACGGGAAGATACAGAGACACCAGCCAGGTGAGAGAATATACCAGTGGGAGTTTGGGGCCAGTGGGTACAGAGTGGTTTGTGCCACTGATCACTGAAAACCCAGCTGACACCCGAGGAAGATCCCAGACCTTAGACCTCATCAGCTCAGGTGGCGTCTGACACTAGCCTCGCACCCCGTGACCTGCCTCCATGGCCCACTCTGGCTGGCCACACCTGAACAAAAATGAGGGTGGAAAAAAAATCTTAAAAAAAAGAAAAGAAAATTCTACTCTCTGGCATAACTGCTTCCTGACAACCAGAAGCCCATGAGTGTTCCAGTTCTGCAGCATGAAACTTGGGCCCAGCTTGGGGGCTGGGAGTGCCCAGCGGGCACCAAGGGAAGGCCTTGTACCCCAGGAGGCTGGGCACCCTCTGCTCCACTGTTGGTCAAGGTCCCCTGTCCTGGCTGCAGCCCACCTACCAACCCCCCACAGTGCTTGACAGAGAACTCAAGCCCCTAACAGGCTGCCTGAGGCCCAGACTTCAAATCCCATGAGCAACTGCCCAGTGGTCTAGTGGTTAAGATGCTACACTTTCACTGCCAAGGGCTCAGGTTCAATCCCTGGTCAGGGAACTAAGATCCCTCAACCCTCACTGCACAGAAAAAAAAACAAAACAAAAACAACCCATCTCCTATGGGAGCAAGGTCCCAAAGCTGAACTTTCATAACCCCAGGAAACTCTGTCCTCTCCCAACATCTTGTCATCAGGGGCCAGCTCTCCGCCTGCTGGTTGTCCGAGCCCCAAGACCCTGTGTGGGTACCTGGGTGCTTCCCCAGGCTACCGGGGCCCCAGCCACCCTATTAGGACATGAAAAAAATGAGAAGAGAAGTCTGTCCTCATCACCCGCAGCTAGGGTATATTAACCACACTTTGTTTTCTTTTGTTTTTTTCTGGCTCCACCACACAGCCTGAGGGGTTAATTCCCTGACTAGGGTTGAACCCACAGCCCAGGCAATGAAAGTTCAGAGTTGTAACCACTGGACTGCCAGGGAACTTCCCCTTTCTATAGTCTCAACACCCCGGCAGCTGGGGCCTCACTGCCCAGGAACGGACTGTCCCTCAAGGAGTAAGCGAGTTACTGGAGATACCTAACAAGTCACCAGTGACTTGTGCCTCTCGTGTGCATACCAACCAACCCAGAACCACCATCCCCCTGCCCTGCTCACCCCTAGGGCCAGTGCAGTGTGACTGCCTGACGGTAAACTTTTCTCTTTTGGCCACACCACTCAGCATGCAGGGTCTTAGTTCCTCGATCTGGGATTGAACCCATGCCCCTGCACTGGAAGCCTGGAGCCTTAACCACTGGAAGTCCCTGACACTAAGCTTTTGATTACTGAAGTCCATCATGAACGTTGTGAACAAAGGCATCACCAGCTGCACAACACAGCTACTAGCAATACAACCTACCTGGTTATTACGTGACACACCCATGAAGGTGCCCCTTTTAGAAATCCGGGGGACCTGGATAACATAACTTAGGTGATCAGTTACCACCTGATTTCCTTCTGGGACCCTAGTTCCAGCTCTTGTGCTTTAATCAAGTGAACTTGAGGCTCCTGACCCTCAGGCCCTAATATAGGCAGAGCCCTAGCCCTGCTTTCCCTCTCTCTCTCCCCCAAGGATCTTAAAAAAAATTTTATTTGTTGCTTTTGTTCAGTTGCTCAGTCATGTCCAACTCTTTGCAATCCCATGGACTGCAGCACACCAGGCTTCCTTGTCCTTCATCATCTCCCGGAGTTTGCTCAAACTTGTGTCCATTGAGTCGGTGATGCCATCCAACCATCTTGCCCTGTCATCCACTTCTCCTCATGCCCTCAATCTTTCCTAGCATTAGGGTCTTTTCCAGTAAGTCAGCTCTTCACATCAGGTGGCCAAAGGATTAGAGTTCCAGCTTCAGCATGTCTTTCCATTAATTTTATTTAACTTGACTGTGTTGGGTCTTCACTGCTGTGCACCAGCTTTCTCTAGCTGCAGCAAGTGGGAGCCACTCTCTAGTTGCTATGCGAGGGTTTTTCATTGCAGTGGCTTATCTCCTTGCAGAGCACAGGCTCTGGGACACGGGCTCAGTAGCTGTAGTGCACGGGCTTAGTTATGCCAAAGCATGTGGAATTTTCCCAGAGCCTGGACTGAACCCATGTCCCCCATACTGACAGGCAGATTCTGGACCACCAGGGAAGTCCTCCCCACCTTGATCTCTCTCAGTGGGGGGCCTGCCATGTACCCTCCAGGACCTTCAGGACAAATCTTGTCCCTCAAAGTTCCTTGATGGCCAGGACTTCCCCAGTGGGCCAGTAGTTAAGATTCTGCACTTCCAGTCCAGGGGTCATGCGTTCAATTCCTTGTTGGGGAAGTTCTGCATCACGCACAGTGCAACTAATGGTTTTTGCTGAAGTACATCCTGCACTGGTCCAGCCACCACACTGGCTCTGGTTGGGGAGCATCTGTCGGGGTCTTGCTGTAATAGGGACCCAGTGGGGCCCTAGGTGCTGTTCTCGCTGTTGACAGGCTGAGACATGTATAACAGTCAGTGCCGTCACCCCAGCTGCTGTTGCTGCTCAGTTGCTCAGTCGTGTCCAACTCTGCGACCCCATGGACTGCAGCACACGAGGCTTCCCTGTCCTCCACTAACTCCCAGAGCTTGCTCAGATTCATGTCCACTGAGTCGGTGATGTTATCCAGCTATCTCATCCTCTGCTGCCCCCTTCTCCTTTTGCCCTCAATCTTTCCCAGCATCAGTCTTTTCCAATGAGTCGGCTCTTTGCATCAGGTGGCCAAAGGATTGAAGCTTTAGCTTCAGTATCAGTCTTTTCAGGCCTCAATGCCTGAATAATAATAAAACCTACATTTCAAAACAAGGTGGAGACCAACCAGGG
>SJXQ01004805.1:46682-203480 GCA_006408695.1 Aepyceros melampus
ACTCCTCTCTGGGAATGCAAACTGTTCCCTGCCCCACCGTCCTCAGTCCTAATTCCAGGAGGCAGAGTGGCCAAAGGGGTGCCCAGGGCTGGGTCCCTGATTCCCACCCTCTATAGGCAGGCACTCCCCCACAGAGCCCCCAGGCCACCCAGGCAGAGGGAGACAGAGGCCCAAGGGCAGGCACAGGATGTGAACTAGCTTTAATCACCACTCTCAAACAGAGGTAACAATAGTATCTGAGTAAGGGGGCCACCCCAAGAGTGATCTGGGGCCAGCCCCTCAGCTCCAGCTGTGGCATGTTCCCCATTCAGGCTCTTCGTGTCCAGGGGAGGGTCCGGGCAACCTCAGCCTCCAGGGTCACATATGCAGGAGCACAGGTGCTTGGCGCTGTGAGGACAGAAGAAGCCAGGTCTGGGGGCTGATATGGTAGCAGCCACGTGTGGGTCCCCTCTACCTGCCATACTTGGGGACGTGTGATGGGGGAGTGAGAGCACATGCTCAGAGCACTGAGGTCTTCCTCTCTGGCTGCAGTGACCCCTTCACGGACACCAGCAGCCCCAGCGGGTCCAGGCATCCCTGGGCACAGAGCCGGGACAACGCGAACAGGATGCCAGCAGCCAGACTGACACCGAGCACCGCTGTGGGGAAAGAGAGAGGGGAGTGGGTGAGGGGGTGGCGGGAGGCCCCAACATCCACCAAGCTCCCAACACACTGGAAAGGGGAGCATGTAGCTTGTCTATTCTCCAGGGCAGCTTCCAGGCGTGGGCATGGGCATGGGGGCAGGAGCTGTTTGTATTACCTACAGCTGCAATAATCCCATAAGCACTTTGGTTTCCAGACTGAACAGAGTCCCGGTCCTTGATGGTGGTGACTGTGGCATTCCTGAGATTAGTGACATTCTCCAGGGTCACAGGAGTCCCCACAGACACGGTCCTCCCCTCCTGGTGGGTCTTGGTTCCTGCAACAAGTCCAGGCGTTCAGCAGCAGGGGAGGGAGCCCTGGGGCTGGAAGGATGAATGGGTTCCTGGTGTCCTGGGGTGAGGGAACTTGGGACTCACCCTCTAGCCCCAGACTGAGTGAGCAAGGCTGGTGAGCACTTGCTGCCCAAGTGCCCTCCTGCATTCCCATGGGTATGCGAGCTCAGGCAGACATACATGTGCACGCTCCCAGCCTCATCATACACTGGAAGGTGTCAGGCATCCTGCTCTACTGACCAAGCCTCCCTGCACCCATAGGCACACACCGCAGCCAAGCTCGTCGCTGTAGTCGGAACAGTCCCCATGACCATCGCAGAGCCACGTGCTTGGGATACACAGACCGTCCAGCATGCAGCACAGCTCGCCTTTCGGGCAGGGCTGGGGCCCGCAGTTGAGATTCTTGTTGCGGTCAGGGCAGTCATCCATGATGTCGCAAGGGGAAAGGCTGACATTGGGTACCTCAGTACCTGGGGGTACAGAGTAAGTCAGGCCAAACACCCACCCAAGAGAGCACAGGTACTCCCCACCCCTCACCCCGGTACGAGCCCCACCTTTCTGAGAATGACTGACCCTATAAGGTCTGCCCATCCCAAGGGCTCTGCCCTTCTATTAGCACCACCTTCCAACCAAGACCCCACTAACTTGCTGCCCTGCAAACCCATCTTTTAACCCAGATCCAGCTGCCCTCCTTGAGGCCCCACCCACCCCAGAGTTCCTAGCCTGAAAGCCACACCCCTTCCACAAGCACCCCCTCCCATGGCCCTGAAAAGCCCCACCCCCAGGGCATGGCCGCTCACTGCACTCTTCTTCATCACTGCCATCAGGGCAGTCCTGGTCAACGTCGCAACGCCAGATGAGGGGCACACAGCGGCCATCGCTCCGGCACTGGAAGTTGGTGGGTGGGCAGGAGCCTGCGCTGGGGCCTGAGGGATGCACACAAGTGGGAGGTCTGGACCCTTAGCTAGGAGGACAGTGTCACAGGCTGCGACCACCAGGAGAAAGCCAGGTCCCAGGAACTACACTGGTGGTTACCACCTTTGCTAAGGATGCACTGTGTGGGGGGCCTGAGCCCAGCAGTTCACAGCCTCACCAAGAGCCCTACTGGTCAGATTCTATAGCCATGCCCATTCTACAGAAGACACACAGGAGAGGAAAGGCCCATGGCTACAAGCTAGTGGCAGAGTCAGGATTCAAACCCAGGTCTCACTGATCCTGGGGTCTTTACCAGGCTCCAAATGGCCAGATGGTCTCCCCAAGGATCTCTCCAAGCTTGTGGTTAAACAGACTAGGGGAGGGGCCATCTCTGAACCTAGCCTGGCTCAGGCCCACCATCAGGGTCAACAGGGCCTGTTATGTCCCAGCTATCCTTAGCACAGGAGAAGACTCTTGAGAGTCCCCTGGACAGCAAGGAGATCAAACCAGTCCATTGTAAAGGATTATCTGATTATCTCAACCCTGAATATTCATTGGAAGGACTGATGCTGAAGCTGAAGCTTCAATATTTTGGCCACCTGATGTGAAGCACCAGCTCATTGGAAAAGACCCTGATACTGGGAAAGATTGAGGGCAGGAGGAGAAGGAGATGACAGAGGATGAGATGGTTGGATGGCATCATCGACTCAAGGGACACGAGTCTGAGCAAACTCCAGGAGATGATGAAGGATAGGGAAGCCTGGCGTGCTAGAGTCCATGGGGCTGCAAAGAGTTAGACAAGACTGAGTGACTGAACAATAGCAACTTAGCAAAGGGGAAAGTGAGGCCTTGCGTAAAGGACCTGCTGGTCACCATGGCTTATTGACCCACCCACTGAATTCCTCCCAGAACTTCTGATCACTTTCCCCATCCTGACTGCGCCACCTCTTCCCCAGGTTTCCCACCCACATCTCCCTCAGACACCAGGGACCTCTCAGAGTCACACCATTAGGCCACTCACCCTTGCCTCCCCTTTGCTCAAAACCATCCCTTGGTCCCTTGACCCTCTCACAGCCTACATCCTGTATGTGGCCAGCAAGTCCTGACCAGCCCTGAACCCTTCCTGGACCTTGCTTCCTCCTACACTCCTCCTCTTCATCAAGCTCCCTCTGGCCTACCACCATGCTGCTGTGGCTAGAGGCCTGGCCCATTTCTACCTTTCGCTCATGCCGTTCCCGGGCCCAGTACTCCCTTCTCCTCCCTCCCCTCCGCACTTCCATGATTTCCTCCTCAGACTTCACGTCTCCAGCTTATTTCCTGGGAGGGGTCTCAGGTCCCTCTCAGAGACCCCTGAAGCTCAGCGTCTTAGAACAATGGCCCTTGAACTGGTACCTGGGTAAAGTGCACACTTAGCAACGGTCAGGGTCGTGACCTTTTGACTGTAAACCCAGGGTACCACCTGATGATAAATGGACACAGCTCACACAACGGTCTGGGCTGAGTCCAGCTGAGATATGAGCCTTCCGGGACCCTGAGCAGGAGGGACACAGAAGGGCCTGGAAGCTGGGCCAGCAGCCTGGAGTCTGAGGGACCGAGGAAGGGAGTGGCCTTTACGGCTTCCTCCTGGGTGCAGCAGGGTGGGGAGCAAATACCTGGCTTGGCCCCAGCCTAGCTCTGTTCCATTTGATTCTGGTCCTCTTGCCCCTTCCAACCTCTGCTCACAGGGGCAAGGTTGAGTAAAGCCCCACTCCAAGCCCCCACCCTCCACAGCCAGCCGGTCTGCAAGGTGGCCTCTGGGCCCAAATATACCTGTGGGCCCCACTGTCCCTGAGCTCTGTGGAATGGCCTGGAGCTGACTTCCTTCCCTGCCATGGGGATCCGAAAGCCTACAGCTCCCTCCCCAAGTCTTGCCCCTCTCCGTAGCAACCTCTGACCTCCCTCCCTGGAATCAAGGAGTGTGGGTGTCCTATAAAGAGGGCAGCAGAGCAGAGCCAACGGGGCCTTACAGGGCCGTGGTTTGGAGAGATCAGTGACTGCCCCTCCCAGCCTCAGTTTCCCCACCTGGCCAAGGGGCCACACTAGGAGTCCCTACCTCAGGGTGCTGAAGGGAAGAGACTGCTTGGGTATAAAGAGCCTGAGCTTGGTTAATGTCTTGATCCTTGAAGGAAGGAGGAACACTTAGCTTGAAAAGGCAGGAGTAGAAGGGGAACCAGGTAAGACAGGACCCGCGGGTGTGTGCATTTGAGTCTACAGCTGAAAGTCGGGGGCACCTGTGTGCACAGGGAGGCCAGTCTAACCTGCCCCACTGCCTCTGGGAACCTGAGAGAGCCACCATCACTGAGGCCAGGGCAAACGTGTCCTAGGGCCTGGGGTGCCAGGGAAGGTCTTTCTTTCTCTCATAAGTCCAGAGAAGGAAGGTGCAGAGGTTGAGAGGGCGGGAGGTGGTCGCCGAGGAAACTCAGGCAAATGGCCCCCGGTAGCAGGCGCCAGATAAGCAGCCGCATTAAGGTTGGAGGTCGGACAACCAGAGTCTGTAAAGAACTTTCCTGCTTGTGCTGGGGTGAAGGGCAGCTTGGAGGTGACAATGGGGCACGGCAAAGCAGAGCAGGTGCCGGGTGTGAGAGGGCCGAAGCAGAGCAGTTAAAGGCAGGCACAGCAACCCCGGCGCAGGGTCCACCATTGGGGAAGGCTCTTTCAAGGGCTAGGCTCCCCTAGAACCATGTGCGGGGGGAGTGTCCTGGACAGACTCGCGGCGTAGCCAATGGAGAGGCGCTGCTGGCGGGCGAAGGCGGAGCTAGACTGCAGGGGTAGAGGGCTCGCGGGCTGCAAGTTCACTCACCTGGGGCCTGGGTCGGCAACCAGGTCTGGATCGGAGTCGGGGCGGTCTCCAGGCACAGCCCGAAGCCGAGCAGTACCCGAAGCCCCAGGTCTAGAGCCGCAGCACGCCGCGATAGACCCCGAGCCACCCAACCGTTCATCGTACCACTCCCGCTCGGCGCCGGCTGGGTCCACGCGCACTCCCGGCCTCTCTCTTATCCTCGCGCACGCCTGCGCACATATCCGGGGGGCGGGGCCCACACCCGGGGCGGGGCCCACGGCCAGAGATCCCGCTGCAGCCCCGGGCTTTGAGTACCGTAAGTGTCCGAATACCAGAGGACCCCCGATTTGAGGGTCTTCCCCTCTTTTCCCAGTGACAGACATATCGAAAGGTATAGGGCCTATTGAAATTAGAAACCTCTGGAGATGCAAATGAACTCGTACTGACAAGTATTGTCATCTTACGATATTTAACGTTCCTCATGCACCAAATGTTCTAATTATCTTAGGAATGCCTCATCCCCTCCCTGCTCCTTCTTCTTTCGTGCGCCCGAGCTTATTATATATTTTATTTACTAATACTACTTTGATTTATTGATTTCCCACTAGAATGTCAGACCCAGAAACGCAGGAATGCTGTGTTTTCCTTGTGTCCCCAACGCCTGGCACAGAGCCTGATAACGAAATGCCAGTTCTTGGCTTTCATCCTGGGTGCTCTGTCCTTAGCCCCGGGATGTTCTCACCCCCCTCTAATCCTCACAGACTCCACAGGGCGGGTCTTATACTTTACTTCGGAAGCAAAACAAGAAGTAGCCTCGGCTTTCTCTTCTCACGCACACTCCTTCAGTTCAGTTCAGTTCATTCGCTCAGTCGTGTCCCACTCTTTGCGACCCCATGAATCGCAGCACGCCAGGCCTCCCTGTCCATCACCAACTCCCAGAGTTCACTCAGATTCAGGTCCATGGAGTCAGTGATGCCGTCCAGCCATCTCATCCTCGGTCGTCCCCTTCTCCTCCTGCCCCCAATCCCTCCCAGCATCAGAGTCTTTTCCAATGAGTCAACTCTTCGCATGAGGTGGCCAAACTACTGGAGTTTCAGCTTCAGCATCATTCCCTCCAAAGAAATCCCAGGGCTGATCTCCTTCAGAATGGACTGGTTGGATCTCCTTGCAGTCCAAGGGACTCTCAAGAGTTTTCTCCAACACCACAGTTCAAAAGCATCAATTCTTCGGCTCTCTGCCTTCTTCACAGTGCAACTCAGTGCTCATCCATACATGACCACTGGAAAAACCATAGCCTTGACTAGACGGACCTTAGTCAGCAAAGTAATGTCTCTGCTTTTCAACATGCTATCTAGGTTGGTCATAACTTTCCTTCCAAGGTGTAAGCCTCTCTTAGTTTCAAGGCTGCAATCACCATCTGCAGTGATTTTGGAGCCCCCAAAAAAGTCTGACACTATTTCCACTGTTTCCCCATCTATTTCCCATGAAGTGATGGGACCAGATGTCATGATCTTCGTTTTCTGAATGTTGAGCTTTAAGCCAACTTTTTCACTCTCCAAGAGGCTTTCACTTTCATCAAGAGGCTTTTTAGCTCCTCTTCACTTTCTGCCATAAGGGTGGTGTCATCTGCATATCTGAGGTTATTGAGATTTCTCCCAGCAATCTTGATTCCACCTTGTGCTTCCTCCAGCCCAGCATTTCTCATGATGTACTCTGCATATAAGTTAAATAAGCACAGTGACAATATACAGCCTTGACGTACTCTTTTTCCTATTTGGAACCAGTCTGTTGTTCCATGTCCAGTTCTAACTGTTGCTTCCTGACCTGCATATAGGTTTCTCAAGAGGCAGGTCAGGTGGTCTGGTATTCCCATCTCTTTCAGAATTTTCCACAGTGTATTGTGATCCACACAGTCAAAGGCTTTGGCATAGTCAATAAAGCAGAAATGGATGTTTTTCTGGAACTCTCTTGCTTTTTCGATGATCCAGCAGATGTTGGCAATTTGATCTCTGGTTCCTCTGCCTTTTCTAAAACCATCTTGAACATCTGGAAGTTCACGGTTCACGTATTGCTGAAGCCTGGCTTGGAGAATTTTGAGCATTACTTTACTAGCGTGTGAGATGAGTGCAATTGTGCGGAAGTTTGAGCATTCTTTGGCATTGCCTTTCCTTGGAATTGGAATGAAAACTGACCTTTTCCAGTCCTGTGGCCACTGCTGTTTTCCAAATTTGCTGGAATATTGAGTACAGCACTTTCACAGCATCTTTTAGGATTTGAAACAGCTCAACTGGAATTCCATCACCTCCACTAGCTTTGTTCATAGTGATGTTTCCTAAGGCCCACTTGACTTCACATTCCAGGATGTCTGGCTCTAGGTGACTGATCACACCATCGTGATTATCTCGGTTGTGAAGATCATTTTTGTACAGTTCTTCTGTGTATTCTTGCCACCTCTTCTTAATATCTTCTGCTTCTGTTAGGTCCAGACCATTTCTGTCCTTTATCGAGCCCAACTTTGCATGAAATATTCCCTTGGTATCTCTAATTTTCTTGAAGAGATCTCTAGTCTTTCCCATTCTCCAAGTCTATGCCCCAACCAGTAATGCTGAAGAAGCTGAAGTTGAATGGTTTTATGAAGACCTACAAGATCTTTTAGAACTAACACCCAAAAAAGATGTCCTTTTCATTATAGGGGACTGGAATGCAAAAGTAGGAAGTCAAGAAACACCTGGAGTAACAGGCAAATTTGGCCTTGGAATACAGAATGAAGCACGGCAAAGACTATTAATAGAGTTTTGCCAAGAGAATGCACTGGTCATAGCAAACACCTTCTTCCAACAACACAAGAGAAGACTCCACATGGACATCACCAGATGGTCAACACCGAAATCAGACTGATTATATTCTTTGCAGCCGAAAATGGAGAAGCTCTATACAGGCAACAAAGACAAGACCAGGAGCTGACTGTGGCTCAGAGCATGAGCTCCTTATTGCCAAATTCAGACTGAAATTGAAGAAAGTAGGGAAAACCACTAGACCACTCAGGTATGACCTAAATCAAATCCCTTATCATTATACAGTGGGAGTGAGAAATAGATTTAAGGGACTAGATCTGATAGATAGAGTGCCTGATGAACTATGGACTGAGGTTCGTGACATTGTACAGGAGACAGGGATCAAGACCAACCCCAAGGAAAAGAAATGCAAAAATGCAAAATGGCTGTCTGGGGAGGCCTTACAAATAGCTGTGAAAAGAAGAGAAGCGAAAAACAAAGGAGAAAAGGAAAGATATAAGCACACCCCTTAGGCACACAAAATACAAACTTACAGGTTTTCTACCCAGCTGCTGTGTTTTCTTCTTGACAATAAAAGGTTTTACCTGCAGCTCTGTCCTCAGGAGAAGCAGCTCTATTGCACTGCAGGCCCCCAGACAAGTCACTGTCCTCAGCTGCGCACGTTTCCTGTGAAGCAACACTAACACGTCCAGATTTTCACAGCAGGGGCTCTACTTGCAGGTTGATGACATGCTTACTGTTGAAAATGTTGGCAATGGGCTTTCCTGGAGGCTTTAGTGGTAAAGAATCCACCTACCAATTCAGGAGACACAGATTCCATCCCTGATCTGAGAAGATACCATGTGCCGTCAGGCAACTAAGCCTGTGCACCGCAACTACTGAGCCTGTGCTCTAGAGCCCAAGAGCGGCAACTGCTGAAGCTCTAGAGCCTTGCTCCTCAACAGGAGCGATTACCTGAAGAAGCAGCCCATGCTCCCCAACTAGAGAAAAGCCCTCCTAGCAACGAAGACCCAGGACAGCCAAAAATAAAAATTAAAAATAATGTGTCATATAAAATGGTGACTTAAAAAAAAGTTGGAGATTATAGCCATGTGAGAGAGAGAGTGTGTGTGTGTGTGTGTGTGTGTTCAGAATATTCTCCAATTCCCAGGAGAAACTGGGTGAGAGACACACAGTGGTGCCAAGGCAGATGGGAAGGGCAGCAAATATGACTGTGAGGGAGGGGGGAGGAAGGAAGTGTCCACACCACCACCTGTGGGGCTTGGCATCTTGGTGAGGCTGGCATCTGGGATCCAGGGAGAAGTGCTGAAGAAGCTGTGGGTTACCCAGCTGACAATGTGTAGTCGTTGAAAGCAGACTCCTCAGCAGCTGGGTTTAGGGTCAGCTCTCGGGGAGCCCAAGAGAGTCCTTGGTCTCGCCACACCTGTTCTTCTTTCACTATGACCTCACAGGGACTCCCCAGGTGGCTCTAGTGGTAAAGAACCCACCTGCCAGTACAGGAGACTGATGTGAGTTCCATCCCTGGGTTGGGAAGATCCCCTAGAGATGAGAACAGCAACCCACTCCAGTATTCTTGCCTGGAAAAAAAACCATAGCCTTGACTAGATGGACCTTTGTTGGCAAAGTAACGTCTCTATTTTTTAATATGCTGTCTAGGTTGGTCATAACTTTCCTTCCAAGGAGTAAGCGTCTTTTAAAATTTCATGGCTGCAATCACCATCTGCATTGATTTTGGAGCCCCCCAAAATAAAGCCTTCCACTGTTTCTCCATGTTTGCCATGAAGTGATGGGACCAGATGCCATGATCTTAGTTTTCTAAATGTTGAGCTTAAAGCCAACTTTTTCATTCTCCTCTCACTTTCATCGAGAGGCTCTTTAGTTCTGCACTTTCTGATATGTGGTATCACCTACATATCTGAAGTTATTGGTATTTCTCCCAGCAATCTTGATCCAGCTTGTGCTTCATCCAGCCCAGTATTTCTCATGATGTACTCTGCTGCTACAGACTAAGTCACTTCAGTCGTGTCCGACTCTGTGCGACCCCACAGACAGCAGCCCACCAGGGTCCTGTCCCTGGGATTCTCCAGGCACACTCTGCATATAAGTTAAATAAGCACAGTGACAATACACAGCCTTGATGTACTCCTTTCCCTATTTGGAACCAGTCTGTTATTCCATGTCCAGTTCTAACTGTTGCTTCCTGATCTGTATACACAGCATATATCTGGCACATAGGATGAGCCTGATATGTCAGACCTCTTCCCTACTGCATTCCCTTGCCAAATCTCATCTAGGTTATAGCACGGTTTTTTTTTTTTCTTCTTGGCTTACAATTTATTTTCTCACAATTCTGAGAAGTTCAAGATCATGGTGCCAGTAGATTTGCCATCTTCATTGATAACCATCTTTTCACTGCAACCTCACTTGGCAGACTGGGTCATTAACTTTATTCAGAAACCTTCAATGGCACATCTCACCCAGGGTCATTAGAAGCTCTTTGGTGTTACCTCATTACCTCTGCACACTTTGCCCAGTCTTCTCCCTCCTGATCTTTCTAATTTCGATTTCATCCTTTGCTCCAACCAGAATCCCACCTCTTCCAGGAAGCCTTCCCAGGGGTTTTTTCCTCCTGATAATCATTTAGCATTTGTACCACCCAATGTTGGAGCATTTATACCTTCTCCTATGATTGTGACCTTTTCCCTCCTTGCTCCAAGCTTCCAGAGGGTGAGGCAGCCTCAACACTATCCTGGCACACAGCTGGACTTCACCCGCTGACAGGTTTTGGGGGTTCTTCCGTGGGCAGTCACAACCCTGTCACACAGGAGGGCACTGTGTGGCCCCCCTTCGTGCCTGTGACCAGATGAAGGCCACTGCCTTTTTGGCTTTCACCCCTGGTCATTCCTCTGTGGGAAGAAGCCCTTTCCTTTCCTGGGCTAATGCCGTCCCACACCCCCAGGCTTGCACAGTAAGTTTCTGGCTCAGGGAGGCCTTTCCACAAGAGCCCTAGGTGAAACTTCCTTGTGAGCCACCTCACCATCCCCCAGGGCCCCTGCTGGTCAAGAACAGGTGGGGGCCCTGGTGGGAGGGTTCTGGTGAATATCCACTATAGCGATGGCTGGGGTGGGGAATGGGGGTGGAGTTATCATCTCTCGGGAGAGGGAAGCGAGCAGGTTTTGTTCCCCCACTACCATCCTTTACAGTCAATGCCCCCTAAACACCCTGGAACCCGCTCCACCGCTCTGAGGGGTGGAGCCAGGCCCTCAAGGAAGGGATGGTGACATCTCCGGGCCCAGTGAGAGCACGTCCCTTAGAACTCCAGAGCCACTCTCCTGCCCGATTCCGGCACGCTCACGGGGTTCAGAGATTCGGGATACAGTACCAGGAGTGCCCTGGCAGTCCAGTGGTTAGAACCTGGCGTTTTCACTGCTGGGGTCTGGGAGCAACCCCTCGTCAGGAAAACTAAGATTCCACAAGGTGTGTGGTGCGGCCAGAAAAGAAAAAATAAGAGCTGTGGCAGCAACTTCCCCCTGAAGTCCAAGGAAGCCCGCAAGGCCTTTCAAAAGTAACAACAAGCGACTCTTGGGAGGACAACATTTAATTTTTATACATGAGGTCATGTTCTGCCTGGAGGGACTCAAGCAGTCCAAGGAGAAAGAAGCACTCTGGTGGCCCCGAGGGCTCAGCCTGGTGTCCCCAGCTAAAGTCACAGGTAAGGCTCATCCTGGGACAGCTCCCACCTCTTTATGGGAGGAGCCGGCGACACAGCCTTCTTCTCAGAGGCTGCTACAGCTGAGCTGGAAAATAGAGGGAGACTTGAGTCAGCCCCAGGTGTCCCGAGAGCAGTGGGGAGGAAGCTGAGGGAGAACCCCCTCCCCTTTCCATATCTGCTGATACCGGAGATGTGGAGGCCAGATTGCAGGGAGATGGTAAAGCGTCTGCCTGCAATGCGGGAGACCCGGGTTCAATCCCTGGGTTGGGAAGATCCCCTGGAAAGGAAATGGCAACCCACTCCAATACTCTTGCCTGGAAAATTCCAAGGACTGAGGAGCCTGGTAGGCTACAGTCCATGGGGTCACAAAGAGTCAGACACGACTGAGTGACTTCACTTCACTTCAGAATGCATAGGCCTCTCTAGTGGGGTCCCTCAAAGGGTCAGCTGACCACTTTCTGCCCCCAAGCAGTAAGCCTGTCCTGGCTCCTGGTCTCAGAAATAGTGTGAAATGCTGGACTCTTCCTCCAGCACCCCTTCCCACTGGCCCCCCTCCTGCTGCCCCAGGGCAGGACACTGGCTCCAGAAGGGCCAAGCAATCAGATGACCCATGTCCCCAGCAACTCCTTCCCTCAGATTCTGAGCACCTGCTACATGGCAGGCACTATATGCAAGAAGCACTAATGAGATGAGGTCCAGCCACAGTCTAACGGGGCTGAGTTAATATGTAGTCAAAAATAAGACCTTTTGGTCCAGGGTAAGGCCTAAGGAGACACTGTGCCAGCAGATCCAAGGCAGGGACCCACCCTGCCCCAACCCGACCCGGCCCCTGAGGTTCCAGGGCCTCCCCTCCGCCCTTCCTCCACCTGAAGGAAGTGGAAGAGGTAGAAGGCAGCTTCCCTGGGAAATGCAGACACCCTGGGGGCAGGTGAAGCAGTGAGGGGGAGTGGGGCAGCCTGCCAGTCTGGGACTGAGCTCTGGTGAATGTGAAGACCACAACATGGGCCATTCATTCACTGAGTTCTAACCCACTTGGCAGGCCCGGCTGCATCACTTTACCAATCTCATCACACTGCAAGCCCACCAACCCCATCTTAAAAAAGCAGCAGCTGAGGCTCAAGAAGGCCAAAAGACCAGTCCAGGACCACAAAGTGAATCAGCTGTAGAGCCCAGATACCACTGGGAGGGACTGGACAAAATGCTGTGAAATTGCCCTTCTGCCGCCCATGATCTGTGTGACCTACGCAGAGCACCTGGCCTCAGTTTCTTTTTCTCCAACAGAGGTCATCACTGCCTAACTTGTGAATTATTAAGAGGCAGACGTGCCACTGACTCCATTCTAAGAGCTTACAAATAGTTCATCATGTGAATTAAGCCTCATGATGACTCTGCTATAGACAGAAATGTTTGTTTCCACACAAAATCCATACGTTACAATCGTATGCCCCAGTGTGACGGTGTTAGGAGGTGGAGCCTTTGGGAGATAACTAGCTCACGAAGGCGGAGCTCTTATAAGAGACCCTTCAGACCCCTGACTCCTCCCCCATGTGAGGACATGGCAAAAGATACTACCTAGAAGCCAGGAAAGCGCCCTCACCAGACACTGAAGCTGCAGGAGCCTTCTACTTGGACTTTCTAGCTTCCAGAACCTTGAGAACCAGTTTTCTGTTGTTTACAAGCCACCCGGTCTGTGGGATCCTGTCCTAGCTGAACTCTCTAAAGTAAACACCACTACTCCTCCTATTTAATTAAGAGACACTGCCTGAGGCCAGGGACCAAAGTGGGTTTTGAGAGGCCTGAGGTTTACACAATTCTCTCTCAAGGACATAAAATTACAAAAACAACAATGCCTGGGCTTCTTCCAAAGCCCTTGAAGGCCCCAAGAAGCTTCCTCTGCTTTGCAGGAAACCCACTCCAGGCTGGGTGGGGCTTCATTTGTTCCTCAGATGAAAAGCCCCCGGTAGGACATTTCCTGCCACAGCTGAGGCTAGACAGACTTGGGAGCTTGAAAAGCACAAGCAGGATAGAGGGCTGGTCTCAGAAGGGGCACCGAGGCGTCCTCACCTCTCTGCAGGCTTGCCTGCCACCAGCACCTTCTGCGAAGACATGACAATCGAGGGCGGCATGGCTTCCCGGCGGCCATCGCGAGTACAGTAGTAATTGTTGGAGAGTTTGTGGCTGGGGCCCACGGGGAGCTTGGGAGGAGGCTGAGTTCTGAGAAGAAAAAACATGGGCACTGAAGCAGAGTGACAGTTGTTCTCTCCGCACGACTGGGCTGCAGCATGGGCCCATCACCTCAGTCACAAGGCCTGGCACGGGCAGCCACGGGATGTGCTGGCGGCCAGTGGTATCCCTTGATACACTGCCGGTGGCACGGGCCTGGGGAAGGGCCAGGGCCCAGAAGCTGGTGGAAGTCCTGGCACTGGATGTGAAGGTGCTGGGAGGCGAGGTGTGGGTCTGCCCCAGAAGTGGAAGGCGTGGAGAAGCCTTTTGTGAGGGATGCCTGCTCCCACCTCTGAGCTTAGCCAGAGCTTGGCAGCAGGCTTCATTTCCACCCGCAGGTTCTCAGGAGATGAAAAGGCTCTGCCCACTACCTGTCAAGCAGGCATGGTCAGCAAACCAACAGTGGGGCAACAGCTCCAGACTCAGCTCATTCTGAGAGGCCTTGTCCCAAGGACCAGCCTGCAGAACCTCTGGGCTTGCAGTTCTTTCAGAAGCTCTCTGAAGAACTCTACGAAGTGAAAGGAATTCTCCAGGCAAGATACTAAAGTGGGTAGAACCAAACCTGGGTCTCCTGAATGGCAGGCAGATTCTTTAACATCTGAGCCACCAGGGAAGCCCAGGGGATCAGGGCTTATTACTCAGAGCAATTTGTCCTCTGAGGTTTCTGCTGCCACCTTGTGGCTGCTGCCCCCAGCGGAAGGGTAAACAGAGCTCTTTCCTCACTTGGGTTAAAGAAATATACAAAGTTTGAGGCCAGAAAAGGAATCGCTAATCTCGCTAACCCCATGGAAAAGAAATACAAAAAAGCAAAAATGGCTGGCTGAGGAGGCCTTACAAACAGCCGTGAAAAGAAGAGAAGCAAAAAGCAAAGGAGAAAAGGAAAGATGTAAGCATCTGAATGCAGAGTTCCAAAAAATAGCAAGGAGAGATAAGAAAGCATTCCTCAGCGATCAATGCAAAGAAACAGGAAAACAGAATGGGAAAGACTAGAGATCTCTTCAAGAAAATTAGAGATACCAAGGGAACATTTCATGCAAAGATGGGCTCGATAAAAGACAGAAATGGTACGGACCTAACAAAAGCAGAAGATATTAAGAAGAGGTGGCAAGAATACACAGAAAAACTTACAAAGACGATCTTTACGACCAAGATAATTACGATGGTGTGATCAGTCACCTAGAGCCAGACATCCTGGAATGTGAAGTCAAGTGGGCCTTAGAAAGCATCATTACAAAGAAAGCTAGTGGAGGTGATGGAATTCCAGTTGAACTATTTCAAATCGTGAAAGATGATGCTGTGAAAGTGCTGTACTCAATATTCCAGCAAATTTGGAAAACTCAGCAGTGGCCACAGGACTGGAAAAGGTCAGTTTTCATCCCAATTCCAAGGAAAGGCAATGCCAAAGAATGCTCAAACTACCGCACAATTGCACTCATTCACACGCTAGTAAAGTAATGCTCAAAATTCTCCAAGCCAGGCTTCAGCAATACGTGAACCGTGAACTTCCAGATGTTCAAGATGGTTTTAGAAAAGGCAGAGGAACCAGAGATCAAATTGCCAACACCCGCTGGATCGACAGAGCAAGAGAGTTCCAGAAAAACATCTATTTCTGCTTTATTGACTATGCCAAAGCCTTTGTGTGGATCACAATAAACTGTGGAAAATTCTGAAACAGATGGGAATACCAGACCACCTGACCTGCCTCCTGAGAAACCTATATGCAGGTCAGGAAGCAACAGTTAGAACTGGACATGAAACAACAGACTGGTTCCAAATAGGAAAAGGAGTACGTCAAGGCTGTATACTGACATATTTATTTAACTTATTTAAGTTATATGCAGAGTACATCACGAGAAATGCTGGGCTGGAAGAAACACAAGCTGGAATCAAGATTGCCGGGAGAAATCTCAATAACCTCAGATATGCAAATAACACCACCCTTATGGCAGAAAGTGAAGAGAAGCTAAAAAGCCTCTTGATGAAAGTGAAAGAGGAGAATGGAAAAGTTGGCTTAACGCTCAACATTCAGAAAACTAAGATCATGGCATCTGGTCCCATCATTTCATGGGAAATAGACGGGGAAACAGTGTCAGACTTTATTTTGGGAGGCTCCAAAATCACTGCAGATGGTGATTGCAGCCATGAAATAAGAGACGCTTACTCTTTGGAAGTAAAGTTATGACCAACGCAGATCAGTTCAGTTCAGTCGCTCAGTCGTGTCCGACTCTTTGCGACCCCATGAATCGCAGCACACCAGGCCTCCCTGTCCATCACCATCTCCCAGAGTTCACTCAGACTCACGTTCATCGAGTCCATGATGCCGTCCAGCCATCTCATCCTCGGTCGTCCCCTTCTCCTCCTGCCCTCAATCCTTCCCAGCATCAGAGTCTTTTCCAATGAGTCAACTCTTCGCATGAGGTGGCCAAAGTATTGGAGCTTCAGCTTTAGCATCATTCCTTCCAAAGAAATTCCAGGGCTGATCTCCTTCAGTATGGACTGGTTGGATCTCCTTGCAGTCCAAGGGACTCTCAAGAGTCTTCTCCAACACCACAGTTCAAAAGCATCAATTCTTCGGCACTCAGCCTTCTTCACAGTCCAACTCTGACATCCATGCATGACCACAGGAAAAACTATAGCCTTGACTAGATGGACCTTAGTCGGCAAAGTAATGTCTCTGCTTTTGAATATACTATCTAGGTTGGTCATAACTTTTCTTCCAAAGAGTAAGTGTCTTTTAATTTCATGGCTGCAATCACCATCAGCAGTGATTTTGGAGCCCAAAAAAATAAAGTCTGACACTGTTTCTACTGTTTCCCCATCTATTTCCCATGAAGTGATGGGGCCAGATGCCATGATCTTCGTTTTCTGAATGTTGAGCTTTAAGCCAACTTTTTCACTCTCCTCTTTCACTTTCATCAAGAGGCTTTTTAGCTCCTCTTCACTTTTTGCCATAAGGGTGGTGTCATTTGCATATCTGAGGTTATTGATATTTCTCCCGGCAATCTTGATTCCAGCTTGTGTTTCTTCCAGTCCAGCGTTTCTCATGATGTACTCTGCATATAAGTTAAACAAGCAGGGTGACAATATACAGCCTTGATATACTCCTTTTCCTATGTGGAACCAGTCTGTTGTTCCATGTCCAGTTCTAACTGTTGCTTCCTGACCTGCATACAGATTTCTCAAGAGGCAGGTTAGGTGGTCTGGTATTCCCATCTCTAGATAGCATATTCAAAAGCAGAGACATTACTTTGCCAACAAAGGTCCATCTAGTCAAGGCTATGGTTTTTCCAGTGGTCATGTATGGATGTGAGAGTTGGACTGTGAAGAAGGCTGAGCACCGAAGAATTGATGCTTTTGAACTGTGGTGTTCGAGAAGACTCTTGAGAGTCCCTTGGATTGCAAGGAGATCCAACTGGTCCATTCTAAAGGAGATCAGTCCTGAGTGTTCATTGGAAGGACTGACACTAAAGCTGAAACTCCAATACTTTGGCTACTTCATGTGAAGAGTTGACTCACTGGAAAAGACTCTGATGCTGGGAGGGATTGGGGGCAGGAGGAAGAGGGGAGGACAGAGGATGAGATGGCTGGACGGCATCACAGACTCGATGGACGTGAGTTTGAGTGAACTCCGGTAGTTGGTGATGGACAGGGAGGCCTGGCGTGCTGCGATTCATGGGGTCGCAGAGTCAGACACGACTGAGCTACTGAACTGAACTGAATCTCGCTAACAAAAAATGTTAACAAGAAAACAAAAATCACTAACAAAACATGAGCTTTCCTAGAAACTGTTGCAGAGAGTGAGGGCAGAAAAGAAAGAAAAATCATAAAAGGATCAGGTTTTCATTCATTGGGGTTTTATCAACTTTTTCCTGATAACCCCAGTATTTAAATTTTTCTTAAAACAAGTGATAGTTATGTATTAAGTGGGAATAAACTAAAGAAAAAACAAAGCTTAAAAAGTTAATATTAAAGGACTTCCTTAGTGGTCCAGTGGCTAAGACTTCTTGCTCCCAAGGCAGGGGCCTGGGTTCAATCCCTGATGGCAGAACTAGATCCCACAGACTGCGACCAAAGATCTTGCATGCCACAACAAAGACCCAGTACAGCCAAATGATAAATATTTAAAAGAAAGAGAAGCAATATCCTGTGTTGACGTTAAGAGTCTGCCTAATCCCTAGAGTGCAAAGAAGACCCCCTGCTGGGTATGGATCTATAGAAAACAAGCACGAGCAGTGTGCTCAGTCATGTCTAACTCTTCAGGACCCCATGGACTGCAGCCTACCAGGCTTCTCTGTCCACGGAATTTTCCAGATAAGAATATTAGAGCTCGTTACCATCTCCTTCTCCAGAGATCTTCCTGACCCAAGAATTGAACCCTACTCTGGTACATCTCCTGAACTGGCAGGCAGATTCTTTACCATTGAGCCACTTGGGAAGCCCCAGAAAACAAGCACAGAAAGGGTAAAAAGAACCGTGACCAACTGAAAAGGCCCAGAGGTATCACCAGGGGGCACCATTATCCTTTAAAAAAAAAAAAAAAAGTTGAAACTTTTTAGAAAACCGTTTCCTCAACTGGGCCACCAACTACCTAGGACGGAAAAGTACTTTAAAACTTGTGATATCTGGAATCAGTCACGACATAGAGCTATTCACATAGATTTGGTTATTTTAAGGCTATTGTTCTTCCTTTCCTGCTAATCCTCCCTGGCTGCCTTACCTTTGGCTGTGGCACACACACACACCCCCACTATTCTGACTCCAATCCCTGAGACCTTTCCACACACACACACACACCCCACTATTCTGACTCCAATCCCTGAGACCTTTCCACACACACACACACACCCCCCACTATTCTGACTCCAATCCCTGAGACCTTTCCACACACACACACAACCCCCCCCACTATTCTGACTCCAATCCCTGAGACCTTTCCACACACACACACACACACACTATTCTGACTCCAAAGCCAATCCCTGAGACCTTTCCACACCCCCACACACACACCCACTATTCTGACTCCAAAGCCAATCCCTGAGACCTTTCCTGATCACTTAACCTGAGGTGGCCACTCTCCATCTGGTCCATTTTGTTTTCTCTTCCGATCATTCTAAAACAGTGTTTTTCGCTTGCTGTTTATTTCCCTACTATGTTATGTCTCTGCCCCCTCCATCGGATATAAGCTCCAAGAAAGGAATGAGAGGAACTTTTCTCCTTCCCCTGGGACTCCCAACGGCTGAGGACAGAGCCCGGCCTTGTAAATGTCAACTAATTTTCAGACTCGAGTTAGAAATCAAAGACACTTCTGGGTTCAAATCCCGGCTGTCAATTTCTGGCTTCTGAGTGATTTTAAGCAAATGATTTCGTTTCTCTGAGTCT
Organism: Aepyceros melampus; assembly: GCA_006408695.1. Taxonomy (NCBI): domain Eukaryota; kingdom Metazoa; phylum Chordata; class Mammalia; order Artiodactyla; family Bovidae; genus Aepyceros; species Aepyceros melampus. The sequence continues at coordinate 65,502 of SJXQ01004805.1, forward strand.
CAAATATTTTCATACGTAGCTTGGGGATGATAATACTGTCAGGACCACACTGGAGGCTGCCAATCACGGAAAATCCCACTCAGAATTCATGCCCCATCTGGTCGTTGCAGAAGCACGGTATCTAACACAGTGCAGCAAGATGAAAGGCAAGCCTCTGCCTCCACAGCCAGCTAAGGGACTGGAGCCAGGATTTCGGCCCAGCGTTTCAGGGGTCTAAAAGAACAGGGGTTTGGGGCTTTTTTGACAGACGGAGGGCAGGACTGGGGTCTGGGGAGCGAGCGGGGTTTGCTCACCGTTTGGAGATCTCCTGGTAGCGCAGCTGCAGTTTCGCCTGCAAGTCTCGCTATGGGAGAAAGGATGGAGATCAGTCCCCAGGGTACCCCAGGAGAGAAAACCAGCTAACCGGCAGTCCCGCACGGGACAAATTAAGAGAAGGTGGGACATGGGTCTTTGAGGACAGGATACGGGCCCGGGAGGTGAACAGGGGAGCTGGGGGCCGGAACAAGGTCCCAAAGCTAAGAAGGTACGGGCCTAGGGAGACCCCAGGCCTGAGTGGTGCCACAGCCAACGGCTGCGGAGGGTGTCCTGGGTTGAAGAGGTCATGAGTTCGGGGTTCCAGGCTGCGGAGAATTCCCTGCTTAGGGGAATCTCGGCACTAATGGCCTCAGCCCTAGAGATGCAAAAAGGTGAGTAGTGGGAGCGGGTCAGGGCGCGCAAGGCCTGCAGCATCCACAGCTCCTTCCCGCCCCGCCCCGCGCACCCCGGATGCCCAGTTCCGCAGCCCCTGGATGAAACGGGTAGCGGACGCCATCTTTCACCGGCGCTGAAGGGCGCCGGTGACGTCTCTACTGCAGGGACTGCTGGGAATATGGCGTACGGTCTCGCGAGAGCGGGAATAGGCGGAGCTAGGGAGTCGTATAAATAGTCTCTCCGAAACACGTGACTCCTCTCCGCCCGACCGCCGCCGCGCCGCCATCATGGACACGAGCCGTGTGCAGCCCATCAAGCTTGCCAGGGTGAGGCGGAGGCCCGGTTTTAAGGGCCCAGATGAGGGAGGAGGGAGTAAGAGAACCGGGTGGGCTAGATCTGATTCCAGTTTCTTTCCCCAAGGTCACCAAGGTGTTGGGCAGGACCGGTTCTCAGGGACAGTGCACGCAGGTGAGCGGGGGAGGCGGGGAGCGGGGGGATGTTTGCGGGGGCCTTCTAAAGTTTGAATCTCGAGGATAATTTCTGTGCCCTGGGTTTTGTTCTCTGGTGTCTGGGAGCCGATATGTTCCCTACTTCCCAGAGCTTACAGAGGGTCGAGGGTCGGAACTTGAGCCAAGGCCCTGCTCACTGGATCTGGGCTCTGGCGATCTCATTCCCCGAGTTCTGACATAGTTCGTTGGTTCAGCCTGTGCCAACAACCACTGTGGCTCCATGCCCTCACGACAACCCCCAGTTGTCTCCCCTGGTGCATCTTCTGGCGCTCGAGAGCTTTGTTCTCCAGCCTCGGCCCCTCTCCGGCTTGTCTCCTATCCTAGTACTGCCTTCCCAGCCTCAGCCCTCTTTAAGCGTCTCTAAACAGAAACGTTCTCTGGATCGACATCGGCCGCTTATCCCTCGGATCCTATTCTCAACCGACTCTGACTTCTTCCCGTCCCTCCTGTGGGCCCCGTAGGTGCGCGTAGAATTCATGGACGACACGAGCCGCTCCATCATCCGAAACGTGAAAGGCCCCGTGCGCGAGGGCGACGTGCTCACCCTGTTGGAGTCAGAGCGAGAGGCTCGGAGGCTGCGCTGAACTTGTGACTGGTGAGTGCACCAAATGGAGTGGGAAATCGAGCAGCTCCTTGTTAGACCCTTGCCTGGGGGTGGGGAGATTTCGCCAAGGCTCAAGGATCAAGGGCTGTTGGTCGGGGTCTGCTGAAGTTAGCAAGATGGGGGAGGGTTTCCCTGTTTGGGGTGGGGGCATTTTGTCAGCATCTCAACGCTTGGGTTTGTTTACAGGGTGCTGGATGTCTGGGTTGACGCCTTGGCCACCAGGATGATCTGCTGTTAATAAAGTGTTTGTATTGTATGTAAACCTGAGGTTTTGTCTAGGTTGTCATTAGATTTCCAAAATCTGTGGGGCCCCCAGGTGGTCATTGACCCACTGTACTCTGAAAGTAGGGGATGTTTCCCAACAAGGCATTTTCTTTGTGAGGAGGGAGAACCGTGTGTCTATATACACCTCCAAAACAGGACAAGATGAGTTAGGAAGGTTTTATTTAGGTAAGAAGGCTGGAGGAATGGGTAGACTAGGGGCTGTGTCACTCCCTCAACTGCCTCCTCACCCTGTGCGGTTCAAGCTGAGCCTCTGGCCACAGACCTCTGCCCAGAGATCAGGACCTGCCTCCGCCTCCCCCACCCCAATATGGGTCCAGTGTGTTAGGCCAGTCACTGGGGCAGGGGGTCCTCTCCACTGTCACTGCAGCCTCCTTCACCAGGTATGGCCGGGATGATTCAGGGGATAGCTGGTGAGAGAGGTGAGGGGGGGTCCTGTCAGTCTCCTGCAGACAGGACACTGGGTTTCAGCCCCGCTTAACACTCAGAGATGCTTAAGCTACTGAAGGTCCCTTGTCTTCCACTGACCCTAAGTGGAACCCCACCTTGCACAGCAGAGCCAGGCTGCCAGGATTTGAATCCAGCCTCTGTCACATCTGACCTGGAAGAGGTGCTTGACCTCTGTGGTTCTTTTCCCACACATGTACAGGAGAGTGCAGAAAGAGGAGGCTGGTAGGGCAAGTTTAATTAGGAAAGTGCTGGCACTTTGGCTTATAAGCGCCTCCCCTTTGGGGACAGACTGAATCCTCTTGCCCTGCTCCCTAATTCTAAAGTGTAAGTGTGAGTGGCTTGCTTGCTCACTCATCTCCAGCTCTCTGCAACCCCATTGACTGTAGCCTGCCAGGCTTTTTAGTCTATGGGATCTCCAGGCAAGAGGACTAACTCTGAAGGATGCTTTGATTCCTTTGCTCTGGGCCTGTAATGGGACATAATAGTCTGAGCTAGGTCTATCAGCTCTTGTCTGGCCTTGGGGCAAGCCCCTCTGGAGACCTCAGGCTCATGACCTTCGCTTTACATGTGAAATGTGTCTAACCCTTGAGGTGTTCTGAAGGTTGAACATCAGACCCAAGTTCCTGCCACCCAGTGCTCCCCTGGCGAGTGCACAAAAAGAAGCCACTTTTCTGGGAGTACACTTGGTATCCTTGAGCTGCGCAGCTGGTAAACTCCCTTTCTGCGGGATGGAGTCACACTCACCTGGGGGCCAGGCTGGCCTGAGCTCAGGTGGGCATGCAGCAGAGCGGCCACCTCGTCCTGCTCAGCCTCCAGGGCCATGGCCAGGGCGCTGGTGCCCTCCTGAGGGATCGTGGAGACAGTCAGGTCCCTGAATCAAGGCACCACACCCTGCCCCAGCCCCATGGTGGCTCACATTGTCCAGGAGGGCAGGGTCACAGCCCGGCTGGGTCAGCAGCAACCGACAGTGTCTAGGCGCCCATACTCGCTGGCGCACATCAGCGCTGTGGCCCCGTCTGCGTCTTGCACATTCACGTCTGCGCCACATGCCAGCAGGGCAGCCACCATGTCCTGGCGGCCATGGCTGATGGCCAGCATGAGGGCTGTCTGTCCCGTCTGGGGAGAGGGAAAGAAGGGGACAGGGCTGGTGTGGGCTCTGCAGGAAAGAGAGGGGGCTCCCAGAGACTTGGCTCCGGAAGTGAAAGTGCCCCCTGGATTCAGCCAGGGAGGAGGCATCTATGCACCTGGCTGGCCTTGGCGTTAACGTTGCCCATGTGAAAGAGTCTCTGGACCACAGCCATGTCCTCCTCTCGCCCCACAGAAGTGAGTGCCGCCAACATGAGGGCAGAGTAGCCAGCTCGATTCTGGTGGTCAATCTTGCAGACCCCTAGGAGAGAGACGAGGCGTCAGTTCGAGAAGCCGACACCTAAATTCGTCCACTCACTTCCCTCCAAGCGTCAAGTTCACCATCTGTTTAGCCAGCTTGGTCACTGAGGGTCATGCATGATTTTACTGTTCCTCTGCCTTACAAGGCTCTTCCCTCTCCAAGAGCCATGTGTCCTTTCTCACCTTTAGAGTTCTGTTTCCATATCACTGAAAGGTTTCCTCACTTTCCTGTTACAAACTGGTTTGGAGACTTGGTTCTCTCCAAACCACTGTATCCCCCAGTACCTAGAGCAATACCTCCCACTAATTGTTCAGTCACTCAGTCGTGTCTAACTGCAACCCCAGGGACTGCAGCACACCATGCCTCCCTGTCCTTCACTGTTTTCTGGAGTTTGCTCAAGTTCATGTCCATTGAATTGGTGATGCCATCCAACCATCTCATCCTCTGTTGCCCTCTTCCACCTTCAATTTTTCCCAGCATCAAGGTCTTTTCCAATGAGTTGGCTCTTCGCATCAGGTGGCCAGGATACTGGAACTTCAGCATCAGTCCTTCCAATGAATATTCAAGGTTGATTTCCTATAGGATTGACTGGTTTGGTCCCTTGCAGTCCAAGGGACTCTTGAGTCTTCAACACCACAGTTGGAAAGCATCAATAAAAAGACTACTGCCTACAAAGCCACCCTTGTTGGTCCCCCAGAGAACTGTCAGCTGGGCCCCCTGCTGTCCCAACTCCACTCCAGTTTCCACGCAGCAGCCAGAGCAGATCAAAAGAAATTTGGCCCCATCATTTATAGATGTGAATTTGAGCAAACTCCAGGGCAGAGGAGCCTGACATGCTGCCGGCAATGGGGTCACAAAGAATCAGACACGACTGAGCAACTGAACAATTCCATATGACTGGTATCCTCAGAAGAAACAAGAGATCATGTGATGCTAAAAGCAGAGATGAGTAGAAACTTGGAGAAAGGCATGGAATAGTTTCACTCTGAGCCCCTAAGAATGAACCAGTCCTGTGAACTTAATGGCCTGCTGAACTGCAACACAATTTGTTCCAAACCTCCGATGCTGTGGCACTTTGTGGTACTTTTTACAGCAGCCCTGGGAAACAGCCTGGTTGTTGCTGCCCATCCTTTACAGATGAACACAAATGTCAGCCCCATTTCCTCTGGGGTCAGTTCTGTTGCCATCTTGGCCCCCTCCCACACATCATAGCACCTACCTCTGGATCTCATTCCCCAGGGTGTTTAATGCTTGTGTACTTCATCATTCTGAAAGCTCAAGACTAGGTGCAGTTTGGGGAGATGAATGGTGGGAGAGGTTTGGGGAAAGGAGATCAGGGTATTGGAGTAGATGTCCTCGTCAGAGGAGATCTGAGACAGTAAGCTGAGAAGTAAAAAGTTTTAAGTCACAGGGCTTCCTTGGTGGTACAGTGGTTAAGACTGTGCTGCCAATGCAGGGGGCCCAAGGTTCCATCCCTGTTCAGGGAGCTAGATCCCACATGCTACAACTAAGATTTCGCATTCCACAACAAAGATCCTGCGTGAGACAACCAAGACCTGGTACAACCAAATAACTTTTTAAAAGGTGGGTGGTTAAGTCAGGACTAAGAGCATCCCCCAGTGTGTGGCCTACTGTCTAGGTGTCCATTCTTCCCACAAGCTTCTGTGACCCTGGTGGAGGATGTTAGGTGCAGAAGGGGCTCAAAGTAACCACAGTGGGGTGTCTGCAGCTCGCCAGGCACCCCACCTATCTTACCCACCTGCTTTTCCCTTCTCTGAGGCCTTGCTAAGGAAGGAACCTAAGCTAAAGGATTACCCTGTTTCTTGATTCCCTCCCCTGATTTTATCTTGTCATGGCTCTTACCTCTGTTGGAAATTATGTTTGATACTTATCAAGTAAAACTGATCATTCTCTCCACTCCCTACACGCACTCGCCCAAAGCTCCATGAAAGCTCATTCATTCAAGAAACACCAGAGGGTCTGCTGTGTGCCTCAGTAAAGTCTGATAAGCAAGCAGGATGAAGTGAGGGAAGGGCAGCAGGAGGAGTTTGAAAGAGTACATAAAGGAGAAGTTAATAACAGGCCAGAGGTTGAGCAAGGAGGCAGTGCCAGGAAACAGGGGGGCAATGGCTACTGGTCCCGGAGCCCCAAGGACTGTGGGAGTCGGAAAACAGGAGACAGTGACCTGAGATGATGGGAGGTGAGAGTTTAGGCGAGAATGCCAGTCTTTCTTGGCAGATGCAGGGTGGTAGTGCCAGCCCAGCATTACCCAGATTCCCCCTTCCGTGGATCCCTATTCCCTAGTGCCCTCCCCGCCCCTCCTCAATGCTGACCCGTATCCAGCAGCAAGCTCGCGATGGTCAGGTTCCCATGGGACACACTGTAGTGTAGGGCTGTGTTTCCGTTGCCATCCACCAGGTTCACCACGTGCTCCAGCAGCTCCCGCCCCAGGCGCGCCACCGCGCCCAGGACCCCGGCCACAGCCTCTGCTTGAGAGCGCCGCTGGCTCGACGCCCGAAACCACTCCTGGGCCACCAGGCGCGCCGCGCCCTGCCAGGACAGGAGAGAGATATCAGCGAGAGTCCAGGGCAGGTGTGGGGGCGGGTCTGGAACCCAGGCAGGGAAGGTTGGTCCCTCTGAACTGAGGAGGGGCGTGGACTGGTGGGGCCGCACCCCTTTGGAGGAGGGAGTACTGTCAGTGTGGGTACACGGCCCCAGAGGGCAAGGATGCTCCCCTTACGAAAAGAGCCTTCGAGAGAACCAGGAGTGGAGGAAGACGGTGAGCGCTTGTCTTTGGGGAGTCCGGGATGGGGCTGGGACTTGGAGTGGACCCTTCTGGGGAAATCAGAGAAAGATCAGCCCTGTTCTGGGCGGAGATCCCTTTGGAGACCTTGGTATCCATGGAGGGCCCTGGCGCGAGGTGACGGAACTTGGGGCCCCCTCAACTCTAAAGAAGGCGATGGTAGTGCCAGCCCAGGCGGGCATCAGACGGGGTCCCCGGCGGGCCTCTGACTCCTGTGAAGGGCTCTCTATGTACTCACACTGTCACGGGGGACCCCGCGGGGCCGGCTCAGCTGCCGCTGCAGCGCTGCACACGCCTCCCTCAAACGCGGGCTCAGCTCGCACCTAGGAGACGGAGAGGCTCCAGGAGAGGTCGGGATGGAGAGTGGGAAGACGGGGAAAAGAGCAGCCGTCCCCATTCCGTGTTCCCCGCGCGGCTCACCTCCCCTGCGCACCCGGCTGATGTTCCTGCTCTGCCTCCGGCTCGGCGTCCTTGTCCTCCTTGCTGCTGGGAGCGCCAGGGGTCTCGGAGTCGGATGCCGCGCCGCTGTCGTCGCCTGAGCCCGAGGAACTGCTCCTCGGGGGCTCAGCAGCGCCATCCTCGCTGTCGCCCTCGCTGGACGAGCTCTCATACCTGGGGGCAGGGTGGGAGGCATATGCTGAGCCTCCCCCGTGGGCTCAGTCTGGTGTCCTGCGAGGTGGGAAGTGGCTGTCCCCATTTTACAGATGTGGACACTGAGGCCTGCCAAGACCACGCTGAGAGCGAGGGGCAGAGTTGGGATTCAAAACGCCAGTCTATGTCCCAGCAGATGCTGCCATGGGGAGGGGAAAAGTGCTCACTCTCCATTGAGGACCCCAACAAACTGCAGGCTCTTTGGTCCGGGCTGGTTTGGCCACCAGGTGTACCGTCTTTCCTCTTCATGATGGATTTGAGGGTGCCTGTTGGAGATCAGACGAGGACACTGAGTTCGAATTCAGCGGCCAGCAAGCTAGGGCTCAGCGAGGGACGGGGACTCACCCGCGGGTGCCAAGGCCCTGTCCCCATCCGTGGATCCGGGGGGGTTCTCCGGCATCGGGGCTGGGGCCTCCACTGGAGCATCGGTCTGCGTGGTCTTCTCCACATAATCCCACGGGGTCTGGGTGGTAGCCTCGCACGGCTGGGGCCGGGACGCCGCGGCCTCGGCCTTGGCCTCCTCAGCAGCCTCGCGGGCTTCCTCCAGCTCGCACAGCCGGCCCCGCAGGAGCTCGCTCACCCCGCGCTGATGCTCCAGGCTGGCGCGAAGCAGCTCCAGCTCGCGCTCGGCGGCCGCGGGCAGCCCCAGCAGAGCTTCCGTCACCCACGCCTCCGCCTCGAGGGTCTCAGGAGCTGCCCCCACGCCGGCCTCCTGGGTCTCCGGCACCGCCTGGACTCCCGCCTTTTGGGTCTCCGGCACGATCTGGGTGCCTGCCTCCTGTGTCTGGGGCGCCCGGTCGAGACCCGGCGGCGCACCTTCGCTGGGGCTAGAAGCCGATCCGTCTGGGCCGTCCCCGGGGCTGGCCCTGGCGCGAACGCCGCGCTCAGAGGTGGCCAGACGCTCGGTGAGCCGCCGCAGCTGAGCAAGCTTGTCCGGGCGCGCCTCGGCCTCCCCGTCGGACTCCGGCTGCCGGCGCGCAGCCAGCAACCGCGCCTTCTCGGCGCGCAGCGCGCGCACCTGCTCCTGCAGCTCGGGCAGCGCGCGTGCTTGTTCCTCGAGCTCGCGCAGGCGCCGCAGCGCCGCGGCCATCTGTTCGCGCACCAGCTGCAGTTGCGCGGGGCCGGGCGAGGCCAGGGCCGGGTTGGGGGCGGGGCTGCTGTGGCCAGACTCGCGCGGGCTGAGCGGGGCCGCGCGGGCCGAGCTGGGCGCGCCCCCTTGCGCCTGCGCTAGCTCAACCGCCTGCTGGTCTCCAGGAGCGTGCGCTCGACGCGTGGGTTGCGCACGGGTGCGCGCGGGGACAGCGGCGGCAGCATGAGCGCGGACGGCGCACCTGGGGAGAGTGCGCCCGGCGCTGCGCCATCGTCACTAGCCAAGGACTCGCTGGAGGTCCAGGCGCCTGGGCTGCGCGCGCCTGAGAGGCCGGCTCGGGGCGCGCGGGGACGTCGCCCGGGCGGGGCCCCTGCAGCGCGGCGGGCAGCGGGGCCGCGCTCCAGCTCCTCCACATACTTGAGGAAGTCCAAGTCCAGGTGGAAGCCGTAGGGGGTCTCCACCGAGTAGGGCGATCTCGGGCTGCGGGCGCCCCCAGTCGCGCTGGGGCACAGGCGAGGGCCGCCCATGTCTGCGGACATGACAGGGGCATAGAGGAACGTCAGGCCGGGGAGACGCAGAGAGACTAAAAAAGGAGCGCCTCCCCACCGCCCCACGACATGTTTTCACGACGCCACCTGCTCCAAACCCTGCACACCTGCGGTTGCACACCGAGGTGTAAACACCTATCTGTACCCCAAAAGTTGTGCACTCACGTGTTAAGCACCTACTGTTTCCCTAACACTGAGGACATAGCAATGAACAAGACAAGCATCCTTGCCCACTTGTAGGAGACAGTTAAACGTTCAAAAAAGGTCCTTAGGGCAATAATAAAAATTTCAAGATGAAACAGTAACTGACAGGCTTTGGCTCTGGCTGTTCCAGCAGATTTCTGCGGAAGGAACTTAGAAGTTGAGCCCTGAATGAGAAGGAGAAACCAGCTGGGACGGAAGGTTCCTAAAAGAAAACAGCGCGTGCAAAGGCTCTGGGGTGGAATAAACAGGGTGGACCTGAGTAAAAGTGGGATGGAGGTGAGAATGTGCAGAGCAGAGTGAAAGAAGGGAGGAGGGAGAGGACTAGAAGAGGTGGACTTGGGCCAGACTGTGAGGAATCTTCTGGCCCACCTGTAATAGAGCACCAGAGGCACATTTTAAGCAAGGCCAGGACATATCCACCTTTATAAAGGGCCCTCTGACCACTCTGCAGAGGAGGGAACTGCAGGGCTGTGTGGGCACCTGGGCGCCAGGTGTGGATCTGTACACAGGCAAACACCATTTTCCACACTTACCCAGCAGGTTCTGATTCAGGGCAAACTTGGCCATGTTTCCCGGAGTAGCCGCCACCTTTTTCACACCCTGAAAAAGGCCCCCAGAGGGGTGAGAGTGGGTAGGGCTGGATCCTGCCCCTCTGGCTGTGCCTCTGGGGTCTGTCTGGACTCTACATGAGTAAACAGACCCAAGCGCTCCTCTCCACCCCCGAACCTCTCCGCCACACACACACAGGTCCTCTCATCCCTCCTCCCTCAAGTGGCCTTGAAAGTTTGGAATGAATGACTGTGGGGGCCCTCCTGTAGCAGGCCTCCTCAGCCTGCTGGGTGGGAAGGGCATCAAAAGAAGAGGGGATGGTGATAAGAGAACCAGAGCAGCTGGGGGCGGGGCAGGGGGCGGTGCTTTCCAGACCTGCGAAGGTTTCTGTCAGTCCCTGGGGGAAATTAGAAACTGACGTTCAAAGGGGTGGAGTGTGAACATTCAGAGGAGGAAGGCGAGAGTTGGAAGCCTTTCGTGGGCTCATTAAAAACTCATCTGGTCAGATTCTGCATACTGAAAAGAAACAAACAGAAAACAGAATTCTTACACTTTTTCCTTAGAGTGCAAACAAAATATAATTGTACATCCAAATTTATACCAGTGTCACTTGTGAGATCCTTTAGGAATGATGAAGAGTTCTGGAACAGAGGCACCAAGGATGCAAAGTCTCCTTGTGATGTCTCTACTGGAGGGCCACAGGGCTCTGCCCTTAGTTTGTGAGAAATTGTAGTGGAACCACAAGCACCCAGGTTGTGAGAGCTGTGGCTATGTTTGGGGCTAAAGGGAGAGTGACTCTTCAGGTGATGTGATGGAGGCTCTAAGAAACTGAGGGAGGGGCTTCCCTGGTGATCCAGTGGTTAAAAATCCACCTGCCAGTGCAGGGACATGAGTTCAACCCCTGGTCTGGAAAGATCCCACTTGCAGTGGAGCAACTAAGCCCCATGTGCCACAACTACTGAAGCCCACATGCCTACAGCCCATGCTCTACAGTAAGAGAAGCGACCACGACGGGAAGCCCGCGCACTGCTGCAATGCAATGAAGAGTAGCCTGGGTTTGCCGCAATTAGAGAAAGCTGCAACAACAAAGACGCAGTGCAGCCAAAAACAAATAAAAATAAATAAATATATAAAAGAAACTGAAGATTGGGTCACATCTAATAATGTGATATTTAACAGGGATTTTCCCCAGAACTTTGTTATTAGTCCACAATCACAGCTACTGTGCTTTGTTTCAGAAAGTACAGGGCAGGAAAGATGGGGCTTTGAAGAGCCCATATGAAAAACCCTCAGAGAATTGCAAGCAGCTTGGATCAAGTTCCTACGCTGTGCCTGCTCTCATTTAATGTACCTCCCCCAGTATAAACCTGCAAGGAAGGATAGTTCCCCCTTTTCCAGATGGGGAAGCTAAGGCATAAAGCAATTAAGTCGATTACCTATAGGAAATGTCCTCAGACTGAGTTCCGCTCATCTTCTGAGGAGCTCTTGTCTGCCCAGCCCTCCACCAGCAGGTGCCCGCCAGCCCCAATCTGTACTCTTCCTGACCTACTGCCTATCTGCACTAACCACCTGGCAAGCTTCCCCATCACCTCTTCAGGGCTCTTGCACTCCTGATGACCACCTGCGTACCTAACACCCACCAGCCACCTGTTGGCCCACCTGACTCATTTTGCTCCACGGCTGGGGAGACGGGCCCACTCACCGCCTCTGTGCAGCCTGGGTGCATGACATCTCCCCCACCCCCACTCCCCAAGGGAGGAGGGAGTGGTGGGGAACGTGCTGTCCTGAAGCAGCTGTTTCCCGTCCCTCACACTGGCTGTAAGGGGCCGGCCAGCTGGGCAGCACAGAGGACAATCAGTGCCTCTCAGGACTTGTTTGCAGGAAGCTCTCTGGGAAGAGCTAGGTCATGAGAAAACCTGGCCTGGGGCTTAGGGGTCTGGGCCAGCCTCACACACAGCTGGCCAACTGCCTCAGCGGGATTAGCCCCTTCCTTCAGGGACCTGGCCTCACCCAAATCCAAGACCCTGGGGATCCAAACAAACAAACAAAAAAACAGCTCTGGGCCATTCCTAAGACCCAAACCAGCTGGAGCAGCCAGACCCAGAAGTGGGCCTGAAAAATGGGTGGATGCCCCAAGGAGATGCTTTCCTGGTGGCTCAGATGGTAGAGAATCCACCTGCCATGCAGAAGACTTGGGTTCGATCCCTGGATCGGGAAGATCCCCTGGAGAAGGGCATGGCAACCCTTCCAGTATTCTTGCCTGGAGAATCCCCATGGACAGAGGAGACTGCCGGGTTACAGTCCATGGGGTCACACAGAGTTGGACACTAAGCAGCAGCGGCAGCCCCAGGAAGAGTAAATAGCAATATAACAAAAACCTTAGCATTTGCTATGGGGGTAGCCTCGATTCTAAGCAATTTATGGGTGTTAATTTAGTAAAAAACAAACAAACAAACAAAAACCCTCCTAGGCCTTTGAAGTAGATTTTCTTAGCATTATTCTTTTCCCCCCTTTCCCGTTGTGCAGATGGAGAAACTGAGACTCAGAGATGAAGTGACCCAGCCAAGATTGTACATGGGCAGAAGCAAGTTTTTGAACCCAGCAGCCTTGCCAGTGTTTCATTCTAGCCTGGAGAATCAATCCCATTGCTAGAGGAGCCTGGCGGGCTACAGTCCATAGGGTGGCAAAGAGTCGGACACGACTGAAGCCACTTAGCACACACACCCACTGCATTGCCCACCCCACTTGATGGCTTTCTATAAACAGCCCTCCACTCACCACCAGCCTGCACTCTTGCCTGTCTCCTGCGTGTGTCCCTGATGGGAAGAGCAGGGCCAAAGTCTGGTGACTCCAGGAGATGTACCCTCGCCAGAGCTGGGGCAGGGGGCATGCAACCGCTCTCCTCTGTCCTCCGCTCCCTGCCTGAGGAGTGTCACGGCTAGATCCACATCCTCTGCCTGAGACCCCTCATTAGGCCGTCAGAGTCGACGCCACACGCCCCCACTTTTGCCCCAGGGATTATTTTGGGACTCAGAGCTGTGATCGCAAAACCTGAGGGGTAGGGGAATACTGAAGGCAGTTCAGATCCTGGTCTTGGGGCGAGGGGCGTCTTCCCAGATTGAGGCTCTGGGTGGAGGCATCCTCTCTAATGTTGGGGCGGGACTCTCAGACCCCTGAAGTGGGGGTGGAGGCTGATGATGGTGCGAAGGGAGAGTTACTGAGGTCAGCACCCCGTCACCCCCATGTCCCCTTAGGACAGCCTCACAGAGACAGAGCAGTTTCCTGCAGGAAACGCTGCCGGGCGGTTCCATCCGCTGCCCATTGTCTGCCGGCCCCGGGGGCCATCCGTCCCTCCTCCCAACGCGGTTTCCGAATCACCCTACACACACACACACTCAGGTCCAGAGCGAGGGGATGGACTCAGGTCCCCAAGCTGTCCCGGAGCGACTCCGGGAAAGGATCCCGAAGTCGTGGGAGCACAGGGGGCGAACAACCCCTCCCTCCCCCAGCTTCGCTCCTGAAGGGCGGGAGAAATGAGACTTCACGAATCCACAGGGCCCCAACTCTGCTCGCTCACCACCTGGGGCTCCCAGTGTGGGAGTGGGGGGGTCCCAGGCAGAGAACACTGCGCCCTCCCCATCGCTGCGCGCTGAGCCCGCAGAGGGGCTGGAAGCGCAGCGCCCAGTCCCGGTGCGTATCCCTGATCCCCGCCCCCCAGATTCCCCATCGGTGCCCAGAAAGCTGGTGCTTTACCTGAAGCCGCAGCCCCAGCCGCGCCCGCACCCGAGCCCGCCCCCTCGAAGTTCGGGGACGGGTTATCAAGGCCTGGACCCTAACTGACAACCACGTCAGCCAACCAGGACCCTATGCTCTCCGAACTGTCCAATGGTGAGGCAGGGTAGGCCGCGCTGGCCCGCGCCCAGGGTTTGGGGGCGGAGATAGGGGCGGGGCCGGAATGACGGTCTTTGAGGGCTTTCTGTCCAGGGTGGGGAGCTGAGGGCTGACCGGCTCAGGGCGAAAGGGTTTGGATCTGATCCACCGGGGACAGGGAGCCATGGGAAGACTCTAAGTAGGAAAGTTACCAGGTGGGATTTGTATATATGGCAGATCCCTTAGGTGGAAGCTGGAAGGACTGATGCTCCATTCCCAGTGTCTAGGTGAGGGATCCGGACGGTGGATCTTTCCGACCTCAGGGTCTTTCTGCATGCTCTTCCATCTTCCTGAGGTGTTCTTCCCTGAACCTGTTCACTTGACAACCTTCTCCTGCCTTTAGGGGCTCAACCTATGTGTTTCTGTCCTCTAAAGACCTAACGTGGACCTTCTCCAGTTATGAACCTGATAGCTACTTTCACTATCTGGAAAAAATATACATATTTTATTTATTTGTATACTTGTTTGCCATCTATCTCCCAGCAAGGACAGGGAATTGATTGATTTTGGTCACTGCTTTATCCAGTGCCCCGAGCACACAGTAGGCACTTAAATGTTTATTGAAGACTCACAGACATAGAGAACAGATGTTGGTTGCTAAGGAGGGGTTGGGAGAAATAGGAAAAACTATTATATAGAGAATAAGATAAACAACAACAGCCTACTGTATAGCACAAGGAACTATATTCAATGTGCTAAATCACTTCAGTCCAACTGAGTGTCCGACTCTTTTGCAACTCCATAGACTATAGCGCCCCAGGTTTCTCTGTCCATGGGATTCTCCAGGCAAGAATAGTGGAGTGGGTTGCCATGCCCTCTTCCAGAGGATCTTCCTGACTCAGGGATTGAACCTGTGTCTCCTGCATTAGAAGGTAGGGTCTTTACCTCTAGAGCCACCTGGGAAGCCCCCACTATATTCAATACCCTGTGATCATCCATAATGGAAAAGACTATGAAAAAGAATACATATATATATATGTGTGTGTGTGTGTGTGTGTGTGTGTGCTGTAGAGCAGAAATTAACACAAAATTGTAAATCAGCTAACTTCAATAAAAAGTTTTAAAATGTTTGTTCAGAGAATGATTTGACATTGCATTGAATTCTGTAACCCAGTTGGAATGTAGTATGATCTAAAATGACCCTCCAGATCTTTTTCTCAATTTAGCATTTATTGAGCACCTAGAGTGTTCCAGGCACTGTGCAAGTCCTTGAGGGGAACATAGTCCTTGCCATCCTGGGCCTCAAACCTGAGAGGAGAGATAGACTTTCAAGTTATGGTATATGCTAAAGGGGTGAGAGGGGTGGGAGCTGGAATCTATGGGAACAAAGAGGGGGGCACATCATTGACCTAGAGTGTCTAGGTAGGCAGCCCGCAAGGATGACACTTAAGGAAAGGTGCAGTAGAAATTGCACATGCAAGGGGTGATATGGTGAAATTTGACTAAGTTGTGATGTTGGTGGGAGGTGAGCTGGAGGGACAGGCAGAAGGGTATATCTGAAGCAGCTCAGACTTAATCTGCTAAAATGGGATGCATTGGAGGTAGATTACTTTATTTCAGAGATTCATCCATTTGTCCCAGTGCCACTCTGTTTTAACTACAGTATCTTTAGAATATATTTTAACATCTAATACTCCACTTTTTGCAAAACTCCTGGGCTGTTTCC
This sequence comes from Aepyceros melampus, assembly GCA_006408695.1. Classification (NCBI taxonomy): domain Eukaryota; kingdom Metazoa; phylum Chordata; class Mammalia; order Artiodactyla; family Bovidae; genus Aepyceros; species Aepyceros melampus. The sequence goes on from SJXQ01004805.1 coordinate 80,865, forward strand.
ATTGTCTATTTTCTTCTTCCAGATAAGCCATAGAATACTGTTGTTTCCCCCATAAAAACTATACTGGAACAGATAGATAGATATTACAAAACAGAAACATACTGACAGACTTCAAAAACAAATTTATGGTTACCAAATGGGAAAGGTTATGGAGAAGGGGTAAGGGGGGAGGGATAAATTAGGATTTTAGGATTAACATACACATACTACTATATATAAAATGGGGCTTCCCAGGTAACGCTAGTAGTAAAGAATCCACTTGCCAATGCAGGAGACGCAAGAGACTTGGGTTCAATCCCTGGGACAGGAAGAGCCTCTGGAGTAGGATTTGGCAACCTGCTCTAATATTCTTGCCTGAAAAAATTCCATGGACAGAGGGGCCTGGTGGGCTACAGTAGTAATAAGCAAGGACCTACTATATAGCACAGGGAACTCTACTCATATTCTGTAATCACCTGTATGGGAAAAGAATCTGAAAAAGAATAGATACATGTATAACTGAATCATTCTGCTGTACACCTGAAATTAACATGACATTATAAATCAACTGTAGCGCGCTGTCTCTGGAAGTTGCTCAGTGGTGTCTGACTCTTTGTAACCCTCCAGGCTCCTCTGTCCGCGGAGTTCTCCTGGCAAGAAAACTGGAGTGGGTAACCATTCCCTTCTCCAGGGAATCTTCCTGACCCAGGGATTGAACCTGAGTCTCCTGCATGGCAGACAAAGTCTTTGCCATCTGAGCCACCAGGGAGGCCCTAAATCAACTATACGCCAATATAAAAAGTAAAAAGTAAATAAAATGCATGCACACACAGAGTCAGACCCAAAAAAGCCCACAAAATAGACGCATAACTTAAGACACTCAGTTCTCAACCAGGAGTGATTATGCCCTCTGGGGAACATTCCTCAATAACTGGAGCCCTTGCTGACTGTCAGGATGGAGTGGCGGAGGGCTGTTCTTGACCTCTACTGGGTGGAGTCCAGGGATGCTGCTAAACATCTCGTGACGCACATGACATTCCCACACAACTAAACGTTATCTGACCTGAATGTTGATAGTGCTGACTCTGGGAAACTCAGCTAGAAGACAGACATCATTCTAATCCCCACCCAGGTCCCCAAAGAGCATATCACCAGCAACCCCAGACGCCCTTCCGATAGGCTACGTCTCAATCACAGTGCTTCCTCACTTTGAAAAACAACCACTGTTGTGACTTGTGTAATAATCACTGCCTAGTGTTTCTGAGTAGTTTATCATGCAAGTTTGAATCTCTAGATACTGTGGTTTAGTCTTGCCCATGCAAAAAAAAAAAAGAAAGAAAATGATATGTCTTTTAAGTCTCTTTTAATTCATGGGTTCCCGCTCCATCCCTTTTCTCCGTTACAAATGAATCAGTTGCACAATTCAGGCTATTTCCCACGGTCGGGTGGTGCTGATCCCATCCTCATAGTGCACGCCAGCATGGTCCTCTGCCCTTCATCTTTCATGCAAGTTGGCAGTTGTTTCCAGAACCAGGATTAGACTAGGGTTTAATGCCTTTGACCTGATGGTGAGTGTTGTTGGTTCCTTCAGATCAGGCTCACACTCCTTGTCTCTCCTTGCATGAGGTTAGCAGCCATTGATGACGAACTTGTTAGAGGTTGCAAAGTAGTGATGTGTTCCTCTTCGCATTTTGTCCTCCTTTATTAGCTAAACTTCTTCCCCTGCAGATGCTTCCTCTTAAATTCCATTTGGTTACATTTTTCATGCAAAAGTGCTTGATTCTTTCCTTTTAGAGACTATTTTTCTAAATAGTGAATTAATTCCCCATAAATCTCTGAAAGTGACAGTCTTTTTTTTTTTAATTGAAGTTGATTTAAAAATGGCCACCCAATCCAGTATTCTTGCCTGGAAAACCCCATGGACAGAGGAGCCTTGCAGGCTACAGTCCTTGGGGTTGCAAAGAGTTGGACATGACTGAGTGACTGAACATTGATGCATTAGTTTAAGATGTACAGAAAAGTGATTCTTTTCCATTAAAGGTTATTACAAGACATTGAATATAGTTCCATGTATTATATAGTAAGTCCTTCTTATTTATCTATTTTGTATGTAGAGTGTGTGTGTGTGTGTGTGTGTGTGTGTGTGTGGTATATGTCTTTTTTAAACTCAAACTCCTAATTCATTCACCCCTATTTCCCTTTGATAACCATAAATTTGTTTCTCTCCTTTTTTTTTTTTGGCTGTACCATATGGCTTGTGGAATCTCATTTCCGCAACCTGGGATTGAATCTGGGGCATAGCAGTAAAAGCATTTAGTCTTAAGCACTGGACCGCCAGAAAACTCCCTCCATGAGTTTGTTTCTCTGTCTATGAGTCTGTTTCTTATATTTTCCTAACTAGCTGCTTTTAACATGTTAGAGTGCTATTGGGATTGTGTATTTGTGTTCCTTTGTTGTGTCCTGCCTTCCTTAGACAGAAAGGAGAACAAACCAGTCAATCCTAAAGGAAATCAACCCTGAATATTCATTGGAAGGACTGATGTTGAAGCTGAAGCTCCAGTACTTTGGCCACTTGATGCAAAGAGTGGACTCATTGGAAAAGACCCTGATGCTGGGAAAGGCTGAAGGCAGGAGGAGAAGAGGGTGACAGAGGATGAGATGGTTGGAGGGCATCACCGACTCGATGAACATGAGTTTGAGTAAACTCTGGGAGATGGTGAAGGACAGGGAAGCCTGGCGTGCTGCAGTTCATGGCGTCACAAAGAGTCAGACACAACTGAGCAACTGAACAACAACCTTTCTTAGAAACACCAAATGAGATAAAGGTGGGGAGGTGAAAAAGAGATAGAGCTGGAGGTGGAAGGGGAGGCAGATGGAGGTGAGACTCACGAGGTGATATAGACAGGGCTTCAGGCTGGGTGGAACTATAATCAGGTTGAAAGATGAAAGAGGGACCAGTTTAGGAGCAAAGTCATTACCCTTCCTCTCATGGCTCCCATCTCACTTCATATAAGAACTCAAATCAACTTCCCTGGTGGTCCAGTTGTTAAGAATCTGCCTGCCAATGCAGGGGACTGGGCAATCCCTGGTCCAGGAAAATCCCACATGGCATGGAGCAACTAAGCCCCTGTGCCACAACTACTGAGCACTGGGGCCGCAACTATTGAAGCCTGCATGCCTAGAACCTGTGCTCTGGAACAAGAGAAGCCAGCACACGGCAACCAGAGAGTAGCCCCCACTCACTACAACTAGAGAAAGCAGTGAAGACCCAGAGCATCCAAAATAAATAAACTAAAATCCTTACAATAGCCCACAACGCCCTTCATGATCTGCTCCTGTCACCTCTTTTTAAAATTTTATTTTTATTTATTAGTATTATTCATCTTTTGGCCACACTGCATGGCATGTGGGATTCTAGTTCCCTGACCAAGGATCGAACCCATGCCCCCTGCGTTGGCAGCGTGTAGTCCAAACCATGGACAGCCAGGAAGTCCCTCCTGCCACCTGTTGACTTCTTCTCCCTTCTCTCTTACTCTCTCCCTTGCTCCTTCTGCTCCACTAGGCACAGTTCTGCCTCAGGGCATTTGCACCTGTTGCTCCATCTATGGGAATGCTCTTCCCATAGATGTCCACACAGCTTCTGCCTCACATCTTCCGATCTTTGCTCAAATGTCCCTGTGAGGCTCCCTTGGCTGCCTTCCCTGAATTCTCCACTCCACACGCCTCCTTAGCCTGCATTAATTTTTCCCCCTAGCACTTATAACATTCTTATACCATGTCTGTTCCTCACTGGAATGTCAACCCCACGTGAGCAGGAAATTTTTTGTCTGTCTTCCACATTGCCTGGTCCCCAGAGCCTCAAACAATGCTTGGCACACAGAGGTGCTCTATAAATACTTGTTCAATGAATGAAAGGAACAGAAGGTGAGCTTGAAAGCCATGTGAACCGAGGATTTCCGAGAGGGGCTGGATAAGCATCCTAGCCTTGCCAGCCAGCATGGAGATATGTAACAGCAAGAAAGCACTTTGATTGGGTGGGTGAGGGAGAAAGATGCAATTAGTTTTTTTGTCTTTTGGCTGCACAGCAGGTTTGTAGGATCTTAGCTTCCCCACCAGGAATCGAACCTGAGCCCCCCTGGCAGTGAAACCACTGAGTCCTAACTACTGGACTGCCAGGGAATTTCCCTTAGATTTCTCAAATAACTCCCCCACCCATCAGATTCCTAACACCATTCAAGGTAGAACATGTGACCTTCCTCTGCCCCAGGCTGAAGCTGGAACCAGAGAAGAGGAGAGCCAGGCTCCTGGCCACTCCAGGACACACATGAGCCTCTTGGAAGCCACCGTCAGCCCCTTTGCCAGTTCAAGGGCCTCGGAAATGCCAGAGCAGTCCCTGCCCAGGTCTGGAATGCCCGGCTGCCCCAGAGAGGCTCAGTCTGTCCCTCAACACTCACATCCCCAGCTCTGAGGGCTCATCAGCCCCAGGTGAGGGTTGCGGAGGACGGTATCCCTTCTGTCTCGACCCCTGCCTTGCCCTCCATCCTCCTCCCTGGGTTCAAAATCCAAGCAGTCCACATCCTGTAAGTTTCACCACCTGAGTAGTTCTGGAATTCATCCGCATTTCCGTATCTAGTGAATCAAAGACCCTACCATCCCAGGCCTGTCTTTTGCCCTCCTGCCCTCACCTCCCAACGCATATTTGAAACTTTGAATAATTTGTATTTATCTCCAGGCAGGAATGTTTTGGGGTTTCACATGTCCTGATGCAGGGCTTACCAGGTGGTCCAGTGGGAAAGAAACTGCCTGCAATGCAAGAGACACAGGAGATGCAGGTTCCGTCCCCGGGTCGGGAAGCTCCCCTGGAGGAGGGCATGGCAACCCGCTCCAGCATTCTTGCCTGGGAAATCCCATGGACAGAGGAGCCTGGCGGGTTATGGTCCATAGGGTCACAAAGAGTTGGACATGACTGAAGCTACGGAGCAGGTACTCATATCCTGATGAATCCATTTCTGATCCTGGTTGAAAGTTACATGGATGTGCATTTCTACCCTTTTGGGGCCTTTTGTTTGTTTGTTTTTCCTTTTTGTATTTATTTCTTTGGCTGCATCAGGCCTTAGTTGCAGAATGTGGGATCTAGTTCCCTGACCAGGGATCGAACCGGGCCCTCTGCATCAGGAGTGCAGAGTCTTAATCACTGGACTACCAGGGAAGTCCCTGTATTTCCTTTTCTTTTTGAGCCACTCAGCATGAAGGATCTTAGTTCCCTGACAGTTCAGTTCAGTTCAGTCGCTCAGTCGTGTCCGAATTTGCGACCCCATGAATCGCAGTACGCCAGGCCTCCCTGTCCATCACCAACTCCCGGAGTTCACACAGACCCACGTCCATTGAGTCCGCGATGCCATCCAGCCATCTCAACCTCGGTCATCCCCTTCTCCCCCTGCCCCCAATCCCTCCCAGCATCAGGGTCTTTTCAAATGAGTCAATTCTTCGCATAAGGTGGCCAAAGTACTGGAGCTTCAGTTTTATCATCATTCCCTCCAAAGAAATCCCAGGGCTGATCTCCTTCAGAATGGACTGGTTGGATCTCCTTGCAGTCCAAGGGACTCTCAAGAGTCTTCTCCAACACCACAGTTCAAAAGCATCAATTCTTAGGAATGGGTTGCCATGCTCTCCTCCAGGGGATCTTCCCAACCCAGGAATCGAACATGCATCTTTTATGTCTCCTGCACTGGCAGGAAAGTTCTTTACCACTAATGCCACCCGGGAAGCCCAAATAAATAAATAAACGTTTAAAAAATAAGTGAAAAAAAAAACTTTTAATGTGTCATTTCAATACCATCAAAAATATGAAATAATACCAGATAAACCTGATGTCAAAAGTCACTTGAAAACTATAAAAAAACTGCCAAAAGAAATCAAAGAAGACCTAAATCTATGGAAAGATATATACATCATTCATGTTTGAGAAAGCTCAATATTGTAAAGTTGTAAATCCTCCCCAAACAGGTTTGTATAGTAAATACAATAAAAATCTCAACAGACTTTTTTTTTTAAACTTTATAACCAGATTCTGAAGTTCACAAGGAAATGATTAGGGCTTGGACATCTTGGGGAGTGGATGCTGGCCACTATTCTACCTATCACATTCTCAGCTTGGACATCCTGACATAATCTCTATATCCAGGTGATTTTTGGTTTTGTTTTCCTGTTCTTTTATTGCTTTCCCTGAGAAGTCTATATTTCCTTCCAGTTCCAGGACAAATAAATCTTAAGTTTTCCCTTTATTTGTTCTCATGTACATTTCTTTCTGAACTAAACTCATTTTCTTTCTTCTCTTTTTTTCCAATTGTTCCTCTTTTCTCTATTGTTAAAAAAAAAATGCTGGTTTGTTTTTATTTTTGTGTCCTCCAAATTTTCTGTAACGTAAGCTTTTCTGTTTTTGTTTTACTCCCACAGAGACAGAGAAGGTTCCCCTCCTTATGCAGAACAGCCTGGGGTCGTGACAAGTCAGAAAGAGCAGGGTCCAGATCCGGTCTCTGCTACTTACAAGCTGTACTAATTCAGGAAACTACTTGATCTTGAATCTCAGTTTCCTCACCTGTTAAATGGAAGGAAGAGCATTCAGCTTGATAGAATTTTAAATGAGATGATGTATAAAAAAATGTAATGAGCCAGTGACTGGCTCACCGCAAGCTCTGAAACATCAGTCCCCTTCTTGCTTTTCCTCCTATACACACAGAACAGGAGGTGCCTCCGGGCAGGGCCAAAACTCAGAACCTATCCCCAGGTCATGTGGAGAGCCATCTGTTGTTTCTGAAGTGATTCCTGGCTCATCCAAGCGACTTCATGAGCCCTCTGTAAGAGGCATCTAGCTATGGTTCCAAGTGGCAGGGAAGACAGAAACAGAGCATAAAAATCCACCTTCTGGGTTCAAATCCCAGCTCTGCCGTCACTAGTGACCTAACCCTGTGCAAGTTAGTTAATCTTTCTGTGCCTTGGCTTACTTATCTAGGAATACTGAAACTATCAGCCTCATAGGGTTTTTTTTTTTAATATATTTAATTGTTCAGTCACTCAGTCGTGTCCAAATCTTTGGAACTCCACAGACTGTAGCCCCCCAGGCTCCTCCTTCCATGGGATTTCCCAGGCAGGAATAGTGGAGTGGGTTTGCCATTTCCTTCTCCAAATTTATTTTAAATTGGAGGGTAATTGCTTTTACAAGGTTGTGTTGGTTTCTGCTACACACAATATGAATCAGCCATAAGTATAAATATGTCCCTTGCTCTTGAACCTTCCTTCCATCCCACTCCTCGAGGTTGTCACAGAGCACTGGATTGAGCTCCCTGTGTTATACTATAGGATTTTTAAGAATAGCTAAGGATGTTCCTGGCAGTCCAGTGCTTGAGAATCTGCCTTCAAAAGCAGGGGACTTGGGTTCCATCCCTGGTCTTGGGAATTAAGATTCTACCTGCCAAGGGGCAACCAAGTTCACATGCCTCAACTAGAGAAAGCTTGCATGCCAGAACAAAGAATCCACACACTGCAACAAAGGTTCAGCACAGCCAAACTATGGGAAAAAAAAAAAAGTTAAATTTTGTAGAGCACTTAAAATAAGACCTGGTACAAAGCAAGTGCTTCACATTTATTTAACAAATATTTAATGAGAACTACTATTGGCAAGACAGGTTTCAAGGATACTTTGAACAGATGCTGTCCTGGCTCCTAGGAGGCTCAGTCTCTCTGTAGAGAAAGAATCCCCAGCGGAAGGGGTGTTTCCAAGAAGTACGGTACAAGGGAGTGAAAGTTAGCCTCTGCTCTACACTCAGGGGTCTCCCTGAGGAAGTGACATTTGTTAAAACGTGGGCTGTTACACAGCCTAGCTCTTTTTCAACCAAGCATCGACCTTTTTCTGTTTGGTTTTATATAGAAGTTTTCTGGTGCTGAGGAGCCTGATATTCAGAGTCAAGAGGAAAAGGAGGGTCTTGGGGTTGCTGACAGGACTGCTCGGATTTGACCAGAGGCAGCCTGAGGCCGTGGAGCACAGGGCAGTAGACTAAGGCATTTCTGGGATTTTACCTTCCAGGCCAGCAGGCTAACTGGCCCCGCCAGTGGCCCAGCCAAAGGGGAGGGAGGAACGGGCTCGAGAAAGAAAGAGGCCATACTCCGCTTTGCCCACTAGGTGGAGCACTCTAGCCAAAGAAGGGGCCTTTGGAGGCGGTACAGTCCTAGACCTCTCCGCCTTAGGGGAGAGGCAAGCTCTGACTAGTAAGAGACACGCCCATCAAACCCTTCTCCGCAGCAACAGTCAACAAGCTTCCTCAAACCTCTGGCCTGTGCCAAAGTCTCTTCTGGGAAAAGAAAATGCTCCACGGCCGGAACAAATTCTAGATTTTTAGAGCCAGAAAGGGGCCATGGGAGATCAATGGGTCTGATCAGTGGGTCCACAAACTAGAAATGCGAGGATCGAGAGGTGAGGAGATTCACCAAGGTCGCACAGCCGGGCTGGGCCCTTCCAGACCGGGGTCTCCTGACTTCCGAGCCTCAGCTCTCTCTGAGCTGCCCCCAGTCATTCAGATAGGTTCCCTGTCCAGTGAACCCTGCCATGTAGGTGTGAGCCCATACACTCACAAAGAAGTCCGGAGTGAAATCTGACGCTTTCCCAGGCCGGAGGCGGTGGATGCCGCGCCCCCTAGTGGTGGAATGCCCGTGGGTCTCGGGCGGAGGCGCTTGCCGCTTCTCCCTGGAGAAGCTTGCGCTCTGCTTCTCCCCTCCCTGCTGCTCCTAGGTTCCCTCCTTGGAGATGCCTTCCTTCACCCTCAGTCCAAACGGGCCACCTCCTACACAGTTACAGTCTGTCCCTTGTCCTCAGCTGATTTTTAGAGCACCTGCCTCTGTTTGACGGAGAAGGCAATGACACCCCACTCCAGTACTCTTGCCTGGAAAATCCCATGGACAGAGGAACCTGGTGGGCTGCAGTCCATAGGGTCGCTGAGTCGGACACGACTGAGCAACTTCACTTTCACTTCTCACTTTCATGCATTGGAGAAGGAAATGGCAACCCACTCCAGTGTTCTTGCCTGGAGAATCCCAGGGATGGGGAGCCTGATGGGCTCCCGTCTATGGGATCGCACAGAGTCGGACACGACTGAAGCGACTTAGCAGCAGAGAGCATAATCAGAAAGGAGACACAGAGAACTCGGTACCAACAGATTCCTTACTAAGGGGCCTGGAGTCCATCCCCAGCCACTGGGGTTTGGCAGGGTCACGAGAGATAGGCTGAGGAACCTTTGAATAAAGGAGACCTGTGTCCCCATTACCCAAGATAGTCTTCAAATCCCTCCACCCCGTGGACTTGAGGAGTAGGAATGTCCATTGAGAGTATCTGGTAAAACAACCTGAGATGACCTCTGACGTTTTCCTGCTTCCAGCTGAGAGGAAACACTAGCAGAGTACCTGGGTGGATTCATAGCCTCAAAGGTGAAGGGGAGGCAACAGTGTCAGGTGGACAGATGGCTGGACTGGGTGGACCCAGCCCCTGCTGACACCAAGCACAAGACTGGCATCATGTTGAGCTCCCTGAAACTTAGATGTGAGGAAGAAGTGCTCAGCCGCTCAGTTGTATCCGACTCTTTGCAACTCTGTGGACTGACCACCAGGCTCCTCTGTCCATAGGATTCTCCAGGCAAGAGTACTGGAGTGGGTTGCCATTTCCTCCTCCAGAAATAAGGAATTAGAGAGACCTCAATTGACTGAGATCTAATTCCTGCCATCTGGCTGAATGGAGGCTTAAAATAGAATAGAGTGGGGAAGCTCCCAGAAAGATCATGAAATATTAACATTACATTTCTTTATTTAAAAATTTAAAAAAGATAATTGCAGATTAACATGCAGTTGTAAGAAATAGTACAGAGAGATCACTCATACATTTTACCCAGTTTGCCCCCAAAGTAACATCTTGCAAAACTATAATGGATATTGGTATTTATATAGTAAAGATACAGACGATTTCCAGAACAATGAGGATCCTTCATGTTGTCTTTTTATAGTCACATCCACTTGCTTCCACTGTCATCCCCTCCCTAACCTTGGCAACTGCTGATGGCATCACCAAGTCAATGGACATGAATTTGAGCAAACTCTGGGAGATAGTGAAGGATGGGGAAGCCTGGTGTGCTACAGTCCATGGGGTCACAAAGAGTGGGACATGACTTAATGACTGAACAACAACATGTTCCCATTTTCTGTAATCTTTTCATTTCAAGAATGTTATATAAGTTGAATCATATCATATGCAACCTTTGAGGTTGTTTTTTTTTTTAACTCATATTTCTCTAGAGATTCATCTGATTCTTGGGTGTATTAATAGATCATTCTTTTGTATAACTGAGCAGTATTTCCATATTATGGAGGTACCACAGTTTCTTCAATTTTTAATCCACTGGAGAATATCTGGGCTGTTTCAAGTTTGGGGCTATTATGAGGAAAGCCACTGGAAACATTCATATACAGGTTTTTGTGTGAAAGTTAGGCTTAATGTCTTTTGGAAAAAATACTCAGGAGTGCAATTGTTGGGTTGTATCATAATTGCATGTTTAATTTTTAAAGAAACTGCTGTTTGAGTGGCTATACCACTTTACATTCAGGCTGCTGCTAAGTCGCTTCAGTTGTGTCTGACTCTTCACAACACACTTCAGTCATGTCCCACCAGGCTCCCCTGTCCCTGGGATTCTCCAGGCAAGAACACTGGAGTGGGTTGCCATTCCTTCTCCAATGCAGGAAAGTGAAAAGTGAAAATGAAGTCGCTCAGTCATGTCTGACTCTTAGCGACCCCACAGACTGCAGCCTGCCAGGCTCCTCCATCCATGGGATTTTCCAGGCAAGAGTGCTGGAGCGGGGGGCCATTGCCTTCTCCAATAGCAATGTAGGGATGAGGAATCCAGTTCTTCTGCATCTTTGCCAACATTTGGTGTTGTCACTTTTTAATTTTGTTGTCACTTTTTAATATCACCATAGTGATATCTCACTATGGTTTTAATGCATTTCCCTAATGATGATGAATACTTTCTCATGTACTTGCCATCAGTATGCTCTCTTCTATGAAATACCTGTTCATGTCTTTTCTCTATTCTCCAAATGGATTTATTTTTGGTAGCTGAGTTTTGAGAGCTCTTTAAATATTAGTCCCCCAGAGAAGGAAATGACAACCCACTTCAATGTCCTTGCCTGGAAAATTCCATGGACGAAGGAGCCTGGCAGGCTATAGTCCATGATTTCGCAAAGAGTCGGACACAACTGAGTGACTTCACTCACTTTTGTTGGATGCATGGTGTACAAATATTTTCTTCCATCCTGAAGTTTATCTTCTCATCCTCCTAATAGAATCTTTCTCACAATAAAGTTCTTGATTTTAATGAAGTCATATTTATCAGTTTTCCCATTTATGGATTGCACTTTTGGTGTTAAGTCTAAGAACTGTTTGCCTAATCCTGTATCCTGAAATTTTTTTCCAATTTTTTCCTAACAGTTGTATTATTTTCTTTGGTTGTTGTTTCCTGTGGCTTGAGGGATCTTAGTTCCCTAGCCAGGGACTGAACCTGGACCATGGCAGTGATGCACTGAGTCCTAACCACTAGACTGCCAGGAATCTCCCTAGAAGTTTTGGAATTTTAATTTTACGTGTAAGTCCCTGATCTGTTTTGAGGGGGGTGTGTGTGTGTGTGTGTGTGTGTGTATTTTTAACCAATGGTGTCCAGCTGTTCCAGCACCATTTGTTGAAAGGGCTACTCCTGCTGTAACTTCTCTATTTGCCTGTTCATTCTTCCCTTCTTGACCTCCTATGCTCTCTGTTCTCTTTCTTCCTCTCTAGCTCCTAATCACTTCTTTCATCTAAGGCCAAGGATATTAGGCAGAAGCACAGAAAGCTGCTCTGTTGGAGTCCCTCTGGTGACTGGAGGTGGAAGAGCAGGTAACAAATGATGCCTCCACCCCATGGACAGTTTTCTCTTCTTTCTTGAATTTTGGCTGAGACTAGGGAAGGCTTTGGAAGAAAGATATCATCAGTGTTTATGTTATGACTCATCTTGAGCGTCCCTGTAACGCTTAAAGAGGCCCGTCTTTCTGCAAAGTCACTTGGCTTTAATCTATTGCGTTCAGTTTATTAGACAAGATCAGTTTTAAGTTTTCTGGCATTCAGTGCAAGCCACTTTGTCCTGTTTAATGCTATCAGTACGTTAACTGAAATGCTCCCTTTCTATAATTAAACATTAATGATGATGAGACCTGATGGCTTTGTGATTTTAGACAGTTTCCCTATTCCTAAAGTGTGAGCCTCTAACAGTGGTTCTTAAACTTGCAGCACTGGGTGAAATGGGGCTTCCTGGCCTTCACTCCAGAAAGTAGAGAATAGAGCTGGGGTGGAGCTCAGGAGAAAATATTTTCGTAAACCACACCACCACACCCCATGATTCTGACACAGCAGATCCTGTACCACATTCTGGAAAACACTGCTATAAATGGTTGTCCATTCATCCAAAAGTGATGTGGCGTGGTGTTTTCCAACTGTGACCCACGGGCCCTGCTCAGCCCTGTTGGTTGCTTCATCTTAAGTGTAGGAGAGAAATATTATTAATAGTAAGAGTTTTCAAGATTAACTCTGAGAATTGCAGAGAATTTAATTCCAACCTCTCCTAGGCATATACCACCACATTTTATTGGTTTTTAAGTAGATGCCAAGTGTGCCTTGCCTAGGCTTGTAAAGCATGACATTCTCATTACCTTATTGATATTGATATATGACAGTTGAAGAATATGTGTGGAAGGTGCTATCGCAGACAAAGTCAGTTCTGTTTTTTTTATGGTTTTCTGTTTAAGCCACAGCCAGTTACTGTTCTAGGCACAGATAAAGAGACAGACGCTGGCAGCCATAGATGGGTCAGGAACCCGTGCTAGCTAAGAACTGCCCACCTTCTCCTTGGCATTCTTTGCACAATCTGTGAGGTGTACTGTCACTCTCGCCTCCTACCCTGATTAGGCCCAAAGCCTGTCCACTTGAGCTCTGTCATCACCTCCATCAGCCCTAGCAAGCACCCCTCTTGGGCCTGAGCCAGGGGTGGCCAAGGCTGGCAGCCACCCGAGAGAGAGCCATGAGACTGGCTGGGGGAAAGGGTGCCCTGAAAGACTGGGGCCTTCTGGGCTGACTCCTGGCATGACCATTCGCCCCAGGATCCAGAGCCCCTGCTGAGCTGATGGGGCAGCCAGACATTGTCCACCTCTCCTACTTAGCTTAATCTCCACCATTGCTCTGCTCTTGTATCTCCAGCTCATATTTTCCATTCTCCATTCTTCCGTAACCCAGTCTCACTGAGCTCTCTCAGGTTGCTGCCAGCCGGGCCTTGGCTGCAAAGCCCAGCTCCAGACTCATCTTTGACTCCAGTCTTTTCTGTGAATCCCAGTAGCCCATTGTGGGGACACAGCACTCTGGCACTTATTTTGCAGTCATTAGAGTTCTATATTGTGCATCTTTACTCCCTACGGAAAAAAATGCTGCTTTCTGTGCTGCTTTTGTAGCTCATATAGTTCCCTAGAGACACTCAGGATACTTTGGATGAATGGACTGGCCCAAGTACTTCATAAGTTTAAGAGACTTTTGAGCCAAAAGGAAAAGAGTAAATTACACCCTATCACCAATTACAGAGATGCTTCCCTCGTAGTTCAGCTGGTAAAGAATCTGCCTGCAATGCAAGAGACCTTGGTTTGATCCCTGGGTTAGGAAGATCCCCTGGAGAAGCGAAATGCTACCGACTCCAGTATTCTGGCCTGGAGAATTCCTGGACTGTATAGTCCATGGGGTTGCAAAGAGTTGGACCCGACTGAGTGACTTTCACTTTCACATCACTTCACTTCACAGTGATTAAAAGTTACAACCACCAGGAGGAGAAAAGATAGAGTCAATGTGTCTCCCAAATTTCCAGAAAACCAGAATGCTGTTTTCAGATAAGACTCTAGTTTTCTCATGTTGACTTCTGGCTCTGTCTGTTTTGTTGATTGGTTGGTTGGTTACTTCTCAAATGGTCTTGCCACCTGTCCATCCTAGAGAATGAAGTTGTCTCTTATCAGTTGGTATGTGTAGCTGCTGGGCATGAGTGCAGTTCCAGAAATGTTGATTTGTTTGACCATTGCTGATTCTTTTGAGTACAGAAACAACTTTATATTAAAAAAATATTAAATAATATGCATGTCAACAGCAAAATTGTAGATATTTATAGTATGTCTTTTTAAAATTTTGCATCTTATAGGTATTTATTATACTATTGTTACCTCTCTAATGATGTGGTTGAAGTAGATCTCATCTTTAAATGAATAAACGACCCAGAGATAATATATCCTAGTGGTTAAGAGTGTACAGTGTGGCATCAGAGACCTGGATTCTTGACTTGGTCCTTGCTATGACTCAGCTGTAAAGTATGGGGAGTACCAATATCTGTTTCATAAGGCTGTTCTGAAGAAGAGCAAATGAGACGATGCATGTAAACATTTTGACACCGTTTTTGGCATCAGTAAGTGCTTAATAAATGTTATATTTTCTTCTTACTATGATGACAGCTTGAAAGGGTCAGCTGTGCCAATTAAGAAATACCAATGCCTAATGTATGGTGATGGCAAGAAGGCAATAATTATTAATTGAGGACTTACTATGATCAAGGTGCCATGTGAAACAAAAGCACAAGACACATTCCATAGCTGAGGAGATTGTGATGTCATTAGAGAGGAAACTAATGAAAAATTAGCTGATAGTAATAATTGTAATATAGGACTGGAAGAAACACAAGCTGAAATCAAGATTGCCAGGACAATATCAATAACCTCAGATATGCAGATGACACCACCCTTATGGCAGAAAGTGAAGAGGAGCTAAAAAACCTCTTGATGAAAGTGAAAGAGGAGAGTGAAAAAGTTGGCTTAAAGCTCAACATTCAGAAAATGAAGATCATGGCATCTGGTCCCATCACTTCATGGGAAATAGATGAGGAAACAGTAGAAACAGTGTCAGACTTTATATTTTTGGGCTCCAAAATCACTGCGATGGTGACTGCAGCCATGAAATTAAAAGACGCTTACTCGTTGGAAGAAAAGTTATGACCAACCTAGACAGTATATTCAAAAGCAGAGACATTACTGTGCCAACTAAGGTCCGTCTAGTCAAGGCTATGGTTTTTCCTGTGGTCATGTATGGATGTGAGAGTTAAAGTTATGACCAACCTAGATAGTATATTCAAAAGCAGAGACATTACTTTGCCGACTAAGGTCCGTCTAGTCAAGGCTATGGTTTTTCCTGTGGTCATGTATGGATGTGAGAGTTGGACTGTGAAGAAGGCTGAGCGCCGAAGAATTGATGCTTTTGAACTGTGGTGTTGGAGAAGACTCTTGAGAGTCCCTTGGACTGCAAGGAGATCCAACCAGTCCATTCTGAAGGAGATCAGCCCTGGGATTTCTTTGGAAGGACTGATGCTAAAGCTGAAGCTCCAGTACTTTGGCCACCAAATGCAAAAAGTTGACTCACTGGAAAAGACTCTGATGCTGGGAGAGATTGGGGGCAGGAGGAGAAGGGGACGACCGAGGATGAGATGGCTGGATGGCATCATGGACTCAATGGACGTGAGTCTGAGTGAACACTGGGAGATGGTGATGGACAGGGAGGCCTGGCGTGCTGCAATTCATGGGGTCACAAAGAGTCGGACAGGACTGAGCAACTGAACTGAACTGATAGCGGGGCTATATGTAACCTTGTTCTGTATTTTCCAAATCTCCTGTAAATATGTTATTGTACTTTCATAAGTTTAAAAAAAAATTAGCTGATAGATGTTGAAGAACTAAGACAGAAAATAAGGGCTCTGGAGCCAGAGCATGAGAGTTCATGGGCAGGGAGTCAATACAGAGCTTTGAAAGTGATGCGGAGTGTGGATTTAATTTCCACACACTCAGGATGAAATCTCAAATCCCTAACATGACCACAAAGGCCCTACACAGTTTGGCCCAGCTGCCTCTCCAGCCTCATTTGGGGCCACTCCACTTTTTACTAACACATCATTTTCAGTTCCTCAAAACAGCAGGTTCTTTCCTGGATCAGAAAGTCTTTGCCCAGGATCACCGCTGTCAGCTGTGCTCCCAAGTCCTAGGGCAAGGCACGGACTGCAGCTGCCTGTGGGGACACCTTGGTCTATTTACACAAAGACAATCAACATGCTCCTCTACTGTGCATGCTCTCTCCTCTTTCTAGAAGATCCTTCCCTCCACTCCTATTTCTCCTTAAAGTCTGCACATTAATGTCAGTAGCTCAAAGGGCATTTCCTGGCTCCCTGGTGCTCTTTCTACCCTTGTCCATAGTGCTTTGCCTTCAGTCCTTTCTCAGTTTGTATCAATAAGTACACACTTACTGTATGGTCGTTTGTCTGTCAACTATCTGCGTGTGAGCCTGTACGCTCCATGTCCCTGCCTGTTTTTCTCTATGTACTATCTCCTGCACCCAGGATAGAACCTGAGAAGAGGAGAGTTGAAAACAAAACAAAATGAAACATTAGTGTATTAAATAAATAAATGGAAGGAAGAAGGGAGGCTAGCTAGACCTTTAGAGGGGAGGTCTGTCTGAATAGGCAGAGGAGAGCTGCATGGACATCTGAGGAAGAAAAAAAATGGCACAAATATTTTTGAAGGTTTGGAGGGGCAAATGCACAGGGTGCGTGAAAAGGAAGAGGCTTCTGTTCTCAGGTAGAGGGCTTCTCAGGGGAGCTGGAAGGAGTAGTGTGCTTAAGGCATGTTAGAGAAAGAGTGAGAAGGACTTTGAACATTAGGACCGGCATTTCTGATGTGGAAGATGCTTGAGTAGAAGAACAGTACAGTTAATTTGAGTTTGGGGAGGGTTGATCTGAGGGCATAGACCAGACATATAGGAAAGTGGAAGGGAAGGTGACCGGTCGGGAGGCTGCTGCTAGAGTCTCAGTGGGAGATGTCAGGTCTCCAACGAAGGCAGCAGATGAAGCAGCCTGTAAAATGAAGTTAGAGGCTTAGAATCAGTCACACTGGTAACCATTGTATGGTTTTGGAGAATTGGGGAAGGTAGGGGGAACCAAAGAGTGGAGGAGGCAAGACGATTCCAAGGTCTCCATCCAGGGAACAGAGTGGAAGACAAACAGAGATGGCAGGAGGGCACACCAGAACCACGAATGAGCTTCTCAGCTTGGATTTAGATGCAGTGAGTTCATGGCTGTGGAAATCCAGGCAGTATTGGAGGTGCCAACCTGGAGTGTGGGGGAGAGGTTTCAAAGGACCTCTGCAAGTGAGAGGTGAAGGTATAAGGAGAGTGTATGAGAAAACCACAGGGTCGAGGACTGGCTGCCTTGTAGGAAGTGAGAAAAGGAGGCTGCCTGGAGGCAGAGAGGTTTGTGGGAGAAGCAGGAGGACAGGAACGCAGTGCCAGAACTCCATAGTCACAGAAGCTCGAGAACAAGCAGGTGGCCAGATCAAGTGTTGCAGAGAGTCCCTGGAGATGGGACCACCATTGAGGTCTCTCCTTTCAGGACGGTAAGTCACGGGTGACCTTTAGAGAGGAGCGGGGCCGGAAGCCAAAGCACTGGGATGAGGCCGATGAGTGGGTGGCAGGGTCGCGGTAGAGCAGGTGTAGATCACTTGCTCAAGAAGTTGGCTATGAAAGGAAGGGAAACTAACACAGCAGCCCCCAGGGACACGCTCCCTTTGGCCTCAGAGGACAGGCATGTGAGGTGCCCTGTCTGTCTGTGTGTGTCCCTCCGAGTCCAGCCCCTTTGTAGGACATCTCAGCCCTGATCCAGGGACCAACAGGAAGAAAGTTCTGTTTCTCAAGAACTGTCCTCCTGGAGGAAAAAGACTCACTTGCTTCATTGTCAGAAGAAGGTGGGGTAGCAGGGACAAGAGGCTGCTTACCTACGGAAGAGAGCTGAGGGGCTCACTTTCTGCATGGTCAAGAATCTGAAAAAAAATCAAGGTCTGAGAAGTATGGGGGGATATGTCACAGATCTTCGCTCCAAGTGAGTGTCCCTCGGGCCAGCCATTAAAAATACCCTGGCAGCAACCCTCCTCTCTCCATGTAAGCCAAGAGCCAAGAGGCTCTTCTCATCCACCATCCCTGATGCATCTGGCCACATGTCAAGCAACTCCACTACTGTGCGCGTCCTCCCCTGAAACCGGAGAGCTGACGTTTATCTCCAGTAATCTCCTGTCACTTTCCACCGCCCTCAGGAGGCCTGGGCTATGTATAGCTGGGGGCTTGGCACGTGATGGGTCTATGCAGGAGGCAGGTGAGAGAGGGGGACCACTATTTTATGAGCTGAGCACTGGGGCCTTTTGGGGCTGGACCTGGTGGCTTCTAAAAGAGCCCTGAGGGAAAGTGTGTGGGAGGGGGGCATTGTTGATTGTTTTTATTGGCACTTTTGAACTATCACCTTGGTCAAAGCCAAGGAAAAGACCCAAAGGACACTGCTGTGTGTTCATCCCACTCCTCCACATTGAGAAGCAGTATTTAACAACAATAAAAATAACATCTATCGAGTGTTCCCTGTACGCCAGATACTGCTACAACACCTCACATGAGTGATCTCATTGAATCTTCACAAAACTCACATGAAGTATAAGTCCAAGATGAGGAAACAGGCACAGAGAGGCTAACCCACTTGCCCAGAGCCGCACAGCACTCAAGTGATCCGGGATTCCAGCCATGACACTCTGGCTCCAGGGTCCAAACTTGCATCGATTACATTCTGCTCCCCTCACGTGGGCCTCAGAGGGACCTGGACCCCAGTCCTGTCTCTGCTGCTTATCAGCTGTGAGGCTCTGGGCAGCTCACAACGTCTCTGATCTCAGTTTTCTGATCTGAAAAGATGAGATCGAATTCTTGCAGGAGTACTATGTATTCAAGTGCTTATGAATGTTTGTTCCCTAGAAATTCACTGCAGGGCAACCCCATTACACTAAGCCAGTGGTTCTCGAACCTGAGCCTGCATCAGTATTACCTGGAAGGAAGCCTTGGAAGAACACAGATTGCTGGGTCCACCCTGAATTCCCAACTCAGGAGGCCCGGGAGGGGCCCCATGAATTTGCATGTCTGACAGGGTCCAGGAGACACCCATGCTGCTGGTCCTGAGTTCACACACTGAAAACCACTGCTCTACAACAGTCTCTAACACACAAGTACAGTCTTCCTGTGTAGCATTTGTGACGTCCAAAATGACTGATTAAGCGAGGCTATTCCTGAGCCAGGTTTCTGTTTTTATTTCATACTAAAAATATTATTGCAGTGGGATTTTTTTTTAATGGATTTGACTAACCTATGGGCCAGGCCATGCACTTTTCCAGTTTTTCTCAGTAGAGTTCTGTTCCCAAGAGCCTGACAGCTCAAATGCCCGCATGCTCTGGTAGCCCCCTCCCTTGGACAAGTCCCACCAAGTGTCCATCATGTTCCTGCAGCCAGGGAGACACTGTCCCTTTTCTAACTATACCTTCCATAGGTTGATGCACCTAATGAAAAAAGGGAGAAATAAAGGCGGAGGGAAGGCAGGAGGCTGCAGTCAATGGAGAGACCTTCTAAATGTAAATGATGGCAGACAGGCCTCTATGCCTCATCTCCCCAGTAGTGAACATTAAAAAGCAGAAGAGAAGCCTGCTGCTGCTTGGCTAAACTTTGCGAAATGTCTGACTAGGGTTTGTTTTGAAACTCTGCTAATGACAACAAATACCACAGACGGCTAACCTGAGAGTTCATTTTCAAGGTGCTTTCACATAATAAATTCTAGAACAGTTCTTTCCTGAGCATCAGACATAGGCTGTTCACTTTACACACAGCCCTCTTTTCTCTTCAGAGGAACCCTGGGATGAGGGGACAGTGGTCTTTATTCTACAAAGGGAGAGGTTCGGCCTTCGAGAACTCAGTCCATGGTCTGGACATCGCAAAGACTCAACCCACAGGGTTTCTGTGCCAAGTGTATGCTTCTTACGTTGCCAGGACAGAGTGTGGGCTGCAGCTTATGGGCTGCGTTCACCTTCCTTTCGGGTTTGGGAAATGCTCTCAGTTCCTTCATAGGGAAGCCAGGTGTGTGTGGCCAGGCTAAGGAAGGCCTTGGGGTGCTGAGCCAGGGCTGTGTACGGTAGAGGCGGGTGAAGGAGTATCTGCTGGCCCGTCTTCCTGCCCAGGGCACGGCAGATGGTGAGGAGAGGCCTGCTGGCTTGGGGCGCGGGGCAGCAGGCGGACGCTCCTGGAACAGGCTCTCTGGGCGCTGAGGAGCGGCTGGGCCTGCCCAGCCCATCACTCTGCAAGACGGTGCTCTGGCCATGTTCCTGCGTGTCTGTCCAAAGAGAAATGGCTTATCTGGATCGAACCACATCCAGCCTACAGAAGAGGGAACCTCAGAAGCTTCGTTGTACAGGTGCAGACTTTGTGGGGACTGGCTTTTTTGATAAAACCTTTTATTTTTTGGCAGTAAATCCTATTTTTATTTTTAAAAATTGAAGTAGAGTTGACTTACAGTGTTGTATTAGATTCAGGTATGCAGCAAAGTGATGCAGTTATACAGGTATATGACGTGTAATATATCACACACACGCACACGTATTCTTTTTCAGGTTCTTTGGAACAAATCATCTTAGATTCTAAGGCTGAGCTGATAATTATGCAGAAATACTCCACACCAGGCAGTGAAGTTAAAACTGCAAGAAAAAAGGGCAGCTGCTTTTAAAGAAAAATGTTGTGATTCTGCAACAGACTTTGTTTGTGTTTTACTGCTTTACGCTCGAGTAGTCCTTATAGTACTTTCATCGCAGTAACTTTCATGGTCTCGCATGTCTCCATTTAGAAATGTATAACTTTGTGAGGAGGTCTACCTCAAGAATACAATGACTAGCTATCCTGTTTGGGCTTGAATATTACTGAGGGCTGTTGGAGGTGGGAATAGTGAGAGCAGAAGGTTCCAATGGTCTAAAACCTCTAAATCAACAATGTATTTGCCATTTTGTAAAATCTCTATCTCCCTGTTAATTCTGTATGGAAGAAAGAATTGAACTGTAATCAACTCAGTCCATACTTGGAGCATTTCTTGTCTTTTCACATCTCACCCCAGGCTTTAGTTTTATTGCTGAGAAGTGCACAGCAAACACACATCTCTTAGGAGAAGTGCAATTTAAGAATGAGCCTGGGCATCCATCTTCTGAGAGCTCTGGCTCTACATGAGGACTTATTCTCAAAGCCAAACCAAAATAAGCCTGACCTCATCTGAGTTTTCAGAGTGCAGCAGGTGCAAGTTTGGAGAATGCCATCTTTGAGCAGTGAACAGTTGGAAGAAATACCTGAATCCTGTGCATGTTGCTATTCTCTGCCCAGTGTTCCCACATCAACCCATCTGTGGATTCACTTGCCTCCAGAAATTTCATTTTGCCTTCCTCTCTTGAGGTTTAGAAATGCAACCACTGGGACATTTGCCAGTGCTAAATAGGTTTGAAGGCAATGACAGCCTTAGAAAGCCCTGAGGTTTATGCCCATGTCATGTATGTGTTTTGGACTGAGAGTCCCATGGTTTAAAAAAAAATCTGTTTTACTCATATTTCAGCAGGATTAAGCAAGGATGACAAACAGTTCCCTGAATCTGATAGATTCAGTTTAATTTTTCATCTTCCTACTGAATCTTTTTAAAAATTGATTTAATTTTTAAAAGATATCAAAGAGAAATATATTTCCAATATGAGCAATATATCCATAATTCCTTGCCTTTTTCTTTTCTCTCCATCCACCCCTCCATCCACCTACCCAACATTTATTAAATACCAAGTAGGTGCTAAGCATTAGTCCCTTTACTCACACTTCAGTTCAACACATAGTCCAGCTATGAAATTAAACACTGCTCAAATGTGAGTGAAAATCCCAAATTCAAATTAGAGATGCTTGTCTTTTTGTAAGTTGGCACTGCTTACAAACAAGAAGCAACCCCTTTATGCTATTTCTTGGTGTAGTGAAGGAACACGATGTTTGGAAACAAATAGATGTGAATTCAAATCCTGCTTCATGCTGTGCCATTTTCTAGCTTTGTGACTTTGGGCAATTTCTCCTCAACTCTAGGGAATCATTTCTTTGTACCTAGTGTGAGAATATGTTGTAAGAATTTAACAGAATGACGTATGTAAAGCACCCATATTGGACATGTTTTACAGTAAGTTTGTAATAGTAATAAGTGTGATTTCCCTACTCCTTCTTCCTCTTCTGTTCATTTAACATTCCTTCAACAAGCACTGTTGAGAGGCCACACTGCGTCAGACACTGGTCTAGGCGCTGGGATACAGCAGTGAAGCGAACGAAGTATTTGCCTCTGTCGGCGCCACATGCTATAACCATCTCGAACAGTATGTGCTATGTCTGCCAAGTGCTATGAAGAAGAATAAAGTAAGGTTGAAGGGATAAGGGGGTGCTTGGAGTGTGTGATTTATAGAGGTGGTCATGGAGATAGCTTCTTTCATAAGATGACACTTAAGCATAGACCTAAAGAAAGTGAGTTCTTATCATCAACAAAAGACCAACCCCTGAGTTATCAGGAATCATGTCATCTGCACTTTCTAAGTACAGTGCATGAATATTTGACAAATAAATGGAAGAATGAATATTTCTGTTGGGGTGTTCAGGACGCTTGAGTACGTGCGTGGGTACTCAGTTGTATCTGACTCTTAGTGACCCCATGGACTGTAGCCTGGGATTTTTCAGACAAGAATACTGGAGTGGGTTGCCATTTCCTCCTCCAGGGATCTTCCCAACCCGGGGATCGAACCCAACTCTCCTGCATTGTCAGGCGAATTCTTTACCACTGATCCACCAAGGAAGCCCAGAACTTAGTTCCACATTATAGAACACTCATCAGTTTGCCCTGAGCAGCTTTTTCATACTTTCCTGTTAAATACGCTAACATCTCAGTGTCCCATATTCATGTACCTCCAGGGTGCTCAAATTTGTCATCTCTTTTGGAGAAAAGGGCAGTGTGACATGGCACCAAATAGATGCTTTTCCTCCCTTTCCAAGGGTAAATCCTGGACCTTGACCTAAGGTTCCTGAGAAAGGCATCTTCTGATCTGGCCTTAGAAATCCTTGTAACTCTCCTGGAAACCTCTCAAGGAGGGGGAAGCATCACACGAGCCCAGATTCTCTCCTTCTAAGGAGGTCCAAGTATTAATCACTGATGGTGTGAGTGAGGAGACCATGGGAAAAGACTGGGAGAACTGGCTGAGTCCCAGAGCAGACCTGAATCCCCACAGCCCCAGACCAAGTTAATATCTCAGCAGTTCTCCAAGTCAGAGGAATGCTGACAGGTCCATTGTCATTCAGGAGAGTTAAGAGGCCAAAGGTCAAGCAGATGCAACATGATTCTGGGCATCTGGAAAATTTCTCCAATGCAACAGACCAGTACGGTGCTTTGAAAACTTTCACATACCTATGAATCACCAAAGGATCCTGTTGAAATGTAACAAGTATTCAGGTGATACCATTACTGCTGGTGTGGTCTGCCGACCAAATTTGGAGCATCAGGCCTCAAGTGGTCCACAAACTTGGCTGCACATTAGAATCACCCAGGGAGCTTTTAGAAGCTAGCACCTGGATATCATCCCTTCCTCCATGACCAATTAAATCAGTGTCTAGGGGAATAAGACCCAGAAGCATTATTATGAAAAAGCTAGTGGAGATGACAGGATTTCAGCTGAGCTATATAAATCCTAAAAGATGATGCTGTTAACAAGTTGTACTCAATATGCCAGCAACTTTGGAAAACTCAGCAGTGCCACAGGACTGAAAAAGGTCACTTTTAATTCCAGTACCAGAAGGGCAATGCCAAAGAATGTTCAGACTACTGCATAATTTCACATGCTATAATGCTCAATATCCTTCAAGCTAGGCTTCAACAGTGCATGAATGGCGAACTTCCAGATGTACAAGCTGGATTTAGAAAAGGCAGAGAACCAGAGATCAAGTTGCCAACATCTGCTGGATCATAGGAAAAGCAAGGGAATTCCAGAAAACATGTACTTCTGCTTCATAGACTACACTAAAGCCTTTGACTGTGCGGATCACAACAAACTGTGGAAAATTCCTAAAGAGATAGGAATACCAGACCATCTGATCTTCCTCCTGAGAAACCTGTATGCTGTTCAAAAAGCAAGTTAGAACTGGGCATGGAACAATGGACTGGTTCAAAACTGGGGAAGGAATATCAAGGCTGTATACTGTCACCGTGCTTATTTAAATTATATGCAGAGTACATCATGCAAAATGCTAGGCTGGATGAAGCACAAGCTGGAATCAAGATTGCCAGGAGAAATATCAATAACCTGAGACACAAAAATGACACCACCCTAATGGCAAAAAGCAAAGAGGAACTAAAGAGCCTCTTGATGAAGTTGAAAGAGGAAACTGCAAAAGCTGGCTTAAAACTCAACATTCAAAAAACTAAGATCATGGCATCTGATCCCATCACTTCATAGCAAATAGATGCGGGGGTGGGGGGGGGTGAAAACAGGGAAAGACTTTATTTTCTTCGGCTCCAAAATCACTGCAGACAGTGACTGCAGCCATGAAATTAAAGGATGCTTGCTTCTTGGAAGAAAAGCTATGACAACCTAGACAGCATATAACAAAGCAGAGATATTACTTTGCTGGCAAAAGTCTGTACAGTCAAAGCTATGGTCTTTCCAGTAGTCATATACAGATGTGAGAGTTGGACCATAAAGGAGGCTAAAAGCTGAAGAATTGATGCTTTTGAACCGTGGTGCTGGAGAAGACTCTTGAGAATCCCTTGGACTGCACGGAGATCAAACCAGTCAGTCCTAAAGAAAATCAACCCTGAATTTTCACTGGAAGGACTGATGCTGAATCTGAAGCTTCACTAATTTGGCCACCTGATAGGAAGAGCTGACTCACTGGAAAAGATCCTGATGCTGGGAAAGATTGGGGCTGAAGGAGAAGGGGGCAACAGAAGATAAGATGGTTGGATGGCGTCATCAACTCAATGGACATGAGTTTGAGCAAGCTCTGGCAGATGATGAGGACAGGGAAGCCTGGTGTGTGCTGCAGTCCATGGGGTAGCAAAGCATCAGACATGACTGACCGACTGAACAATAACAAAATAGGTATTTTTAAAAACTCCCTAGGTGGAGTCCTATGTGCAGCCAAGGTTGAGAACTACTGCAACTGGCCAAGAACATGGGCTGCCTTTCAAGTGACAGGTGAAGGGAATTAACATTTGATAAGCATCAGCTGTATTTCAGGCACTCAGCATTCTACACAGATTAGGTTTCTAGTCGTAACCAACATAACAAAGTAATAGCACCTGACACTTGTACAGCTTCTTACAATTTTATAGGGAATTTTCATTCATTTAATTCTCGTAATTCATTAAGGTAGAAAGGACATAGTCGATTATTTTAGATGAGTAAAATGCAATGCATATTCATGACTTGCCCAAATCAAATAGTAAATGGAAGAGAAGTTCAGTTACCCTGACCATAGCTGTCTGCTTTGCCTAAGTACTTCAACCTCATCTGAAGTTGGATACACGAGGATGGTCGTGCACAAGAGTCATGTCAGCAACACTGGACACGTGACAGAGTCTAAAGAGGCTGCAGTCATCTCACCAAAGATATTCTCACTGATACACAGATTGATTAGGAGACTGAGACCTGAAAAGAAAAGGGAGCTCAGTCTTGGCAATCTGAAAGCAATGGCATTAAGATACTTAGCAGAACCCAGAGGCCTGCATTGCACAGGACTCACTTCTTAGTTCTGCCACAGATTACGGAACCAGCTTTCTCCTTCCCATAGGGCCTAATGGATGATCTGTGCTAGCTGCTGCTGCAGCTGCTGCTAAGTCGCTTCAGTCATGTCCGACTCTGTGCAACCCCAGAGATGGCAGCCCACCAGGCTCCCCCATCCCTGGAATTCTCCAGGCAAGAGCACTGGAGTGGGTTGCCATTTCCTTCTCCAATGCATGAAAGTGAAAAGGGAAAGTGAAGTCGCTCAGTCGTGTCTGACTCTTCGTGACCCCATGGACTGCAGCACACCAGGCTCTCCATCCATGGGATTTTCCAGGCAAGAGTACTGGAGTGGGGTGCCATCGCCTTCTCTGGATCTGTGCTAGAACCACCTCTAAAAAATTATTTGCAGAGCTTCCCTGGTGGCTCAGTGGTAAAGAATCCAACTACCAATGCAGGAGACATGAGTTTGATCCCTGGTCTGGGAAGATCCCACATGCCACGGAACAGCTAAGCCCCTATGCTGCGGCTACTGAGCTTGTGCTCTAGAGCCTGCAAGCCACAACGACTGAACCCACACATTGCAACTACTGTAGCCTGCTTGCCTTGAGCTTGTGCTATGCAACAAGAGAAGCCACCACAATGAGAAGCCCGCACACCTCAACAGAGGATAGCCCTGGAAGCAACGAAGACCCAGCATGGCCAAAAATAAATAAGTAATAAATAAAACTATATTTAAAAATGCAAAATACAAATTATATGCAACTGGAAAGAGATTAATCTCCAAAATATACAAACAGGTCATGGAGCTCAATTAAAAAAAAAAAAGGACAACCTAATCAAAACATGGGCAGAAGACCTAAATAGACATTTCTCTAAAGAAGACAGACACAACTGGCCAAGAGGCACACGAAAAGATTCTCAACATTACTAATTATTCAGTTCAGTTCAGTTCAATCACTCAGTCATGTCCAACTCTTTGCGACCCCATGAATCGCAGCATACCAGGCCTCCCTGTCCATCACCAACTCCCAGAGTTCACTCAGACTCACGTCCATCGAGTCAGTGATGCCATCCAGCCATCTCATCCTCTGTCATCCCTTTCTCCTCCTGCCCCCAATCCCTCCCAGCATCAGAGTCTTTTCCAATGAGTCAACTCTTTGCATGAGGTGGCCAAAGTACTGGAGTTTCAGCTTTAGCATCATTCCTTCCAAAGAAATCCCAGGGCTGATCTTCTTCAGAATGGAAGAAATGCAAATCAAAGCTACAATGAGGTTATCACCTCCCCCTGGTCAGAGTGGCCAACATCAAAAAAACCTACGAACAGTGAGTTCTAGAAGGGTGTGCAGAAGGGGGAGCCTCTCCCCCTGTAGCTGGGATGTGAATTGACATAGCCACTGTGGGGAACACTATGAAAGTTCCCTCAAAACTAAAAACAGAACTACCATACGACCCAGCAATCCCCGTCCTGGGCAGATGCTTGGAGAAAACCATAATTCCAAGAGATACATGCACCCCAGTGTTTATTACAGCACTGTTTACAATAGCCAAGACATGGAAACAACCTAATGTCCATCACCAGAGGAATGCATCCAGAAGATAATGGTGTATATATACACACAATAGAACATTACTCAGCCATACAAAGGAACAAAATGTGCCATTTGTAGAGACTTTGGATGGACCTAGAGCCTGGCTTACACAGTGAAGAACGTCAGAAAGAGAAAAAACAGTTTATTAACACGTGTGTGTGGAATCTAGGAAAATGGTACAGATAAACCTATTTGCAAAGCAGAAATAAAGACAGAGGTAGAGAACAAATGTATGGAGACCAAGCAGGGGAAACGGTGATGGGATGAATTGGGAGATTGGGATTGACATACATATATATATATATATACACACACACATACACGCTATGTATAAAATATAGAACAAATAACCTATTGTATGGCACAGGGAACTCCACTCAGTGCTCTAGAGTGACTTAATTGGGAAGAAAATCCTTAAGAAAGAGGGGTATATGAATATGTATAGCTGATTCACTTTGCTGTACAGCAGAAAATAACACAACCTTGTAAAACAACTGTACTCCAATAAAAATTTTGTTTAAAAAGATAAAAAGAAAATTATTGGGAAATAGCCTGTTCAGCAGGGGTTTCCTGGATGGCTTAACGGTAAAGAATCTGTCTGCAGTGTAGGAGATGCAGTAGACATGGTTTGGGTCCCCGGGTCAGGCAAATCCCCTGGAGGAGGGCGTGGCAACCCACTCTAGTATTCCTGCCTGGAGAATCTCATGGACAGAGGAGCCTGGCGGGCTACAGTCTATGGGGTCGCACAAAGCCGGACAGGACTGAAGCAACTGAACACACACATACACAGCCTGTTTACCAGGAGTGGAAAATCAGTCAGAGCAGTAACCCTTACTGCTGGCAGACAAGCCATTTCCAGTAACTTTTAGGTCGTGATCCTGCCATTTGATATCCAGGAGGGCCTGGGAGAGAGCCCCTAGGCGGGTCATGTATGGGGATGGTAGCCCCTTTATGGTGGGGACGTTCTCAAGCAGGAGGAGCAGAAAACCCTGCAGGGAAAATTCTATAGAGCCGCCCTGGGTCTCCAGAGAAACTACTGGGGCAATCTGGTCAACCCAGCGGACAGCTACCAGGATGATGTAACTATTTCTGCTTCAGGACCCCAGGTTGCCTGCCAGTACCTGCCAGTTCATCACCTTCAACAAATGAACAAATTTTTACTCTTCACCCTATGGAAAGCATCACTCGTTCACCATCCATTCAGTGACTGATTCATTCACTCACTCGTCCTACGGTTACTGAGAGCCTGCCTTAGCAACAGGTATGAATGAAATACTGATGAATGAATATTTTTATTCATGGATTCACAGTAAGAATGTTCATGTTCTGAAACACTCACTCACTTGCCTGAGGAAAATTCCAGTAAATGTATATACTGGTTACAGGTTGGTGTGTTTAGTTGCTCCCACAGGACTCACAGACACATCACAGGTGAGGAACCTGAATACAGACAGACTTCTTCCTCGGAAATTGGACCTAGGCCTCTCTGGTTTGGAAGCCCATTTTAGAGCACACCACCTCTCAAGCATTTCAACCCGAGAGAGGTCAGTGATGTCGGGTGTCAGAGTACTCTGCAGTATTTATAGAACAAGATAGGAGCAGCACTTGTTTCAAGGTGAAAGTAGAAGCCGGCAGCAAAGAAGCAAGGAGGAATCAAATTCATTGCCCGTGTCCTCGTCTTGAGTCTCTGAGTCCTGCAGTACTAACAGGGTTTGGCCAGTGAGGCATGACTACATTTGCTGACTTTGCTGAAGCTGAAGGAAATAGCATATAAAATCGCAACTCCCTTTATAATCTGAGTTGATATCTCAATAGAAAAAAATGGAGGAAAGGCATAGAAAAATAAGAAAAAATGTTAAGTGTCAAATAATTTCACGAAAAATTAAATCCAGCTAGAAATCAAAGAATGTCCATTAAAACAATAAAAATATAAATAGGCAAAGATTTTTAAAACCCTGAAAACTGTGCCAGTATCCAAAAATAGAGGAATTCTGTAATGGCCTATACGGGAAAAGAATCTGAAAAAGAGTGGATATACAAAGTTTATGTATATTCACTTTGCACAGGGCACCTGAAACTAACACAACATTGCCAATCAGCTATACTTCAATATTTTTTTTAATTAAAAGAAAAAATAGAAAAATTAGTTTAAAAATATGTATGATCATACAGTGGAGTCCTATGCCAACATTAACATCATGTTTGCGAAGAATTTAGAACTACTTAGTGACATAGGGGTACTCACAATATACTGAAATGAAAAAAGCAGGAAGTAAAACCATAAAAATGGTATACATCTAATTTGAAAGTGTTTTTATGCTCAGAAAAAAAAAATACTGGAAAGAACTCTATGAGAACACTAGCCATGTTTATTTCGGGTGCTTTTTCTTTGTCCACATCATCTCACACTCCTGCATGAGAGTGTGTTGTTTTGTGGATGAAGTGCTCCACCAAGAGTCAGGATTGCCAGCTGTGTAAATCACATCACTGCAAGGCCACACCCATGACATGAGGGGTTCAGAACAATCTAGATGGTTCTCAAAGACATAAAAATGGTATACATCTAATTTGAAAGTGTTTTTATGCTCAGAAAAAAAAAATACTGGAAAGAACTCTATGAGAACACTAGCCATGTTTATTTCGGGGTGCTTTTTCTTTGTCCACATCATCTCACACTCCTGCATGAGAGTGTGTTGTTTTGTGGATGAAGTGCTCCACCAAGAGTCAGGATTGCCAGCTGTGTAAATCACATCACTGCAAGGCCACATCCATGACATGAGGGGTTCAGAACAATCTAGATGGTTCTCAAAGTTCTTTTGAGCTCTAACATATCAGACGTTCATTCAACAAACATTTACAGAGCATCTACATAGAATGATGTACACTGCACCAACCCTGGGGTCTTCCAGAGGTAGATTCCAGTCAAATGCAAAGCAGAGTTTGAGTGTGGCCTCCTGGTGCCATATTACTTGCCCTTTTTATGACTAAGCGTTTTTAAAGTGTTGTTTTGTGGATGAAGTGCTCCACCAAGAGTCAGGATTGCCAGCTGTGTAAATCACATCACTGCAAGGCCACATCCATGACATGAGGGGTTCAGAACAATCTAGATGGTTCTCAAAGTTCTTTTGAGCTCTAACATATCAGACGTTCATTCAACAAACATTTACAGAGCATCTACATAGAATGATGTACACTGCACCAACCCTGGGGTCTTCCAGAGGTAGATTCCAGTCAAATGCAAAGCAGAGTTTGAGTGTGGCCTCCTGGTGCCATATTACTTGCCCTTTTTATGACTAAGCTTTTTTAAAAATTCATTATTTTTTTAAATTTAGCTGTGATGGATCTTAGTTGCAGTATGCAAACTCTCAGTTGAGACATGTAGGATATATTTCCTCCACCAGGGATCGAAACCAGGCTACCTCCATTGGGAGTGTAGAGTCTTAGATACTGGACTACCAGGGACGTCCCTCTCCCTAAGCTTTTAATGGCCTCATATTCTTCCCTTTCTCTTCTGCTTATCAAACCCTGCTTTCACACAGAACTCAACCTTGATCAGATGGAGGTGTAAGTGAATGGCAATATCTTACAAGACTATCTCTTGCAGAAGGGCTTGACTAAATAGGAATAAAATTTTTACCTAAAAGAACAAGGCACTTGTGGCCAAATATTAGGGAAAAGGTATCAAGTTGGAAAAGATTTTAGAGCTGTCAGAATCTTATCTCCTGGATTTCCCTTCCCCACCCTTGCTTTTTTGCCTAGTAAATTCTATTTATTTTCACAAACCAATTCTTCTTTGTCATGCCTTCCACATGTCTCCCAGAAAGCAGGGCATTTCCTCTTTTCTCTGTACTCCCAGAGGAGTTTATGTTGCCCTGCTATTATGGCACCCCACTCCAGTACTCTTGCCCAGAAAATCCCATGGATGGAGGAGCCTGGTGGGCTACAGTCCATAGGGTCGCAAAGAGTCGGGCACGACTGAGCGACTTCCCTTTCAGCATTATAGTGACTCCCTTGCACTGTGGCTTTTCGTTAGTGCTTCTTTGTAATTTCCACGTTAGGCTGTGAGCCGCCTGAGTGTTGCACGTTCCCCGTATCCACAGCATGCACCCCCAGGCCCCACCTGGAGTAAGTGGCAGAGGTGAGACTAGTTGATGGGCACTTTAGGCCCCGAGTCTGGCAGTGACCTCCTCACCCTGTGGATGGGGCTATTTCTAGGTATTTCAATATCAATCCTCAAACGAACAGACCAAACACGGACCATAGTATCTTTGGGTTTTTATCAGAATGCATGGCCCTTTTTATATTAGAGTATAGTTGAACAGAGGAGCCTGGCGGGTTACAGTTCATGGGGTCACAAAAGAGTCAGACCCTGACTTAGCAGTTTAACAACAGCAGCAGCAAGAATACTTGCTTTACAACGTTGTGTGAGTTTCTTCCATAGAGCAAAGTGGATCAGCTATGTTGCCGCTGCTCCAGCTAAGTTGCTTCAGTCGTGTCCAACTCTGTGAGACCCCAGAGACGGCAGCCCACCAGGCTCCTCTGTCCCTGGGATTCTCCAGGCAAAATACTGGAGTGGGTTGCCATTTCCTTCTCCAATGCATGCATGCATGCTAAGTCGCTTCAGTCGTGTCCAACTCTGTGCAACTCTATGGACAGAAGCCCACCAGGCTCCTCTGTCCACGGAATTCTCTAGGGAAGAATACTAGAGTGGGTTGCCATTTCCTTCTCCAGAACCAGCTATATGTTTACATCTATCCTCTTTTTTGGATGTTTTCCCCATTTAAGTCAGGGATGGCCCTTATGCAAGGAGTTATGAACTTCTAATTCCTCACCTTCTAACCTTTAGAAATTCTCCAGGTTTATCAACTTGGGGGTGGCAACATCATTGGAGAGGGAGATCAATTTAATAGATTGAGATCAATATGTTTTTTAAATGAAACACAACAGAAGTATAGAAAAGAATAATAAGAAAGAAGACAAAAGAATTTTGATCCAACTGCTCCGCAAATAATAACGCGTTGTCTTGTGAAACTGTTGTTTCATTTGTGTATGTATGTTCTGTACACACCGAGTCACAGTGAGCTGTGATAGAAAGCATGGGAAAACACCTTCCTAAACTGTTCAGAGGAAAGGAGCCCCACCCTTCCTATGCTGTCTGCCCTGGGCTGAGATTTCACTGCCTTGTGGATGAAGCCTGGGAACTGCCCCCTCCCCTTCAGGTTTGCACATACACAGCCCTGGAACTGGCAGGATATTGCCCTTAGTGTTTGTTTAGAGTCCAGGGAATTAAGAAGACAAAAATGGGCTTTGTTGACCAGGAAGAAATTTAGAGGTTCACACCCCCGCCCTCTTACCATTCTTGGGTTTCCTGGAACCAGTCATTCCTGGATTCTGAGGCACGGCCTGCACCTGACGGGTATCTCAGCAAAGGCCCCCTTCCCTCCCCAACCCTCAGGGAGGAAGCCCAGCCTCCTCCAGGGTTTGCATATTTGTACGAGCGGTGCCTCCTCTGGGACTCTGTGCTTCTCAACCCTGTTGCTGATATGGCTGGCATCATCAGGCCCAGGCCCACAGGCTGAGCACTCTATTTAAGGAAGACTCTTGAAACAATCCTGAAGAGGGTATCCACCAGCAACTTCTACATCGCCTCATTTGATTCTAGCAGTAAGGCAGTATAAGAACTAAAACTGCCTTCACCTACACTAGTTGACGGAGAAAGCAATGGCACCCCATTCCAATACTCTTGCCCGGAAAATCCCATGGACAGAGGAGCCTGGTAGGCTGCAGTCCATGGAGTCGCTAGGAGTTGTTCACGACTGAGCGACTTCACTTTCACTTTTCACTTTTATGCATTGAAGAAGGAAATGGCAACCCACTCCAGTGTTCTGGCCTGGAGAATCCCAGGGATGGGGGAGCCTGGTGGGCTGCTGTCTCTGGGGTTACGCAGAGTCAGACACAACTGAAGTGACTTAGCAGCACACTAGTTGAATGGCCTTGGTCAACTTAGCCTCTCTGTGCCTCAGTTTCCCCATCTGAAGATAGGGATGGCAACTGTACCTACAGCAGAGAAATACTATAAGGCTCAAACCAGCTACACATACAAAGTGCTTAGAACAATCCCTGTGCAGAGTAAGCATTCAATAAATGTTTATTATTAATCATCCCATAAGCCTGTTGGACAATTATTATTTTTCCAGATTTATAGATGAGAAAATGGGGTGCAGAGAAGTTAAGTAACCTGCCCTATGTCGTGTGTCCAGTAGAGGCAAAGCCAGGATATAAATCCAGATCTCCAGACTCCAAGTTCTGTGATCTCTTTCCCTAAGGATTTAGGAACCTGTGGGCATCAAACCACTTCCTGTGCTGAACTTACACATTGTCAGTCTCTGCTGGGCATTCCTGGATCAAAGGTGGCTGGAAGGATGGTGAGTCCAGGGCAAAGTCCCTTCTCAGGATTTTGCTTGGGAACACAGAATTTGTCTTTGAGGGAGAATGTGTGTGTGTAAATTGGGGTCATGGCTTGCACCAGCCCTCTTTTTGAGTTCTAGGCTAAGTTGACATTGGTGAGCATATATGGTAGAGTCCTTGTGCCTTCAGCTAACTTTTCATAAAATTGTCACTATAATTGAGTAGGGCAGTTTGAGATGGAGATGGTAATGTAAGTGAGGATTTCTTGGGCTGAGCAGCAGCTGTGCTGTACGTCCTGGTTTTTTTTCCAGCCTGTGATTTTCCTGTATATATAGTACAAAGACCTAATAACTGTCTCTGCTTTTTCCTTGCTTATAACTCACAGAGGGAACTGAACTTCCATGTTCAGGCCCCAGAGTAAGCCTGAGGAAGAAGATAATGGGCATGGTGTTATTTTTGAAATGCTTAGTTTTTCGTCCACCAGAGCTCTCTGTAATGACCATGCTGCCACATATAAATCCTCTGAAAATAGATATATGTATGATAATCAAGAGACACAGGATTCTGCAATGCTTTTAAAATTATCAAAGATATTTTGATGTGTTTAGGATGGGTTTCCTGGATTTTATTATGTGCTCAGTTGTGTCCTACTCTTTGTGACCCCATGAACCGTAGCCCACCAGGTACCTCTGTCCATGGGGTTTCCCAGGCAAGAATACTGGAGTAGGTTGCTATTTCCTTCTCCAGGGGATCTTCCTGACCCAGGGATCAAACCCGAGTCTCCTGCATTGGCAGGCAGATTCTTTATTATTGCGCTGCCTGGGAAGCTTAGATTTTCTTATAGTCAATTTTTTTTTGAGAACTAAAATCCACATGGGTTTTCTATGATAATTCTGTTCATCAAAGTATTTGATTACAATGTATGTCCGTTATGTCTCAATAAAACTCAAAGAAAAAGAAGAACAAAAAAGCATCTGATTGAGCTGAGCTTTCTGGTAGGGCTGGTCTCCAATAGTCCTTTTGGCAAATAGGTGCATGGGCTGAGGCGAGCCTGGGGACTGATGAGGGATCTTAGTGCTTACTAGAATTCTTGGCACTCCCAGGTGCTCCTGAGTGTAACTGATCTGACACTGTCCAGGAGGAGCTCCTGGGTCACTCACACAGGATTGGAGAGCCAGCCCCCGCGCCAGCTTCACAGAGAGGCCAGTAATGCAGACAGAATAGGAACGGACTTCAGCATCTTCCCTGACCTCGCACCAAGAACTTTCTGAGAAAAAGAAATACTCCCGTTACTGAACACGCAGCCAAGACCTTCCCACATCTCCAGTGTCTGATGTTGACTGATACCGAGTCCCAAGAGAGGAGCATTGCTCAGCGGTGCTCCTCATCTGACCCACAAGCAGAGGCAAGGTCAAATGACTTCTGCTGCCCCCAGATCGTGGGCTGACTTACAAGAACAAACAGTAGGAAATTAGTACACCGAATGAAGCCTGCACATAACCCTGAATTTCATGTCATTTGGGCCTTTTAACAATAGCTTTAACGTTCTCTGAGGAAAGGAGTGGCTGGAACCATTGCCCTTGAGAAATCAAGAGGGCCGTCAGCTGATAGACTTTACAACTTTACAGACTATAATGCATTGGGCAGACTTCGCTGCTGGCTCAATGTAAAGAATCCTCCTGCCAATACAGAAGACCTGGGTTCAATCCCTGGATCAGGAAGATCCCCTGAAGAAGGGAATGGCAACCCACTCCAGTAATCTTGCCTGGAGAATCCCATGGACAGAGGAGGCTGGCAGGCTACAGTCCGTGGGGTCGCAAAGGAGTCGGATACGACAGCAACTAAATAACAGCAGCAAGCAATGCGGTGTGCAGCACGTCCCCTTGTCCTGTCTGAAGAGTCTGAACACACCTCTGTTTTGCACACATCCCAGCTTCGCAAGATTTCCAGTTTTGTATGAGACTGAAATGGGGCAAGACTCAGGATATATTCTCAGCACCCTAGGGTCCCCACATCCCAATCGTGGGCCAGTTCCCGCCTCCTTAGACAACGTGGTCCGAGGGCCCCCTCCCACTCACCTCCAGCACGATTTCTTTCAGTTGGAACTGTTTCTGCACGACCTTATCTGAAGATAGGGGCTCATGGTAGTAGAGGCAGAGCAAGTCATATTTCTTCAAAACTTGCTTGAAGTTCTTCTCAGTTAGACTGACCACGCGGTCCTTGCCATCATAGGTGGGGAAGTTCAGTCCCTCCTCTGCCCTGCAGGAGGACAGCAGGTAGACCCCCACCACAAACAGGTGGGCTCTCTTCATCTGGGCAAAATTTTTCTTTCCCAGAAACGCTGATAGTAGGAAAGCGAATGGAGCCTTAGAGGACTTGCTGGGAGTCATGGGGAGCAGAGAGGCTGATCTGGTCTCTCTCCCTGGCCCTCCCTGGGCCCGAGAACCCCGTCTTCACCTCTGCAGGCTGCTGACTGTAGCCGTGGGCTCAGACAAAGCGAGCAGAGGCTCACACCCATGCGTGCGTGGAACTGGAGCCAGGCTGGGCCACCCAGCCCCAGATAGCTTGCATAGCTCTGCCCAGCCCGTGTCTCATCTGGAACTCCATTTTTAGGATGCAGTTGTTTCAGGCTAAAAATAAATCATGCGATGAATAAAAAAGTTAGATATGGCCCTGTTGAGGGATTCGCTGATACAGTTTGTCAGGCTGGTGGAGAGGGAGGAGGCAGGAGGGAGACGGAGGAACATGCGCACATGAAATAAGGAGGCCAGGAAGGTCAGAGGAGAGAAATTCACCTGGTAGAAGGAGGGCAAAAAGAGAGGAGGGAGACATGGGATTGTGACGTGCACATGTGCAGGGGGTCACTCAGATGCTATTGAATCAGTCCATTATCCCAGGGAATGGTGTCAGCCTGTCCCTTCCTGGCAGGCTGCTCATCCGCCCCCGCCCCCACACATACTCACCACTGACCTGGAACCAGCCCGACCCCCAGGTGGACTTGAGTTCTGCCCCTGCCTTCCCCTGGCTGGCCACCGTGCCGTGTCCCCCATGGCTCTGCCAGTCATGGAGCAAGGGGTCTAAGGTCACCCTTTCTCCGTGGAAAGAGCTCCAGAGACCCCAGCCCACCAGGGTCACAGTTGTTCTCCTTCTGCCCCTGCTCATGGCTTAATGCTGCTGACACCAGGAGATCCTACCCCTTTATAAAATTAATACTAAAAGTTCAACTATCTTCCTCAGAAACCTTAGGCTTTTCGCTATCATCCCTGTCATCTTCTTTTTAACATTAACACCCAATGTATCATTTTTGCCCCTTTCCTCTTCATTAGAGACAGACTGCTGTACAGAGTCCAGAAGCCAGATAGATCTGAGTTCAAATCCACACTCTGCTTCTTAATGGCTGAATGGACTTTGGAGGGTCACTTACCCTTTCTGATTCTCCATCCATCACCTCCACCCCTGCTCCTTGTAAAGTGGGGATAATTATAACTATATTGTAAGGCTTGGAACATAGAGATGGAAAAACATGGCGCAAAGCAGTTACTCAAACACAGCAGCTGTTATATTACTCCATTCTTCTCGGGGATGGTGGAACATAGGTTATTCTCATAATTACTTGTCAGTTTCTAATAGTAATTGTTTGTGAACCCTTTTCTGTCTGCCTTCTTCTTGAATCCATCAGGCATTTGATTAAAAGGTCATTGCACAGAGGAGCTAACTGAGCTTCAGGGAGCTCAGCACCTAGTCAGAGATCGTGTTACTGACTGCCTGTTGGTAGAGGGTAGGTAGAGAGTTCAGTTCTGGAGCTGAACTGGAGAGTTCAGTACTGGAGCCCAGTACTCTTGGGTGCTTTCACTCTGATGGAGTAATTCCCCCATGCTAAGTCACTTCAGTCGTGTCCGACTCTGTACGACCCCATAGATGGCAGCCCACCAGGCTCCCCCATCCCTGGGATCCTCCAGGCAAGAATACTGGAGTGGGTTGCCATTTCCTTCTCCAATGCATGAAAGTGAAAAGTGAAAGTGAATCGCTCAGTTGTGTCCGACTCGTAGCAACCCCATGGACTGCAGCCTACCAGGCTCCTCCATCCATGAGATTTTCCAGGCAAGAGTGCTGGAGTGAGATGCCATTGCCTTCTCCAATTACCCCATAGACACCTCTTTTCTTAAAAGACTCCATCTTTTCTTGTCAAACGACAGTTCACGCCTGTCTTTCCACTCTTCAGAGTGGTCTAAGGTTCTCATGATTTAGGCTGAGTTTTTGTCTTCTTTTGGTTGGAGAATCAGCTTTGGAAATAGCAAGGACTCTGTCCCATACAAACTTCGCAGGGGGCAGAAGGTAAAAAGAAAATCAGTGGCCTACATGACTGAAAGTAGTCCTCTCTACTGCAGCCAGAGGGCCTAATGCTGAGGGGCAGGCCAATCGAAGTTTCTTCAGAACACTTTCATGTCCAGGAAACCAGGACCTTGGGGAACCCAGGACCTTGGGGAACCCATCACTGAAATCCATGACAGCATTTGGATCTTTTTGATGGTCAGTTTGCTAGGCTTTTAAAGATAGAGTCAAGAATAGCCATTCTAAGATGTGGTTAGCTTTTCAGATCATTGGCAAGCATGCAAGATCTCTGCTTTCTTTAGAAAATTTAGGGGGAGAAAGATTGTCACGTGAAACAGTGTATGTCTTGTCTTTTCGAGGTCAGCTTCCCAAAACTGTTCACAGTTGTCTCAATCTCATCGATTTATCTTTATTTAGAATTTGCTCCACTTTTCTTAATATATGTTTTTTTTTTAATGTTACCCAAAAACTAGGAGATGTTTAAAGTCAGAGTCTTTGAATTTTGCACTGACTTACAACTGATGAGAAGTACCAAGGCAAAGGGATAAGTATTAAAAATTCAGCTTAGCCCTCAAGTCTGTCTTATGACCAACTGTGTATCAATAGGAAAAAAGCCCCAGTGTGGCAAGTTCCTGTCCCTAAATCCCGGCTCTGTTTGGGGCCTCAAAGCCCAGCCTGAGGATGGCTCGGCCACTGCCACCTGTTGTGGTGATCTTTCCCACTGCCCACCCACAGCTAGCCATGGAGGCCAAAATGTGTGTCTCACTCTTGATGGGTTAGGTTTGCCTGGTTGAACCCTTTCCATGTCCCAGCCATCTTTTCTCAGTGTCTTTTATTGTTTTCATTTTTCTTTTGCCTTCTTGCTTGCCAACTCTAGTGTATTTATTTTGTAAACAAGGGGTGCTTCTGACATGTCTGAGTCAGCTTGGCATCTGGCAAGTTAACTTTCCATTCCAGTTTTCACGGCTACCCAAGTCAGAGGCCACCCACACATGCCCCGTTTATGTGACTATGCTGAAGTGTGCGAGTGTCTGTATGTGCTGTTAGCAGGTATTTTTGGTCTTCGTTTTTAAACAAGAAAGGATAAAACAAAGTAAACAAGTCAATAGAAATGTATTGTCACAGTATATGATGTAGGCCACTTGTTTTTGCTGGCAGTTTCCAGTCCCTCACTCTGAGTGGCCTCTCCCTAGAGTCCCTTACTCTAACCTCACCCCTTTCATCTGTTTACCCTTGACAGGTGGCAGGACAGTTTTGCATATATTAACTGGATCTTCACCATAGCTCACTTTACAGATGAATCAGGATTTGAAGCCACGAGCTTTCATGTATTAAGTAAACGTTAACAAAATTTTATGGGGCATCTCTTATGTACCAGACACTCTACTGGGTAGTGGAGTGGGACGTGTGTGTTCATCTAAACTCACTGAGTTTACATCCGAGAGGGGAGACAAACAATACATAATCAGCGTATGTATAGGGGGTGTGTGTGTGTGTGCGCGCGCTCGCGCACTCGCGTAAAATTGGACTTCAAACAGAGGCTGCTGCTGCTAAGTCTCTTCAATCGTGTCCGACTCTGTGCGACCCCATAGACAGCCTCCTATCAGGCTCCCCCGTCCCTGGGATTCTCCAGGCAAGAACGCTGGAGTGGGTTGCCATTTCCTTCTCCAATGCATGAAAGGGAAAAGTGAAAGTGAAGTCGCTCAGTCGTGTCCGACCCTTAGTGACCCCATGGATGCAGCCCACCAGGCTTCCCCATCCTTCACTATCTCCCAGAGTTTGCTCAAATTCATGTCCATTGACTTGGTGATGCCATCAGCGGTTGCCAAGGTTAGGGAGGGGATGACAGTGGAAGCAAGTGGATGTGAATATAAAAAGACAACATGAAGGATCCTCATTGTTCTGGAAATCGTCTGTATCTTTACTATATAAATACCAATATCCATTATAGTTTTGCAAGATGTTATTTTTGGGGGCAAACTGGGTAAAATGTATGAGTGATCTCTCTGTACTATTTCTTACAACTGCATGTTAATCTGCAATTATCTTTTTTAAATTTTTAAATAAAGAAATGTAATGTTAATATTTCATGATCTTTCTGGGAGCTTCCCCACTCTATTCTATTTTAAGCCTCCATTCAGCCAGATGGCAGGAATTAGATCTCAGTCAATTGAGGGTCTCTCTAATTCCTTATTTCTGGAGGAGGAAATGGCAACCCACTCCAGTACTCTTGCCTGGAGAATCCTATGGACAGAGGAGCCTGGTGGTCAGTCCACAGAGTTGCAAAGAGTCGGATACAACTGAGCGGCTGAGCACTTCTTCCTCACATCTAAGTTTCAGGGAGCTCAACATGATGCCAGTCTTGTGCTTGGTGTCAGCAGGGGCTGGGTCCACCCAGTCCAGCCATCTGTCCACCTGACACTGTTGCCTCCCCTTCACCTTTGAGGCTATGAATCCACCCAGGTACTCTGCTAGTGTTTCCTCTCAGCTGGAAGCAGGAAAACGTCAGAGGTCATCTCAGGTTGTTTTACCAGATACTCTCAATGGACATTCCTACTCCTCAAGTCCACGGGGTGGAGGGATTTGAAGACTATCTTGGGTAATGGGGACACAGGTCTCCCTTATTCAAAGGTTCCTCAGCCTATCTCTCGTGACCCTGCCAAACCCCAGTGGCTGGGGATGGACTCCAGGCCCCTTAGTAAGGAATCTGTTGGTACCGAGTTCTCTGTGTCTCCTTTCTGATTATGCTCTCTGCTGCAAGTCGCTTCAGTCGTGTCCGACTCTGTGCGATCCCATAGACGGGAGCCCATCAGGCTCCCCATCCCTGGGATTCTCCAGGCAAGAACACTGGAGTGGGTTGCCATTTCCTTCTCCAATGCATGAAAGTGAGAAGTGAAAGTGAAGTTGCTCAGTCGTGTCCGACTCAGCGACCCTATGGACTGCAGCCCACCAGGTTCCTCTGTCCATGGGATTTTCCAGGCAAGAGTACTGGAGTGGGGTGTCATTGCCTTCTCCGTCAAACAGAGGCAGGT
Organism: Aepyceros melampus; assembly: GCA_006408695.1. Classification (NCBI taxonomy): domain Eukaryota; kingdom Metazoa; phylum Chordata; class Mammalia; order Artiodactyla; family Bovidae; genus Aepyceros; species Aepyceros melampus. The sequence goes on from SJXQ01004805.1 coordinate 122,008, forward strand.
GCTCTAAAAATCAGCTGAGGACAAGGGACAGACTGTAACTGTGTAGGAGGTGGCCCGTTTGGACTGAGGGTGAAGGAAGGCATCTCCAAGGAGGGAACCTAGGAGCAGCAGGGAGGGGAGAAGCAGAGCGCAAGCTTCTCCAGGGAGAAGCGGCAAGCGCCTCCGCGCCGAGACCCACGGGCATTCCACCACTAGGGGGCGCGGCATCCACCGCCTCCGGCCTGGGAAAGCGTCAGATTTCACTCCGGACTTCTTTGTGAGTGTATGGGCTCACACCTACATGGCAGGGTTCACTGGACAGGGAACCTATCTGAATGACTGGGGGCAGCTCAGAGAGAGCTGAGGCTCGGAAGTCAGGAGACCCCGGTCTGGAAGGGCCCAGCCCGGCTGTGCGACCTTGGTGAATCTCCTCACCTCTCGATCCTCGCATTTCTAGTTTGTGGACCCACTGATCAGACCCATTGATCTCCCATGGCCCCTTTCTGGCTCTAAAAATCTAGAATTTGTTCCGGCCGTGGAGCATTTTCTTTTCCCAGAAGAGACTTTGGCACAGGCCAGAGGTTTGAGGAAGCTTGTTGACTGTTGCTGCGGAGAAGGGTTTGATGGGCGTGTCTCTTACTAGTCAGAGCTTGCCTCTCCCCTAAGGCGGAGAGGTCTAGGACTGTACCGCCTCCAAAGGCCCCTTCTTTGGCTAGAGTGCTCCACCTAGTGGGCAAAGCGGAGTATGGCCTCTTTCTTTCTCGAGCCCTTCCTCCCTCCCCTTTGGCTGGGCCACTGGCGGGGCCAGTTAGCCTGCTGGCCTGGAAGGTAAAATCCCAGAAATGCCTTAGTCTACTGCCCTGTGCTCCACGGCCTCAGGCTGCCTCTGGTCAAATCCGAGCAGTCCTGTCAGCAACCCCAAGACCCTCCTTTTCCTCTTGACTCTGAATATCAGGCTCCTCAGCACCAGAAAACTTCTATATAAAACCAAACAGAAAAAGGTCGATGCTTGGTTGAAAAAGAGCTAGGCTGTGTAACAGCCCACGTTTTAACAAATGTCACTTCCTCAGGGAGACCCCTGAGTGTAGAGCAGAGGCTAACTTTCACTCCCTTGTACCGTACTTCTTGGAAACACCCCTTCCGCTGGGGATTCTTTCTCTACAGAGAGACTGAGCCTCCTAGGAGCCAGGACAGCATCTGTTCAAAGTATTCCTTGAAACCTGTCTTGCCAATAGTAGTTCTCATTAAATATTTGTTAAATAAATGTGAAGCACTTGCTTTGTACCAGGTCTTATTTTAAGTGCTCTACAAAATTTAACTTTTTTTTTTTTCCCATAGTTTGGCTGTGCTGAACCTTTGTTGCAGTGTGTGGATTCTTTGTTCTGGCATGCAAGCTTTCTCTAGTTGAGGCATGTGAACTTGGTTGCCCCTTGGCAGGTAGAATCTTAATTCCCAAGACCAGGGATGGAACCCAAGTCCCCTGCTTTTGAAGGCAGATTCTCAAGCACTGGACTGCCAGGAACATCCTTAGCTATTCTTAAAAATCCTATAGTATAACACAGGGAGCTCAATCCGGTGCTCTGTGACAACCTCGAGGAGTGGGATGGAAGGAAGGTTCAAGAGCAAGGGACATATTTATACTTATGGCTGATTCATATTGTGTGTAGCAGAAACCAACACAACCTTGTAAAAGCAATTACCCTCCAATTTAAAATAAATTTGGAGAAGGAAATGGCAAACCCACTCCACTATTCCTGCCTGGGAAATCCCATGGAAGGAGGAGCCTGGGGGCTACAGTCTGTGGAGTTCCAAAGATTTGGACACGACTGAGTGACTGAACAATTAAATATATTAAAAAAAAAAACCCTATGAGGCTGATAGTTTCAGTATTCCTAGATAAGTAAGCCAAGGCACAGAAAGATTAACTAACTTGCACAGGGTTAGGTCACTAGTGACGGCAGAGCTGGGATTTGAACCCAGAAGGTGGATTTTTATGCTCTGTTTCTGTCTTCCCTGCCACTTGGAACCATAGCTAGATGCCTCTTACAGAGGGCTCATGAAGTCGCTTGGATGAGCCAGGAATCACTTCAGAAACAACAGATGGCTCTCCACATGACCTGGGGATAGGTTCTGAGTTTTGGCCCTGCCCGGAGGCACCTCCTGTTCTGTGTGTATAGGAGGAAAAGCAAGAAGGGGACTGATGTTTCAGAGCTTGCGGTGAGCCAGTCACTGGGCTCATTACATTTTTTTATACATCATCTCATTTAAAATTCTATCAAGCTGAATGCTCTTCCTTCCATTTAACAGGTGAGGAAACTGAGATTCAAGATCAAGTAGTTTCCTGAATTAGTACAGCTTGTAAGTAGCAGAGACCGGATCTGGACCCTGCTCTTTCTGACTTGTCACGACCCCAGGCTGTTCTGCATAAGGAGGGGAACCTTCTCTGTCTCTGTGGGAGTAAAACAAAAACAGAAAAGCTTACGTTACAGAAAATTTGGAGGACACAAAAATAAAAACAAACCAGCATTTTTTTTTTAACAATAGAGAAAAGAGGAACAATTGGAAAAAAAGAGAAGAAAGAAAATGAGTTTAGTTCAGAAAGAAATGTACATGAGAACAAATAAAGGGAAAACTTAAGATTTATTTGTCCTGGAACTGGAAGGAAATATAGACTTCTCAGGGAAAGCAATAAAAGAACAGGAAAACAAAACCAAAAATCACCTGGATATAGAGATTATGTCAGGATGTCCAAGCTGAGAATGTGATAGGTAGAATAGTGGCCAGCATCCACTCCCCAAGATGTCCAAGCCCTATCATTTCCTTGTGAACTTCAGAATCTGGTTATAAAGTTTAAAAAAAAAAGTCTGTTGAGATTTTTATTGTATTTACTATACAAACCTGTTTGGGGAGGATTTACAACTTTACAATATTGAGCTTTCTCAAACATGAATGATGTATATATCTTTCCATAGATTTAGGTCTTCTTTGATTTCTTTTGGCAGTTTTTTTATAGTTTTCAAGTGACTTTTGACATCAGGTTTATCTGGTATTATTTCATATTTTTGATGGTATTGAAATGACACATTAAAAGTTTTTTTTTTCACTTATTTTTTAAACGTTTATTTATTTATTTGGGCTTCCCGGGTGGCATTAGTGGTAAAGAACTTTCCTGCCAGTGCAGGAGACATAAAAGATGCATGTTCGATTCCTGGGTTGGGAAGATCCCCTGGAGGAGAGCATGGCAACCCATTCCAGTATTCTGGCCTGGGAATCCCATGGACAGCTGAGCCTGGCCGGCCACAGTCCGTAGGGTCGCAAAGAGTGAGACCTGACTGAAGCAGCTTAGCATGCAGGTACACACATTTATTAATTTTTGACTGTGGTGGGTCTTGGTTGCTGAGAGGGCTTGTCTCTAGCTGCAGCGAGTAGGGGTTGCTCTCTGGCTGCGGTGCTCAAGCTTCTCATGGGGGGTTCTCGGTTTCAGAGCACAGGCTCTAGGCACACAGGCTTCAGTAGCTGCGCATGGGCTTAGCGGCTCTGCAACATGTGGGCTCTTTCTGGACCAGGGATCGAGTCCAGGTCTCCTGGATTGGCAGGCGGATTCCTATCCACTCTACCCCCAGGGAAGTTCCTGTTCTGCTGTTTCTTGCTTGCATTGTTCCCTACAAGCAGTTGTTGTCATCTTTATCTTTTTTCCTTTGTAAATAAAATTTTCCCCCATGGTTGTTTTTAAGATTTTCTTTTTATTCATAGATTTTTAGCAATTGGATTCTGATATGTCTTTAGTGGTTTGGTTTTCTTCATGTTTCTGTGCTTGGGGTTTATTGTACTCCTTGAACTACAGGCTCATAGTTTTCATTACCTTTGTTAAATGTTTGACCACTATGTTTTCAAGTATTTTTTTCTGTTTCAAGTAATTTTTAGTTAAGACTCCAACTACACGTAGAGTCACTTGGGATTACTTGGGATTACTTGGGATTACCTCACAGCTTCAGGATGCTCTTTTCATCTAAAATTCTCTTTTCCTCTCCGTGTTTCATTCTAGATCGTTTCTGTTGCTAAGTCTTCAGGTTCACTCGTGTTTTCCTCTTCAACATACAATCTTTTGTTAATTCCAGCCGGTGTATTTTTCATCTTGAACATTATAGTTTCTATCTCTAATAGTCTGACTAACATCTTCTTCTATCTTCCTTGAATTAAATTTATGAAGATATGGGGTATAATTATATTAACTATCCTAATGTCCTTGTCTGCTAATTCTAACAACTGCTTTGGTTCTGGGTCAGTTTCAATTATTCTCATCAGTATGGGGTCATATTTTCTTGCTTCTTTGAATGTTTGGTAATATTTGATTGGATGCCAAACTTTGTGAATTAATACCTCACTGACCACACAATTGCACTCATCTCAATGTTCAAAATTCTCCAAGCCAGACTTCAGCAATACGTGAACCGTGAACTCCCTGATGTTCAAGCTGGTTTTAGAAAAGGCAGAGGAACCAGAGATCAAATTGCCAACATCCGCTGGATCATGGAAAAAGCAAGAGAGTTCCAGAAAAACATCTATTTCTGCTTTCTTGACTGTGCCAAAGCCTTTGACTGTGTGGATCACAATAAACTGTGGAAAATTCTGAAAGAGATGGGAATACCAGACCACCTAACCTGCCTCTTGAGAAATCTGTATGCAGGTCAGGAAGCAACAGTTAGAACTGGACATGGAACAACAGACTGGTTCCAAATAGGAAAAGGAGTATGTCAAGGCTGTATATTGTCACCCTGCTTATTTAACTTCTATGCAGAGTACATCATGAGAAACGCTGGACTGGAAGAAACACAAGCTGGAATCAAGATTGCCGGGGAAATATCAATAACCTCAGATATGCAGATGACACCACCCTTATGGCAGAAAGTGAACTAAAGAGCCTCTTGATGAAAGAACCAAGAAAATAAAGTCTCTCACTGTTTTCATTGTTTCCCCATATATTTGCTGTGAATTGATGGGACCAGATTCTTCAAGAGATGAGAATACCAGACCACCTGACCTGTCTCTTGAGAAATCTGTATGCAAGTCAGGAAGCAACAGTTAGAACTGGACATGGAACAACAGACTGGTTACAAATAGGAAAAGGAGTACGTCAAGGCTGTATATTGTCACCCTGCTTATTTAACTTATATGCAGAGTACATCATGAGAAATGCTAGGCTGGAAGAAGCATAAGCTGGAATCAAGATTGCTGGGAGAAATATCAATAACCTCAGATATGCAGATGACACCACCCTTATGGCAGAAAGTGAAGAGGAGCTAAAAAAAAAGCCTCTTGTTGAAAGTGAAAGAGGACAGTGAAAAAGTTGGCTTAAAGCTCAATATTCAGAAAATGAAGATCATGGCATCTGGTCATATCATTTCATGGAAAATAGACGGGGAAACAGTGGAAACAGTGTCAGACTTTATTTTTTTGGGCTCCAAAATCACTGCAGATGGTGATTGAGCCATGAAATTAAAAGATGCTTACTCCTTGGAAGAAAAGTTATGACCAACCTAAATAGTATATTCAAAAGCAGAGATGTTACTTTGCCAACAAAGGTCCGTCTAGTCAAGGCTATGGTTTTTCCAGTGGTCATGTATGGATGTGAGAGTTGGACTGTGAAGAAAGCTGAGCGCCGAAAAATTGATGCTTTTGAACTGTGGTGTTGGAGAAGACTTTTGAGAGTCCTTTGGACTGCAAGGAGATCCAACCAGTCCATTCTAAAAGAGATCAGTCCTGGGTGTTCTTTGGAAGGAATGATGCTGAAGCTGAAACTCCAGTACTTTGGTCACTTCATGCGAAGAATTGACTCATTGGAAAAGACCCTGATGCTGGGAGGGATTGGAGGCAGGAGGAGAAGGGACAACAGAGGATGAGATGGCTGAATGGCATCACTGACTCGATGGACATGAGTTTGGGTGAACTCCGGGAGTTGGTGATGGACAGGGAGGCCTGGCATGCTGCAACTCATGGGGTCGCAAAGAGTTGGACATGACTGAGCGACTGAACTGAAGTGAACCCCAAAGTTAAATTGTGTGGTTTTTTTTCCTACATAGTAGTGATTTCAGTGTTTATTATTCTGCAAATACAATTTAAGCATGCAGTAGAGTTAGTTTTTACCATTGGGATTATTTTTGTTTCACAGAAGGCAGTTGGCTTTCTATTTTATTTCCTGCCTTGAGTAATAAAAATGCTTGATCCTTTAAGCATGCAGAGAAAAAGAAAACAATTTAACTGAGTTTTGAGTGCTGTTAGATATGTAAGTTTTAGGTATCAATGCTTTTTACTTTTTAAAAATGATATTCAGCTTATGTTTCACAAATTTAAGCCAGTCACAGAAGCAGTGCATTGAAGAATTCTTGTTCATAGATTCTGGAATCATAGCTGAAGGTTTCTGAGGCTCAGCTGGTGACACATCCCGCTTTCCTCCCCCAGACCAGGATGGAACTCTGCCTGCCACTAGCATTCCCCAGCTCTCAGTGTGCTTTCTGGACTCTCCCTGCCATCATTAAAAAGAAGGCATTTATAGAATTTTATATATTCGTTGTTAAAAAATTGTGGACAGTACTGAAGCTTGCAAAAAAGAGATTTAAAATAACCCCCAAACTGTTCCAGAGAGAATCTTGGTAAACTCCTCTCTCCATCTTTATCATCATTTGACTTTCTACAAATCTTTAGCAACTTTCTAGAAAATAATTAACTGAAGGAGCATTGTGTGCAACCGTTTATGTAACTCTAAATTCTATAATCTTTATATATATAACACATATATAGATACATAAACACACACGTGTGTGTGTGTGTGTGTGTGTGTGTGTATACTTTATAAGATTATACTTAGACATGCTGTTCTTTGGGTAACTGTTCAAAATAGGTATCTTAGAGGAATAATTATCATTTTTAATAGCCTGGTGACAGTCTGTCTTTTTAATATGCAATGATATTTTTGAACCACTCCCCAATTGTTGGACATATTTTTTGTTTGTTTGTTTGTCTTTAAGTAAATAGTGTTGCTTTATCTTTTTCCCGTTTTCTCAGGAAATATTTTTCAAAATACCACTCTGGGATTAAAGGATTTCTAGTTTCCATTAATCATTGTCAGCAGGTACATAATAATAATTTATAAAAGCTCACTGGCTATATACAGTTTCCATTACCTTTTTTTTGATCTTTTGGATCCACGGTATCTCTTTTGGGTGAAAACACAAGGTTTATCTGGAGTTCTTGAGGCCATGTCATGTACCCAGTTGTAGGTCAGATAGTAAAGCTGGAGTAGCCTGACAGGTTTATTTGTGGAGACTGTGTTCTTGTTGATAAATGTCTACAGCCTCTTTTTATTTGTTGGATATCTGATAGGAAAAGTTTCCAGGGATCAGTAACAGAATGTGGAGGGGTTGTAATGAGATCTGTGAAACTAAATTTGTCTTTAGTACCTGGTCTAAGGTTCATGGAAGTGGGGAAGCATTATATGTTCAGTAGGGAAGTATGACTCTCCCACTCATTTCCCCATTACTGGACTGCATGAGGAAGTAGGAGGGGCAGGGCAACCAGTAACAGGAGAGAATTTTGTAGTAATGCAGGTTCTTGATAAAGAACTGGAGCTGAGTGAATTCCTATTCAGATCCCTACCTCAACACCCCCCGATCTCTCAGTCTGATGTTTAAAGCCTAGGCTAGATTTCTAAGTTAGCCATTATGTGGTATTGTGTTTCCAAGCCTCGGGTTTTCCATCTATTAAACAAAGCATAATGATACCTAATTAACAGTCCACTTCAGAAAGATTCATGGCCTAATGCTTGTAAAAGACTTTGAGCTTTTCCCAGAGTGTTTTATATACATTCATGAGTAATGAGATGGCCTGCTCTATTTAGCAAAGGACATCTAAGTTATGGGTTTCCCAGGTGGCACTAGTGATAAAGAACCTACCTGCTAATGCAGAAGATGTAAGAGACATGGGTTCGATCCCTGGGTTGGAAAGATTCCCCTTGAGGAGGGCATGACAACCTACTCCATTGTTCGTGCCTAGAGAATCCCATGGACAGAGGAGCCTGGCAGGCTACAGTCCATAGGATCGCAAAGGGTCAGAGATGACCGAAGCAACTTAACGCATATATATTATGCCCATTTTACAGATGAAAAAAGTGAACCTCATAGAGGATAATGCCTTGTTGAGAATCAGACAATAAATTTAATGTGTCTGTGGAATTTTTCTTGGTCTTTGTGGAAGAACTGACCCATTTGAAAAGACCCTGATGCTGGGAAAGACTGACGGTGGGAGGAGAAGGGGATGACAGAGGATGGGATGGTTCAATGGCATCACTGACTCAGTGGACATGAATCTGAGTAAACTCTGGGAGTTGGTGATTGACAGGTTGGCCTGGTGTGCTGCAGTCCATGGGCTCGCAAGGAGTTGGACACTACTGAGCGAGAACTGAACTGAACTTGTGGAACAAGTGGAATTTAAAACAAATTCTGCAGAAGTGTTGTGTTGGGAAAGTGGATTTTACAGTTTTTAAGCAGATATAACCTTTTGCTGGGATAGGCTACTCCTTTGTGAGGAGGAATCATGTTTGACAAATACCCTAGAGTTCTTGAGGAACATTGCATAGTTATGGAAGCTAGGGATAAACTGTGAAAAGACTCCACACAAAGGCTATTAAATAAATTTAGTCAGTGGGAGGCTGGAAGAAATATTTTTAGAAGTCAGGAATAGGGAGGGGACTGGAAGACAGAACAGAGATTATGCATAGATGGACATGTCTCAGATTACAAATGTGAGTAAGTTAGTTTATTTATTACTATTTCTAAAGTAAAACATGTAGAAGAGGGAGTACACAGTGTAAACTCCCAATTTACAGTCAACTTGAACCTTTTGGGATATAAGAAGCCAAATTGCTGGTCTCAAGTTCATGCAAAATGTCAGGGAAGTAGTAAAGAAAGCATTTAGGTAAAATGAATCCATCTGTACATACAAATGGATGTTCTAGTTTACTCAAGAATGAGATTCAGATATTACTGTCAATTCTTAACTGAAGACATTGATTCACTGTAGGATTTAGAACAAAAAAGCTAGCTACATCTTAGCTGTTGTTACACATAATTCAGAAATGCTACCTTACCGGTTTTCATGATCCTTAAGCATGTAAGATTGTTTCATCAATGTACCTTAGAAACATAATGGACTTAGAAAAAAAGCAAATATATTAATCGGCAGCATAGAGGATTGAGTAAATAATTCTGTCCAGTTCTTTGGTCTAGAAAGATAAATGCTGAGGGGCCACATGGACATGGTGTACCCTCTTCAGCCATGGCAACCCAAGCTCCGTTGTACAGGAAGATCTTTCATTTGCACCTTCTTTATTTCCAAATAATGCTCCAGTCACCCCCTTGTAGTTAACTGAGCATGTAAGATGTGCCAGACTCCATGCTCAGTTCTTTACATTGGATTATCTCATTTAACCCTCCCAACAATCCCTATAAAGTGGGCAAGATAATTTTTGGCATTTTATAGATGAAGAGCCTGAAGGAGACTCGGGGAAATTTGGTTACATGGTAGAGCCAGAGTTCAGAACAATGCAGTCTGACTCCAGTGTACTCTACAAGCTCTCCTGAGCTACATGTACTGAGCTACCTGCTTGCCCGCTCGCTCTGTTATTTTCCTTCCTGGTGAACAGAGTTGGACAACCTGGAAGAAAACATAGAGGTCTGCTTCAAACAAAACTAAAAGCAACCAGTTCCCCTGAGTATCATTCCAAGCCCCTTGCACTATATGTCCTAAGATGTCTTCACAGCAGCACTGAAGAATAAAAATATTTTGGGACTTCCCTGGTGGTCCAGTGGCTAAGACTCCATGCTCCCAATGCAAGGGGCCTGGGTTTGATACCTGGTCAGGGAAGTAGATTCCACATGCCACAACTGAAGATCCTGCATGCTCAACTAAGACCCATGCAGCCAAATAAATAAATACATATTTAAATACATATTTTAAAAAAGAAATATTCTGTGTGCCAGACATATAATTTAGAAGTTTCTAGTTGCCACATTAAAAAAAGCAAAACACAACAAGTGAAGTTAATTTTAATAGTATATTTTGGGCTTCCCTTGTGGCTCAGAGGTTAAAGTGTCTGCCTCTAATGAGGGAGACCCGGGTTCGATCCCTGGGTCGGGAAGATCCTCTGGAGAAGGAAATGGTAACCCACTCCAGTATTCTTGCCTGGAGAATCCCATGGATGGAGAAGCCTGGTAGGCTACAGTCCATGGGGTCGCAAAGAGTCGGACACGACTGAGCGACTTCATTTTTTTTTTTTTTGTGGGTAACTCAGTACATAAAAAATATTTTACCATATAATCATATAAAAGTTATTAATATGATACTAGAAACAACTCAGGAGCTTACTATGAGCAATACAGTATAATACAATGCAGTGCAATTCAATAGAATATCTTATGCAGTACAGTGAATAAAGTAAAATGTAGTCCTACCAAAAGTTAGGAAACATACTTTACACCACTTCAGTTTTAAATTTTAATTAAGATTAATTAAAGTGAAATTAAAAAATTAGTCCTCAGTTGTAATAGCCACATATCAAATGCTTAATTGTTGTTTGTGGTGAGTGTCTACCATATTAAATGGAGCAGCCCCATAGCAAAAGTTACTGTCTGTCTCCAAAGGCCTGGGGACTCCAGATTCTCTATCCCCACCCTGTTCCTTGACTCCTTCCAGCCCCCATGTCATCTTCCCTGCCTATACTCAGGGCTACCATGTACAGTTGTGCGGGTTATTCACTGCAAAACTCTGGGATGTCATTCAGGTGGACTATTTGGTAGATGTGTTTACTGTGAGGATGGAAGTGAAGTGTCTAAATGAAGAGACATAATTTCCTAATTCATGCAAAGGCATTTTTGGGGGAGCGAGCAGTGATTGCAGTCCTTTTATACCTTCCTAGCATTCTAGCAGTTGGGCCTGACATTTTTCTCTTGTATGCTCTGGACTTTTCCAGTGTTCACAGCCTACGGCTGAAAGTAAGGAAGCAGCTTCAGTCACCCTCTCCTCTCCCCCAAATCATGTCACAAAGCCATAGTCATTTTTCATGGTAATTTACCTTGGAGCCATGTGTCTCACTCATCACTGTATCCTCAGTGGCTGGCACATAGTATATAGGCACTGAACAGATTCACTGATTTGAATTGTCGTCTCAGAGTTCATTCAGGGCCCCTGTGTTGTAGCCTGAGTTGCCCTTAATGAATCTGGACCTGAGGCTGATTTATCCAAGTTTGCTGACCTGGCTGTCTCTCTCACCAAGTCACAACTCACCCTTCATGTGGTGCCCTTGTTCTGAATAATAATTGTCATGATTTTTATTTTTACTGATAATAGCTACCATTTATTGATCCCTGGTCATCAAGCATTATGCTTAGCAGTTTATGTGCATTATTTCATTTAATCTTTCCAAGCATCTCTAGAAGGTAGGTACTGTTTTATAAGCAGGAAACGGAGGCACTGAGAAGTTAAGTAATTTACTTGAGGTCACACAGGTGGCTCAGTGGTAAGAAATCGCCTTCAATGCAGATGACACAGGAGATGCAGGTTCAATCCCTGGGTCGAAGATCCTCTGGAGGAGGAAATGGCAACCCTCTCCACTCTTCTTGCCTGAAAAAATCTCATGGACAGAGGAGCCTGGTGGGATACAGTCATGGGGCCCCAGAGAGTCAGACACGGCTGAGTGGCTGAACATACATACATACGCAGCTAGTCAATGTCAAAGCTGAAATTTAAAACCAGTTCTGTCTAACTTCAAAGCCCTTCTAATGGTTAAGTGACAAAACTGGGCTTCACATTTGGTATCTGGGGCCTGACTGACAAGTCACTACACTGTCTTTGCCCAGACTTCCTTCCTTTGGGGAACTTTCTATTCACAGTCCATGTAGTTTGGGTGGGGTTGACACCAATGCCAAGGATGGTCATGTGACTCAGCTTTGGCCAATCTGAGACGTGCCTCTTTACCTGGCCAGGTGATTGGTCAGAGGTGAGCACATGACCTAGACTCACTCACTCAGCCTCTTTTTCTGGTTCAGTTTAAGAGAGGAGGCATTTTTTTCCCTCTGGGATTTTTAGGCTGCTGGAGTAATGTAATGTAGAACTTCCGGTGGCCATCTTTCCACTACATGGAGGCAGCTGTTTGAAGGAGGAGGGAATGAATGAGGCTGACATGCAGAGAGAAGTACCAAGTTGTGGTGAGAGCACAGATTGCAGCGTTTGAACGCCAGCATTCAGATGTGCCTGAATCTTCCCGGACTTCGTGGTTATGTGAGCTAATACATTCTTTTTGCTGTTGTGTGTCCAAATCCAGTTGTTTGGAATTGAAAATGCTAACTAATAGACAGTCTTTTCAGAAGATATTTTTGTCGTGGATTTCCTGTTGCCATTCTCAGTCTGCCAACTGGATGTATTCACTACTTCTTGGGCCTGGGTGCCTACTGTGGTCTGCTCTGTGCTGGGAGGTTTTTGATCCCTGTAGACCCTGTACATATTCAGCTTGTTTCTTCCCTTTGCAATCTGTGAGCCCTGCCCCGTGAAGGAAGATTCCACACCCAGCTCCTCCCAGGTACTCCCCTCCAATCCACTACCCCCGTGGCACAGCCCACACACGGAGATGTCAATTGAGCCATGAGTGGAACATTAGGGAAATTGGATCTTTGTAGACATTAGAACAATTACTCATCAACCTACGTTTGAATGTTGCTCAAAGATTGTTGAATGCTTAACTCCTCTGGCCCCTGACACACTCTGGGCTCTCAGCCAGTTTAGGCCAGAGCGTTGCCTCTTATCCCTAGTTTCCTTGGCTCCCAGCCTTTCTGATCAGCTGCCTTCTTATGTACTCTCAACTCCCCTGTGATTCTGAGCTTCCAGCCTTCTACTGGCTTCCTGCCCACATCTTTCCGGTGGCCCTCTGAGGGCATTGTTCCATTGTGAATCAGCATTCCCACAGCCCATCAGCCTCACAGAGTGAGAACACTCCCTTCTCTGCAGCTCACTCTTCTGTAGCCTTCTCCTGGCTTCCCTTTTTTCCTTCCAGGACTCACAAAAGCCTTTCTCCTTTAGCCTTCAAGCCATTCATGCAAATACCCTTCTGATTTCTCCTTTTGTCACCCACCTCATGGTCATGCTGCTTGTTAGACTCACCTGGTTCATGGTTTTCTCTCCCAACTCTGCCGTCTCTGCATTCATATGTACAACTAGCTTTATATATCTGTGATAAGTTGTCCAGTTGTCTTGAGGTACTTAAAGGGAGTAGCTAATTGTGACCAGAGTGGTATATCAGGGACACTCCATAAAAGAGATTACCTGTGATCAGGACCTTAACAAATGGGCCGGATTTCAACAGGTGCTCTTCTAGGCAGAGAGAACTCAAACAAAGGCATGGGGAAGTGAAGACATCTATGTCCTTGAGCTCTTGGAAACGGATAGTAGGATGGGATGAGAGAACCCAGGTAGAATTTGACATGATGATATGTAGTTAAGATTAAGGAATAACCCCAAAGAGGATCCAGTGTGGAGAATGCAAGTGATGGACCAACCTTTATTATTAAAGGGGAAGTACTTTGAAGTTTTCAGGGATAGGATGATAGTACAGATTATAAGATAAAAACCTGTTAGGTTGATTATAAAAGGAGAAGAGTTGTAATTAAAGCAGTTGAAGGAAGTTCATAGTAAGACTAAGGATGTAGAGAGGTGGGGTGGTAGAAGAAAAGATGGGAGAATTTGTGGAGCAAACTGGTTGTGAGGGTGCAGGGAGCAGGCAGAGAAACCAGCAGGACATCTGCTTCTTAGGAGATGGGAGAGATCGAGGTCCTGCTTGGTGATGGGTGATTTAGAGGTGCAGGATTTGGTGTGAAACAACCATGTACTAGATGTGAGTCAAAGTACAATCAGCCTTTTAATTATCTTATATATTAAGAGTAAGATGCTTATATCATGATGGTTAAAATGACTTAAATTATGTAAGCTTGGTAATTTCTTGGCAATCTACTGGGTAGGACTCCATACTTTCACTGCTGGGACCTGGGTTCAGTTCCTGGTCAGAGAACGAAAATCTTGCAAACTGCACGGTATGGCCAAAAAAAAAAATAATAATAATAATTGTGTTAAGGTGTTTCTCAAACTGTTCTGTAGAATACTACAACTCTGGGAGATGTTAATCAGGTTCAAGGGAAACAGAATGCGTTCTATGATCAAACAAGATTGGAAAGTATTCTATATGATTCACAGAGCCTATTCATGTCTTAAGAGCTTCTGCGAAATGCACACAGGGAACCAGTTAGACATTGATTAACCCTGATTTCCCTACATATATTTGTCCATTTCAGCAAGCATGTAGTCAGCACACACTGTAATAGTATGATCTGGCCACTGTGCTGGCCACTGGGCAGTAAGAGGATAAAATCAGCCCATGTGCCTGCCCTTGTGAGAGTGGGGACTGGTATCATTTGACAAGTTCGTGGTGTTCTGGAACAGTTTGGAAAGCTTTGAGTTAAGGTGTGTAGACATTCTTGTTTGTGCTCTGGAATAGAGTGGCGTGGTTTTTAAAACAATACATATTTATTTATTTGGTTGTGCAGATCTTCGTTGTGGCACTCAGAATCCTCAGTCTTCCTTGTGGCATGTGGGACTTGCGGAGCATTTGAATGCTGTTAGTTGCAGGGGGTGGGATCTAGTTCCCTAACCAAGGTTTGGGGCTTGGAGTCTTGGCCACTGGACCACCAGGGAAGCCCCCTGAGCAGCGTGCTTATCTCCCTTCCTGTCTCTCTGCCTCCGTGTCTCTGTGTTATGCCAGTATCTCTACTTTTCGCATACTTTTTCTGCCCCTTCTGCCTTGGGGATGGACAGAGCTGATGACAAGCTAATTCTCAGTTCTGGGAAGTTGGTGACTTACCCAGGGTGACCCAGCTAGTTAGTGGTAGAGCCAGAACCCAGCTCTTCAGGCTCTAGGTCCTATGCAGATTCCATTCTTGGTGAGAAGGGACAATATGGAATGCCTAAATATTGAAAAAAAATTACACTCAACAGGTTGAGTGAGATACTATGGATTATGCCAATTTAATCAATATCAGGCGGAGAAGGCAATGGCACCCCACTCCAGTACTCTTGCCTGGAAAATCCCATGGATGGAGGAGCCTGGAAGGCTGCAGTCCTTGGGGTCGCTGAGGGTCGGACACGACTGAGCGACTTCACTTTCACTTTTCACTTTCATGCATTGGAGAAGGAAATGGCAACCCACTCCAGTGTTCTTGCCTGGAGAATCCCAGGGATGGGGGAGCCTGGTGGGCTTCCATCTGTGGGGTCACACAGAGTCGGACACGACTGAAGTGACTTAGCAGCAGCAGCAATCAATATCAGGGCTGATTTAGATATCACCACCACCACCACCATCGTCATCACTGATGTTGAGTAATTACTATGATCTGTGTCCTATGCTAAGCACTTTACATATATTTAATTTTTACAACAACTCTGTGAAGTAGTAATTATTACCCCATTTTATAGATGAGGCCAGCTCAGAGAAGTGAGTGATATATCCATGTTTACACAGCTAGGAAGCAACAAAGCCAGGCTTCCATTCTAGGCTGTTTTCAGAGTCACATACTTAACTTCATCTTCTATTGGGTGAATTTTTTTCTCTGCTTCTAAAATTCCTTCTCAGAATCAGTCTGTCTTTTCTCTCTTGCCATTTCAGCTTGCCCAGCCCATTCTGTTTGTGAAAAACTTGATTTCAGAAAGGATCTGATCTTTTATTTATTCCATGTCAGGTAACATTCATCAGGTATTTAATGGATGCTTACTATGTGAAGGAACTGTTTTAGGAGCTGAGGATCCAGTGGTGAACACACAGACTAGGTTCCTGCTTATGCAGAAGTTAGAGTCAGTGTGGAGGTCACATGATTAAAAACAAATAACAGAAATCCTGCATAGTAATAAGTATGATGCAGAGAATTTAAATCCTTGTTTTACTTTAATCAGAGTGACTGATTATTTTAGATTGTGTAGTCAAGGGAAGGAGGGTTTCCGTGGTGATTCAGCAGTAAAGAATCTGCCTGCCAATGCAGGAGACACAAGTTCCATCCCTGGGTCAGGAAGATCCCCTGGAGGAGGGCGTGGCAAGCCACTCCAGTATTCTTGTCTGGAGAATTCCATGGACAGAGGAGCCACAGTCCATGGGGTTGCAAAGAGTCAGACATGACTTAGCGACCAAACAACAAAAACAATAATCAAGGAAAGGTCTTTTGGTGAAAGTGACCATAGGTTGAATTTGAGTTACAAGAAGCTATTGGTTAAAGAGTGAGCAAGAGAGAGTAGGTGGAATGATTTTCTAGATAGAGGTAACATGATTTGCAAAGACCGCCTGCCCCCCAACATGCCATGGGTTTGCTGTGTGTGAAGGACAGGAAGAAGGCTGTTGTGGGTTGACACATAGTGGGCCAGGGAGAGAGTGGTACTGGATGAGGTTGGACAAGTAGGTGATGTCCTAAATTAAGAGATTTTTAGTCTGAGTTCAGGGAATCCATTAGAGGGTTTAAGCAGGACTGAGGACATAAGCTGATTTATGTTTTTAAAAGTTTGTGTTGATTGAATCTTCCCTGGTGGCACAGTGGATAAGAATCCCCTGCTGAAGCAGGGGACACAGGTTTAATCCCTGGTCTGGGAAGACTGCACATGCCTTGGAGCAGCTAAGCCTGTGTGCCCCACTTCTGAGCCTGTGCTCTAGGGCCCACGAGGCACGACTACTGAGCCCGTGTGCCTAGAGCCCTTGCTCTCCAACAAGAGAAGCCACGGGAATGAAAAGTCTGAATAACAAAGAGTCGTCCCCCACTCTCTGCAACTAGAAAAAGATTGTGTGCAGCAACGAAGACCCAGTGCAACCAGGAAAAAAGTTTGTGTTGATTGATGAATAGAGAAAGGATTGTAAGGAGATGAGGAAGGAAGTAGTGAGACCTAACAGGAGGATATTGCAATAGTCCTGACAAGGGATGCTGGTATCTATATCAGTTATTGCCACAGTAATGCTTTGTGACAGATATCCCCATAAACTTAGTGACATACAGAAAGAAGGATTATTTTTGCTCAGTCAGTGGAATGGTTGGGTAATTCTGCTCTTCTGGGCCAGGCTCCACTGATCCTGACTGAGCTTGCGCATATCTGTGATCAGCTGTGGGTCAGGTAGGCAACTCAGCTGTGTTGCCTGGTTTCCCTGTTATGTTTGGGAGGGCCAGCTGGTTGTTGATTGTCTAGGATGGCCTCAACTCAGATGGCTGGGACAACTCTGCTTTCCTCTGTCTGGTGGTGTTACATGACTCTATTCTTATTCTCAGGCTGGCCTGGTCCTAGTCTCATGGTCATAATAAAGAATCAAGAAAGGAAGTAGAAATGGGCAGGCAGATTTTTAAGCTTTAGCTTGTGTTCAGTTTGCTACTGTCACATTGGTCAAGGCAGGTTACCTGAGTACATCGACAGCTAGTATGAGGGGCATTGCCAAAGAGCAGGTATACAGAGAGGTATGAAAAGATTCAGAGAGACATTAAAATCGGAGCCATTAGTGCAATCACTCTGTTGCACTAAAGGGAAAAGTATGAAGTGGAGTCTTGAATATTCATAGGATATTAGAATATTTTGGAGCCTGGTGGCTCGTGGCAAAGAGTCCGCCTGCAATGCAGGAGACGTGGGTTTGATCCTTGTTTTGGGAAGATCCCTGGGAGAAGGGAATGGCTACCAGTCCAGGATTCTTGCCTAGAGAATTCCTTGAACAGAAGAGCTTGGCATGCTGCAGTCCATGGGGTTGCAAAGAGTTGGACACAACTGAGCGACTAACACTTCCACTTCCACGGTCAAAACAACGTGCTGATGGATTAGAGTTGAGGTATGAAAGAGAGGAATGAATCAATGATAGCTTTTAGATTTTTGGCTGAGCAGCTGGGGAGATGGTGAGGCCATTTATTCAGACATCAAAGACTAGATAAAGAGCAAATTTTCAGGGACTATATAGCACTCCATTGTAGCCATGTTACATTTGAGATACTTGCTAGATATTTAAATAAAGATATCAGGATTGCAGTTGGATATATAAATCTGAGGTTCTTGGCAACAGGGCTAAAGATGGAGATGTCAGGGTTATTACCACACAGATGGTATGTCAAGCCCTGGAACTGGATGAGGCTGCCTCCGAGGAGGACTCATAGATGAAGAAGCAAAACAAGCCCAGGAGAGAGCACTGGTGCACACCAGTGTTTAGAAGTAAAGGAGGAAAACAGAGGTCAGCAAAGGAGACTGAGAAGGTTCAGCCTCTAAGATTGGAGAAAAATCAAGGAGACTTTGGTGTCACAGGGAACCAACAGAAGCAAAGCATTTCAAGGAGAGAATGGTCAGCTGTATTAACACTGTTAGGGCATCAAGGGGGAGAGACAAGAACTGAAAAGTGACCACTGATTCTGGCAACAAGGCTGTTCTTGGTGATCTTCACACAGGCAGTCTTAGCGGCCTGATGAGACAGAAGTGCACCTGGAGCAGTTTGAGGCCAGCACATGAGTTGAGGAGCAGGGTAGCAACCCTAATCCTGTCTTTCAAGAGCTTTTCCTGTAAAGGGACTCAGGTGATACGGTAGTTGGAGGTGACTATGGGTCGAGGCAGAGGCTTATTTTGGGGAATGAGTGTGTGCTGCTGTACCAAGGGGGGATGATCCAGTAGAGAGGCGTCAGGTGCACCAAAGAAGGGAAAGCTACAGGCCACAGATATTGGAGATGGCAGGAGAGGATGGGACTGAGAATTTAGAATAATCAGTGTGTTACTTTCTTCAGGGGTATTTGAGTACTCTGTTTTATTTCCATTCTTGGAATGAAATATTTACCATTGAAGTGAATCGTTTCAGCCACCCGCCAGGGTAAGGATGAATATGAGTTCTGCTGTAACGCTGGGCAGAGGGAATGCCTCTGTATTAGGCTCATTCAGCTACCATTGTAAAGGAGAGATGGAGAGACTTCTTTGGAAGTATTCTATTTCTGTAGGTGGTGCTCAGTGTTTCTTTTTTTTTACTTAGTTTTATTTTTCGGCTGCGTTGCCTGACATGTGGGATCTTAGTTTGCCAACCAGGGATTGCACCTCTACCCCTGCAGTGAAAGCATGGAGTCTTAACCACTGGACTGCCAGGGAAGCCTTCCATGTTTCCAATAATGATGGAAAAACTGATAAATTCAATTTCTTAGATTTTGATATCGGTAGCAAGTTTGGCACTTCTTGAGCAAAGTTAGGAAGGGAATGTGAATGACAGTGTCTAGATTCTTATAACAGTATGACTTGATGTTTTGATCAGTTCAGTAGATTGAAGACCAGGTATATATTCTATAATTCCAGCTGGGAGAAGAAAATTGCCTTTTATGCTTTTTAAGATAAAGTAACTTCAAATTTACCTTTTGAACTGTGATGTTGGAGAAGACTCTTGAGAGTCCCTTGAACTGCAAGGAGATCCAACCAGTCCATCCTAAAGGAGATCAGTCCTGGGTGTTCATTGGAAGGACTGATGTTGAAGCTGAAACTGCAATACTTTGGCCACCTGATGAGAAGAGCTGACTCATTTGAAAAGACCCTGATGCTGGGAAAGATTGAGGGTGGGAGGAGAAGGGGACGACAGAGGATGAGATGGCTGGATGGCATCACCACCTCAATGGACATGAGTTTGGGAAACTCCAGGAGTTGGTGATGGACAGGGAAGCCTGGTGTGCTGTGGTTCAGGGGGTTGCAAAGAGTTGGACATGACTGAGCAACTGAACTGAACTGAACTTCAACTTGAAACTATAATATAAAGCAAATATATTAAATGAATGGTAATTTAAAATGTATTTTGTAGAAGTTCATGTGTACATTTGGTGATATTTAAGCACCTATGTTCACCAGCCTTCCTGGAATCTGTGCTCTGTGTGTGGTGGGTGAGGATGGTGGTATGAAAAAAATGTAGTACCCTGTCTTAGAGTATCTTGACAGTCTTCAAAGATTTTTGTTCAGTTGCTATGAATCTGTTTTCCTACTTCACTCATTTAAAATATTAGTGTTTACTTGTGCAGTTCATATTGTGAACTGAGAACCACATCTTGCCACCACTCTGCTCTTTACTGCTTTCTGATTTGGTGGAAATAATATTGAAAAAGACATCTGCTAGGGTCTTAGTAATTCTTATATATAGCGGTCTGTTGGTTCAAAGGACTGTTAGTTCAAAGTTAGAAATATTAGGAAGTCAAGAAGCAAGACGTAAGTCAGATGAAGTCAGAATCTCAAACTGTAAATGCTTCTAGTGTGAAGCTGTAGATCTTTGGAACTGTTGCTGTTTTCTGTTACCTTAGATCTTTCAGGAGAGAGTATCTGAAAATACTTAGCCTTCAAAAATTTTTATAGCAAATATATTGATTATTATTTTATTAATGTAATATTTACATTTCTTTCACATGTTGGAGAGTAAGTCTGAATTTCATTTAACTATTATTGAAAATCAGCTTAAGCATGTTTATCAGATATGGCTCAAGGATCATATCTCTTTACCTAATTCTCTACTCTACTCTTTCTTTTTTTTGGCCATGCTTTGTAGCTTGTGGGATCTTAGTTCTGCCACCAGGGATTGAACCTAGGCCATTGGCAGTGAAACTGCTGAGTCCCAACTACTGGACCACCAGGGAATTCCCATCTACTCTTGTTTCTTCACTCAACAAGAAATAACCTGTCTAGCTTAGCTCAAGGAGAAATGTTTTATAAGGCTTTATTTACTTAGCTATTGCTGCTGCTGCTAAGTCGCTTCAGTCATGTCCGACTCTGTGCGACCCCATAGATGGCAGCCTACCAGGCTCCTCTGTCCAGGGGATTTTCCAGGCAAGAGTACTGGAGTGGGGTGCCATTGCCTTCTCCACTTAGCTATTACGAAGTGTTAATATAAGAAATAGCCAAGTGAGGAATGTTTTTATAATTTCTGCCCAAACCTCTATTCAAGATGTATCATGTAGTATCTTTTGTTGTCCTTTATGATCCCATAAACTAGTTTGTCCTTAGAATTTAATGACAGGGAATGTTTTCCTTTTGATCAGTTGGTGTGTATCTTATGATAAAAAATTTACTATCCTGTGAAGCATTATGTTATTCCTTCCCTGGGTTTTGAGAAGCTCTAAATGTATTGCTCTGGTTATCAGTGTGCAGTAGCATTGTAGCCTATGTGCATTAAACTTTGGGGAATTAAATCCTATGGGTTAAAAAAGGAAAGAAACAACATTTTTTTTTAAAGCTTGGACCATTTTAAAAAATTTAATTTTTATTTTATTTTGGAGTATATTTGATGTACAGTTTCATGTTGGTTTCAGGTGTACAGCACAGTGACTCAGTTATACATATACATATGTGTGTGTGTAACATGCGTGTGTATAAATATATATATATATATTCCTTTTCAAATTCTTCTCCCTTATAGATTATTACAGAATGTTGAGTAGTGTTCCCTGTGCCATATCAATGTCCTTACTGATTATCTAGTTTATATAAACTGTTATATATGTTAATCCCAAACTCCTAATTTATCCCTCCCCTGACACCCATCCTGTTTGGTAACCATAAGTTTGTCTTCTATGCCTGTGAGTCTGTTTCTGTTTTGTAGATAAGATCATTTGTATCATCTTTCTAGATTTCACATATAAGTGAAGTCATGTGATATTTGTCTTTGTCTGAATTACTTCACTCAGTATGATACTCTCAGGTCCGTCCATGTTGCTGCAAATGGCATCATTTCTTTCCTTTTAATGACCGAGTAATATTCCATTATATATATGTGCCACATCTTCTTTATCTGTTCCTCTGTCGATGAACATTTAGGTTGCTTCTGTATCCTAGCTATTGTAAATAGCACTGCAGTGAACATTGAGGTGGATGTATATTTTCGAATTATGTTTTTTTTAGATATATACCAAGAAGTGGGATTGCTGGGCCATAGGGTAGCTCTCTTTTTAGAGAAACAACAATTTAAAGAATGTGGGTGCTTCTGTTCACCTTTCCACTCCAGAAGCATATGCTCCAGAGGGTGTGTGCTTTGGGAGATGTGGGAACCTCCTGCTTCCTTGTCTGTCTTAGTCTGTCAAGGTTTTTCCATGAGCATCTCACAGTGCTGAATGTGATTTTAATGGTTAGAGGTAAGTTTTTCATACAAACTATCCCTTGAATTCAAGCTAAGTACTTTGTCTGGTGCCAAACAAAACAACCAAAATCCTGTTTTTCTCTGCCAGATTATTAGATTGTTTGCAAAGTGGTCTCCATAATTCCTCTCCCTCCTCCACTTTGAAGACCACTTCCCATTCTGAATCTGGGCTTGGTAGTTTGACTTGCTTTGGCCAATGAGATAATAGCTAAGGTAAATCATTCAGAGACCTAAAGTGTGTTGCGTATCGGGGCTTGCTCTCTCTTATTGCTCTTGGAACCTTGAGAACTACATGTATGAGCCTAAGCTGTCCTGTTGAAGACGCCACATGGAAGGGACCTGAGGTGCCCTGGCTGACAGCCTGCAAGTCCTCAAAACGTGAGTGAGGCCATTCTGGACATCGAGATCAGAATTGTTCCCCTGACAGAATCAGGAGGAAGAATACATTTTAATTGTTTTTATGTTCATAATTACGGAATGGGGTTTATTTTGCTGGTGGTTTTTCTCATCAAAAGCTAATGGATTGCTGGGTCATATGGCAGTTCTATTTGCAATTTTTTAAGGAATCTCCACACTGTTTTCCAAGTGGCTGTACTAGTTTGCATTCCCACCAACAGTGTAAGAGGGTTCCCTTTTCTCCACACCCTCTCCAGCATTTATTGCTTGTAGACTTTTGGATCGCAGCCATTCTGACTGGTGTGAAATGGTACCTCATTGTCGTCTTGATTTGCATTTCTCTGATAATGAGTGATGTTGAGCATCTTTTCATGTGTTTGTTAGCCATCTGTATGTCTTCTTTGGAGAAATGTCTATTTAGTTCTTTGGCCCATTTTTTGATTGGGTTGTTTATTTTTCTGGGATTGAGCTGCTGGAGTTGCTTGTATATTTTTGAGATTAGTTGTTTGTCAGTTGCTTCATTTGCTGTTATTTTCTCCTGTTCAGAAGGCTGTCTTTTCACCTTGCTTATAGTTTCCTTTGTTGTGCAGAAGCTCATACACACTGAGGAAACCAGAACTGAAAGAGGCACATGTACCCCAGTGTTCATTGCAGCACTGTTTATAATAGCCAGGAAATGGAAACAACCTAGATGTCCATCAGCAGATGAATGGATAAGAAAGCTGTGATACATATACACAATGGAGTATTACTCAGCCATTAAAAAGAATACATTTGAATCAGTTCTAATGAGATGGATGAAACTGGAGCCGATTATACAGAGTGAAGTAAGCCAGAAAGAAAAACACCAATACAGTATACTAACACATATATATGGAATTTAGAAACATGGTAATGATAACTCTGTATGCGAGACAGCAAAAGAGACACAGATGTATAGAATGGACTTTTAGACTCTGAGGGAGAGGGAGAAGGTGGGATGATTTGGGAGAATGGCATTGAAACATGTATACTATCATGTAAGAAACGAATCGCCAGTCTATGTTTGATACAGGATATAGGATGCTTGGGGCTGGTGCACGAGGATGATCCAGAGAGATGATATGGGGTGGGAGATGGGAGGGGGTTCAGGATTGGGAACTCATGTACACCCGTGGCGGATTCATGTTGATGTATGGCAAAACCAATATAGTATTGTAAAGTAAACTAAGTAAAAATAAAAATTAAAAAAAAAGACAAGGCAAAACAACAACAACAACAAAATAAATAAATAAAAGCTAATGGATACAACTTCCAATGCTGGTGGACATTTCTGCTAATGCTGTGTTGGACTTATCTGGAGACAGTGTGGCTGTGTCTTCTATGGAACATTCAAGGCTAATTTTGATTATATTCAGTTTCTGTTGTATGAGCTGATGTGAGAACCAACTTTCATATAAGTTATGCTTGGTTTCACTCTGTTTTATTCCTTCCTTTTGGTTTCTGATTTCTCCTTTTACTTTTGATTCTCATCTATATGTTATTTACATGTTGTACATTTATATTTTTCTTGAATTTTTTCTTAATGAGAATAAATTCAGGTAACCACCATTTGAACCAACTTGAAGAGTACAGTCCTGTGGTTTTTAATATATTTACAATGTTGTATAACCACCACCACCATCTAATTCCAGAAGATTCTTATCACTTAAAAAAATCTCTGTACACACCCACCCTACCCCATTCTCTCTTCATTTCATCGAAACGATAGTCTACTTTCTTTCTCTATGGGTTTGCCTTTTCTGGCCATTTCACATAAACGGAATCAATATAACTTGTGGCTTTTTGTGTTTGGCTTCTTTTACTTAGTATAATATTTTCAAAGTTCATTTGTGTTGCACTATGAATCAGTACCTCATTGTTTTTTCTGGTGGAATAACATTCAGTTGTATGGGTTTATATATATCTCCATACATCAGTGTATGGACATTTGGGTTGTTTCCAATTTTTGGCTATTATGACTAATACCTCTATGCACAGTAGTTTATAAGCCTCTTTGTGAATATATGTTTTCAATTCTCTTGGGTATGTACTTAAGAGTGGAAGTGCTGGGTCATAGCTTAACTCTATGTTTAACTTTTGAGGAACTACCAAACTGTTTTTCACAGTGGCTGTATCACTTTACATTCCTCCTACTAACAATGGATGAGGATTCCCATTTTTCCATATTCTTGTCAATCCTTATTTTCCTTTTTTGGATTATAACCAGCCTAGTATGTGTATAGTAGGATTTCCTTGTGCTTTTGATTTATGTATTCCTAAAAGCAAGAGAGTTCCAGAAAAACATCTGCTTTATTGACTATGCCAAAGCCTTTGACTGTGTGGATCACAATAAACTCTGCAAAATTCTGAAAGAGATGGGAATATCAGACCACCTCACCTGCCTCTTGAGAAATCTATATGCAGGTCAGGAAGCAATAGTTAGAACTGGACATGGAACAACAGACTGGTTCCAAATAAGGAAAGGAGTATGTCAAGGCTGTATATTGTCACCCTGATTATTTAACTTAATGCAGAGTGCATCATGAGAAATGCTAGGCTGGATGAAAGACAAGCTGGAATCAAGATTGCCAGGAGAAATATCAATAACCAGATATGTAGATGACACCACCCTTATGGCAGAAACCAAAGAACTAAAGAGCCTCTTGATGAAAGTGAAAGAGGAGATTAAAAAAGTTGGCTTAAAGCTCAACATTCAGAAAACTAAGATCATGGCATCCAGTCCCATCACTTCATGGCAGATAGAAAGGGAAACAGTGGAAACAGTGTCAGACTTTATTTTCTTGGGCTCCAAAATCACTGCAGATGGTAACTTCAGCCATGAAATTAAAAGACACTTGCTCCTTGGAAGAAAAGTTATGACCAACCTAGACAGCATATTCAAAAGCAGAGACATTACTTTGCCAACTAAAGTCTGTCTAGTCAAAGCTATGGTTTTTTCCAGTAGTCATGTATGGTAGTGAGAGTTGGACTGTAAAGAAAGCTGAGCACTGAAGAATGAATGCTTTTGAACTGTGGTGTTGGAGAAGACTCTTGAAAGTCCCTTGGACTGCAAGGAGATCCAACCAGTCCATCCTAAATGAAATCAGTCTTGAGTATTCATTGGAAGGACTGATGCTGAAGCTGAAACTCCAATACTTTGGCTACCTGATGCGAAGAACTAGCTCATTGGAAAAGACCCTGATGCTGGGAAAGATTGAAGGTGGAAAGAAAAGGGATGACAGAGGGTGAGATGGTTGGATGGCATCACCAACTCAATGGACATGAGTTTGAGTAAACTCTCGGAGTTGGTATTGGACAGGGAGGCCTGGCATGCTGCAGTCCAGGGGTCACAAAGAATCAGACACAACTGAACAACTGGACTGAACTGAAAAGCTAGTGATGTTGAGTGTTTTTTCAAGTGTTTATTAGCCTTTTGACATCTTTGGAAAATGTCTACTTAAGTCCTTTACCTGTTAATTAAAAAAAAAAAATTATTCAGTTGTAAGTGTTATATTTTCTGGATTCTAGACTCTTATTGGTGCCTCAGCCGGTAAAGAATCTGCCTTCTATGCAGGAGACCTGGGTTTGATCCCTGGTTCAGGAAGATGCCCTGGAGAAGGGAACGGTACCCACTCCAGTATTTGGCCTGGATAATTTCAGGAACTGTATAGTCCGTGGGTTGCAAAGAGTCGGACACTACTGAGTGACTTTCACTTCACTTCAGACTCTTATTGGGTATGTCATTTGTGAGTCCTTTCTCCCATATGTGGGTTGTCTTTTCACTTCCTTTATAGTGTCCCTAGACATACAGAAGTTTTTAAGTTGAAGTCCAGTTTCTCTCTTTCATCACTTGTGCTCTTCTTGAAGTTGTGTTTAAAAAATCATTGTGTGAACTAAAATAATACTGCTGTGTTTCCTTCTGAGAGTTTTTGTAATTTTAGTTTTTACATTGTCTTTGATCCATTTAGCAATCATTTTTGTTTGTGGTGTGAAGTAGGGATCCAAATTCACATTTATATCCAGTTGTCTCAGAACCATTTGTTGGAAAGACTACTCTTTCCTTGTGGAATAGTCTTGGCATGCTCATCAAAAATCAATTACCCATTGATGTGTGGGGTTTCTTTCTGGACTCTCAGTTCTATACTGTTGATCTGTACATCTATCTTTATATAATATTACAGTTTGGATTCCTGTAATAATGTAGTGAAAGTGAAAGTGTTAGTTGCTCAGTTGTGTCTGACTCTGCAACCGCATGACTGTAGCCCACCAGTTTCCTCTGTCCATGGAATTCTCCAGGCAGGAGTACTGGAGTGGGTTGCTATTCCCTTTGAAATTGGGACTATGAGACCACCAACCTTTTGTTTTTCAAGATTAAACGGCTATTCAGCATTACTGTGTGAGTTTTAGTATTAGCTTGTCCATTTTTGCAAAAAAAAAAAAAGCAATTGGAATTTTGATACAGATTATGTTGAATCTGTAAAATCATTTGATAATGAGTGCCATTTTAGCAATATTAAGAATTTCAGTCCATCTTTCCCTTTATTTTGGTCTTCTTAAATTTCTTTTAACAGCATTTTGTAGTTTCTGGTTCATAAGCCTTACACATCTTTGGTTAAATTTTGTTCATGTTTCTTTCTTTCTTTTTTTTTTTTCTTTTTTGGTGGAGTCATATGGCTTTGTGGCTCTTAGGTTCCTGACCAGGGATGGAACCTGGGCCCTTGGCAGTGAAAGCATGGAGTCCTAACCACTGGGCCTCCAGGAAATTCCCATGTTCATGTAGTTTTTAAAATTTTACTTTATTGAAGTATAATTGATTTACAATGTTAATTTCTTCTGTACAGCAGAGTGATTCAGTTATACATGCACATATATATATATATATATATATCCTTCTTCATATCCTTTCCATTGTGGCTTATTTCAGGATATTGAATATAGTTCCCTGTGCTATACACTAGGACCTTGTTGTTTATCCATTCTATTTATAATAGTTTGCATCTGCTAATCCCAAAGTCCCAATCCATCCCTCCCTCCATACCACTCCCCTTTGTCTGTCACAAGTCTCTTCTCTGTGTCTGTGAGTCTGTTTCTGTTTCACAGATAAGTTCACTTGTATCATGTTTTAGATTCCACATGTAAGTGACAATCACATTATTTGTCTTTCTGACTTATTTTACTTAGTATGATAATCTCTAGGTCCATCTGTGCTGCTCCATGTTGCTGCAGATGGCATTATTTCATTCTTTTTTTATGGCTGAGTAATGTACCACATCTCCTTATCTGTTCATTTGTTGATGGGCATTTAGGTCGTTTCTGTGTCTTTGCTATTGTGAACAGTGCTGCTGTGGTTTCTGTATTTTTATTGAAAGGTGTCTCAATTTCTCTCTGAATGTACACAAGGTATAAATTGTAAATCAATAAAAATAAAAATTTTAATGTAGTTCATCAGCTATCTAATGTAGTCAGACTTTTACTATAAAAGTCTGAGAGTAAGGACACAAGATTTCTATTCTTAATGGTATTATATTAGTTACATTCTCTTTTCTGTATTTATAAAATGGCACTTGGACTTACTATGGGACTCTTGTGCATTTTAATTTCTTAGTGATAATAGTAGCACTACAAAAATTAAAATGGTAAGACTAAGAACAAACACGTGACACTTAAGTGCATGTACTCTTCTGAGTGCTTTCTGTGTATTAACTCATTTAATGAAATTCTGAGTGGGGGTGCAATTTTAAAAGCTAAGGGGCTGTGAGTTTGTGTGTATGAAACTTTACATTTGAATGACATTTTTAAAAGCATAATTTTAATCTAGAGTGCTTAAATATAGCTACAGTGAGTTGTTAGTTTTAAAAATTAAGATACTAATAATAGTATTAATGAACAAAGAGAGGGAAGTAGTATTTGTCAACTCAGCTTTTGTGTACTCTGAATTATCGGTAGAGAGGCTTGGACCCAATGATTCTAATTATTGGAGCACCCAGCTCTCATTTTCTGTAAACAAATAACTTGAATGTGAATAAGCTGTAAACATCACAGTCCTCTGTATGGCACTTGAGAAGGATATTGGAGGAGAGGGCTCTTTAAAGCTTTAGACAGAAACTCTGCTGGAGTATAAGCTCGAAGAAGGTGGGGCCTGTGTTTTCCATTGCACTGTTGTAACCTTCTCACAGCGTTAGATGTAGAGTGGATTTTAAACAAACTATTTGGTTGAAAAATGAATGAACAAATGAATACAAGGCTGGAAAAGAATCAGTTTGGATTTTGATTTCTTTTTGATAGTGGAAATACCATTCCTCCTTTGAGAATATGTGTGTGTATTTGGGTAGAAATGGAGGAGAGAAAGGATTAATGGAAGTTGTTTTTACTGTTTTTCTTCAAACTCACCTTGCATTTAGTGGGGTTGAACCCTTGTTCAACCATCTTCCATGGGTAACAACTAACTCAGCCCTTACCCCAGCTCAGACATCATCTTCTCTGATTATCTTTCTACCTCCTACCTCTGGGCAAAGCTGAAGCTTGTATCCATCTGTGATATAGCACTTACCACATGGTTAATGACATTTTTATTTTCCATTATATATGTCCTTTCTCCTGCATTGTGGATACCTTATTGGCTATGTCTTCTGCTTTATTCCCAGAATCTGATAGCATATCTGGCACTAACAGTTGTTGAATATGAAGACATGTATCAGTTCAAAACAAAGGTATGGCAAAATGAACTGACTGCTATGTATACGAAACTTTGTGTGCATTTTTCTGATTTATACCTCATGTTACTCCATTAAGATTCATACCATTATCCTCATTATGAAGGTAAGGGAACAGTGTCAAATGAGTTAAGTAACTTGTATGAAGTTATACAGCTAATAAATGACAAAGCTAAGATTTAGAGCCAGGTCAGTCAGACTTAAAAGTTCAGGCTCCTATAGGCAAAACATCTCTGACTAAAGTGTAGCAATGTCTTCTTAGGTCGGTCTCCCAAGACAATAGAAATAGAATTAAAAATAAATAAATGGGACCTAATCAAACACAGAAGCTTTTGTACAGCAAAAGAAACCATAAACAAAATGAAAAGACAACCTATGGACTGGGAGAAAATATTTACAAACAATGTGTCTGATAAGGGCTTAATTTCCAAAATATACGAACAGCCAAGGCAATTCAATAACAAAAACCCAAACAACCCAATCAAAAAATGGGCCGAAGACCTAAATAGACATTTTTCTGGAGAAGACATACAGGTGGCCCAAGGCACATGAGAAGAGGCTTAATATCACTATCTGGGAAATGCAAATCAAAACTACTTATCTCACAGAGTCAGAATGTCCATCATTAAAAAGTCCACAAACATTAAATGCTACGGAGGATGTGAAGAAAAGGGAAACCTCCTACACTGTTGATGGGAAGGTAAATTGGTGCAGCCCCCATGGAAAGTAGTATGGAGGTTTCTTAAAAAACTAAAAATAGAGTCACCATATGATCCAGCAGTCCCACTACTGGGCATTTATCTGGAGAAAACTCTAGTACAAAGTATATGTGCATCCCAGTGTTCATAGCAGCACTAGTTACAATAGCCAAGATGTGAAAGTAACATATGTGCCCATTGACACATGAATGGATAAAGAAGAGGTGGGATGTATATACAATGGAATATTACTCAGCCGTAAAAAGAATGAAATAATGCCATTTGCAGCAACATGGATGGACCTAGAGATTATCAAACTAAGTGAAGTAAGTCAGACAAAGACAGTATCATAGGATATCACTTATATGTGGAATCTAAAATATGACACAAATGATCTTATTTACAAAACAGAAACAGGCTCACAGATGTAGAAGACAAATTTGTGATTACCAAAGGGGAAGGGAGGTGGGGGAGGGATAAATTAGGAGTTTGAGATTAGCAGATACAAACTATCATACTATATATAAAATAGATAAAAACAAGACCATACTATATAGTACAGGAACTATATGCAATATCTTATAACCCATAATGGAAAAGAATATGAAAAAAGACTACGTATATGTATATGTATAACACAATCACTTTCCTGTACACCTGAAACTAACAGTCTTGTAAATCAACCATACTCCAATAGAAAAAAAGTTAGGTTCCTTCTACTAAATCATTCTGCTTAAACCAGGAGTTCTAATGTAAGTAATTGGTGAAATAAGATGACAGAGAGTGACATAGGGAAAGAAATCTTTAGGATAATGTATAAAGAACCATTGGTTATATCTTCTACAGCTCTGTCAGGGGACATATTAAAATTTTTAGAGTTAATATGTCAAAAGATATAGGCTTGCCTTCTAGATGGTTGAATTTCCTGTGTTTAATACAGTGGTATTAACACAGTAGTATTAAACAGTGGCAGAGTTCCAAAGAATAGCAAGGAGAGATAAGAAAGCCTTCCTCAGCGATCAATGCAAAGAAATAGAGGAAAACAACAGAATGGGAAAGACTAGAGATCTCTTCAAGAAAATTAGAGATACCAAGGGAACATTTCATGCAAAGATGGGCTCAATAAAGGACATAAATGGTATGGACCTAACAGAAGCAGGAGATATTAAGAAGAGGTGGCAAGAATACACAGAAGAATTGTACAAAAAAGATCTTCACAACCAGGGTAATCAAGATGGTGTCATCACTCACCTAGAGTCATCCTAGACATCCTGGAATGTGAAGTCAAGTGGGCCTTAGAAAGCATCACTACAAACAAAGCTAGTGGAGGTGATGGAATTCCAGTTGAGCTATTTCAAATCCTGGAAGATGATGCTGTGAAAGTGCTGCACCCAATATGCCAGCAAATTTGGAAAACTCAGCAGTGGACAAAAGACCGGAAAATGTCAGTTTTCATTCCAATCCCAAAGAAAGGCAATGCCAAAGAATGCTCAAATTACCGCACAATTGCACTCATCTCACACGCTAGTAAAGTAATACTCAAAATTCTCCAAGCCAGGCTTTAGCAATATGTGAACCGTGAACTTCCTGATGTTCAAACTGGTTTTAGAAAAGGCAGAGGAACCAGAGATCAAATTGCCAACATCCGCTGGATCATGGAAAAAGCAAGAGAGTTCCAGAAAAACATGTATTTCTACTTTATTGACTATGTCAAAGCCTTTGACTATGTGGACCACAATAAACTGTGGAAAATTATTAAAGAGATGGGAATACCAGACCACCTGACCTGCCTCTTGAGAAACCTACATGCAGGTCAGGAAGCAACAGTTAGAACTGGACATGGAACAACAGACTGGTTCCCAATAGGAAAAGAAGTATGTCAAGGCTGTATATTGTCACCCCGCTTATTTAACTTCTATGCAGAGTACATCGTGAGAAACGCTGGGCTGGAAGAAGCACAAGGTGGAATCAAGATTGCCGAGAGAAATATCAATAACCTCAGATATGCAGATGACACCACCCTTACGGCAGAAAGTGAAGAAGAACTAAAAAGCCTCTTGATGAAAGTGAAAGAGGAGAGTGAAAAAGTTGGCTTAAAGCTCACCATTCAGAAAACGAAGATCATGGCATCTGGTCCCATCACTTCATGGCAAATAGATGGGGAAAGAGTGGAAATAGAATCACTGCAAATGGTGATTGCATCCATGAAATTAAAAGACACTTACTCCTTGGAAGGAAAATTATTACCAACCTAGATAGCATATTGAAAAGCAGAGACATTACTTTGCCAACAAAGATCCGTCTAGTCAAGGCTATGGTTTTTCCAGTGGTCATGTATGAATGTGAGAGTTGGACTGTGAAGAAAGCTGAGCGCAGAAGAATTGATGCTTTTGAACTGTGGTGTTGGAGAAGACTCTTGAGAGTCCTTTGGACTGCAAGGAGTCCAAGCAGTCCATTCTACAGGAGATCAGTCCTGGGTGTTCTTTGGAAGGACCGATGCTAAAGCTGAAACTAATACTTTGGCTTCTTGATGTGGAGAGTTGACTCATTGGAAAAGACTCTGATGTTGGGAGGGATTGGGGGCAAGAGGAGAAGGGGACGACAGAGGATGAGATGGCTGGATGGCATCACCAACTCGATGGACATGAGTTTGAGTGAGCTCCGGAAGTTGGTGATGGACAGGGAGGCCTGGCGTGCTGCGATTGATGGTTGCAGAGTCAGACATGACTGTGCGACTGAACTGAACTGAATACAGTGGTAATATAGGGAACAAGTAGGTTTCCAAAATGTTGAGCTACATAGAATTTTAGGGCTGACAACATTAGAGCTCCTCAGCTTCAAGGCATTAATCTTAGAGATAACGTCGTAGGACATTAGAGTTTGTGAGTTTTGCTTTCAGTTGCATCATCAGCTGAGGGCAGAGAAGATTCTTCTACACTGTGAGGCTCACTTTTATATTGTAACAAGGGATTCAGAATAGTGGCGGACAAAGACCACATCGATGAGACCGAGCAGGAGAGCTGGGAGGAAACACCATCATTTCCCAGCATCAGAGATGGGTGAGACTCGGAGCTTTGAGCTGCCAACCCCATCAGGAAAAAGAACTTCTTGCATAGGTTAGACTTAATCCTCCGGAACATCTCAGAGGAGAGAAAGATCCTGTTTTTTTTTGTGTGTGTGTGTGTGTGATTTATGATTAAAAGACAAAGGTCTGATGATTTGCAGTACAGATAGATATACTTTTGAAAAATATTTTTCCTGCAAATCTGTCCAATGACAAGAACAGCTAAAACTGGTGAAGGATCTGAAAGTAGATACTTCTGTTACTTTTGTGGTTTGGCTTCTGAGGTAAATACCACCAAGTCTTAAATAGAGTGAAGTTGTTAAGCTATCAAGTACTTATTGAATACCTGTTGTATTTCAGGCAGTGTACTGGTTGCTGGATCCTGCCAAATGTTATACTTGTTTTGCTTGATTTTTTGTTAAGACAGAGTATTATTCAGGGTGGGAGAAATACTTGGTAATATGCTTCTGAGAAATTGCTGTGGAATAGAATGGAGATTTATATATCTGTCTAGAGTATGTATGTGCACATGGGCTCAATCATGTCTGACTCTTGACCCCATGGACTGTAGCCTACCAGGCTCCTCTGTCCACGGGATTTCCCAGGGAAGAATACTGGAGTGGGCAGCCATTTCCTTCTCCAACATGTATATACATACATATATAGATATCAGCTAATTTATTCTGTTGTGGCTGCCTAAATATCAGAATTGCTTTTTTTTTTTTTTTTAATTTTGGCTGTGGTGTACGAGCTTCATTGTGATACACGGGCTCTTTATTGCAGTACCTGGGCTCTCTGTAGTTGCAGTGCAGGGGCTTCTCGCTATGGTGCATGCACTCCTCATGTTGTGGCCTGTGGGCTCAAGAACACAGGGAATCAGGGGAGTGAAACGAGGGCTTTGTTGTCCCCTAGTGTATGGGATCTTAGTTCCCTGACCAGGGATAGAACCTACATCCCCTGTGTTGGAAGACAGATTCTTAACCACTGGACCACCAGGGGAGTCCCAGTATTGCTTGTTTATGTTAAGTTGATTTTTACAATTTCACACAGCACTGGGAAAAAAAACTGGGCATCAGTTTCTTTAATAGAATATAATTTTTCAAATGAAATTTTTAGTTGCACTGAAATATGCAACCATCTGTTGGCCAGAGATGATGTTAAGATTTAATGCTTGGCTGTTATCCACAAAGAAGTATCTAGCTTCAGAATCGTTGTATGGTTAGGGGATGCTTATGTGGGGGAAACTTTTGTTTTGGAGAAAGTAGTTGAAAATATTAGGATGATGATGAAGTGAAAGTTCTGTAACTACTAAATTTCAATTCAAGCTGTTGACAAATTCTGGAAGTTCCATGAAGCCATTTCTCAGTTCTTTAACACTCAGAATGGCCTTTTTCTTTCTAAAGATTTATAGTATGTGTATTGATAAATCTTGCCCCCCATGGAAATATGTTTTTAACTCTGTAATTGAATTCAAACAGACATGTT
The DNA here is from genome assembly GCA_006408695.1 of Aepyceros melampus. Taxonomy (NCBI): domain Eukaryota; kingdom Metazoa; phylum Chordata; class Mammalia; order Artiodactyla; family Bovidae; genus Aepyceros; species Aepyceros melampus. The sequence goes on from SJXQ01004805.1 coordinate 156,595, forward strand.
ACTCTAGTTAAATTTTATTTTAATTTCAATCATATACTTGGAATGCATTTGGTCTGTAAAGTGAAGAATATATGTAGTTAAAAGAGTCATTCTTCTGTAACCAAGACTTCTGCTTTTCTCTTTAAGTTCTTTTCTTCACAACAAAACATGCAAAAAAATCTCATGATGGAGAGCCAGTTCATAACTTCTGAAAATGAGAGTGAACACATGCCATTTTAAACTTTTCTTTCCTGTTTATGATTCAGATAAAAATCAAGCAACTTGATAAGAACAACATTTTCATATCTGTTATATGTGGAAGTGATTATACAGACCAGAATATTAACATCTATTAATACTTTCATTCATGTGTTGGTGTACATCTAGCTATCTGTCAGAATTCTGGAAGTTCCATGAAATCATTTCTCAATTATTTAAGACCCAGAATGGCCTTGTTTCTTTCCAAAGATTTGTAGTATGTATATTGAATAAATCTTTCTCCCCCATGGAAATGTATCTTTAATTCTGTAATTTCATTAAATTATAGTTAATTTGACTGTAATTCTGTAATATCCTCATTGACGTGGTCCACCATATTTTGAAGAGGGGTAGTTGTTCCTCTTTAGCAATTACATGTTAGTGATTTTAAAGGTCTTTCGGTGTTCCAAAACAACTTGTCCATGTCACTTGTATGGCCCTCAACAGACTGCATTGTAGCTCTTTGTTTTTAAATTGCTTTTCCCTGTGCCTGCCTAGAGCAGAGTTCTTGTCTTGCTAACCTTTGTAACCTCCTCAGTGCCTCTTGCATAGTTCTTATACATCATGGCTTTGCAATAAATGCCAGAATGAATGATCATATATGAATATCTGAAATTATTATTGTGGACAGATTACATCATCAACTGAACATGGTGAAAAGATGGATGAGTGAAGAAGAGGAAACATTTAAGGGAAGGAAGAGAGTTGACAGGGATTAGAGAGAATGAAATGAGAATGAGATGATCAGGAATGATAAAGTATATTAATTATATGTCCTGGTTATGTATTGCTGTGTAACCAACCACCTTAAGCTTACCAGCACACAATCACAACCACTTTATTAGACTCGTGGATTCTGTAGGCTAAATATTGGACTAGGGCACAGTGGGAATGTCTACCCCACAATATCTCATGCTCTTATCTTGGAAAACCTGATAGCTGGCAGCAACTTGGACAGCTCAGAGCTGGAATCATCTGAGGGTTTTTTCACTCGTCTGTCTCAGGCTTCTGGGTGGGATGATTCGAAGGCTGGGCTCAGCAGGAATTCTGCATTGGAACATCTGTATGTGACTTCTCTATTTGGCAGGAGCTTCTCTCATTATGGTAGCTAGGTTCCATGTAAGACTGTCCCAAGAATGAGAAGTCTGAAAAAACAAGACAGAAGCTACTTGGCCTTTTCTGGTCTAGCCTCACAGATTACCCAGTATCCCTTCTGCTGTACTCTTATTAGTTGAAGGAATCAAAATCCCACTCAAATTCCATGGGAGGAGTGTCAGTGAATTTGCATCTGTTTTTAAAAACAACAGTATTACGTGTCATAAGTGGTTCAGGCAATGGCAGTGATGGGTGGAGCCAAGAACAGGCAATACATTATCAGCTTCCTTCATTAGGGAGAGTGTGTATGAGAAAGGTCCAGTTCCATTCTTTTGTGTATAGCTATCCAGTTTCCCCAACACCGTTTGTTTATTTATTTTTATTCTTTTCCTTTTGGAAAAATAATTTCATGTGTTTATTTTTGGCTGTGCTGGGCCTTTGTTACTACACGGGCTTTTCTCTAGTTGTGGGGAATGGAGACTGCTCTCTCATTACAGCGTGTGGGCCTCTCATTATGGTGGCTTCTCCTATTGCTGAGCACAGACTTTAGTAGTTGCGGCACCCGGGCTCAGTAGTTACAGCTCCTGGGCTCTAGAGCACAGGCTCAGTAACTGTGGTGCACAGGCTTAGTTGCTCCACATGGCATGAGGGTCCTCTCACATCAGAGATTGAACTCTTGTCTCCTGCAGTGGCAGGTAGATTCTTTACCACTGAGCCCCAGGGAATCTCCCCAACACCACTTATTGAAGAGGTTGTCTTTTCTTCCATTGTATATGCTTGCCTCTTTTGCTGTAGCTTGACTGTGTGAGTGTAGGTTTATCAGGGGGCTCTCTATTGTGTTCCACTGATCTGTGTGTCTTTCTGTGTCAATGCCATACAGTTTTGATTACAGCACTGTAAGTATGTAGTATAGTTTGAAATCAGGGAGTGTTGTACCCCAGCTTTGTTCTCTCTTAAAATTGTTTTGCCTATTTGCGATCATTTGTGGTTCGAAACTTTCCAGCTGGTGCTAGTGCTAGAGAACCTGCCTGCTAGTGCAGGAGATGTAAGAGACTTGAGTTTGATCCCTCAGTTGGGAAGATCTTTTGAAGGAGGAAATGGCAAGTTACTCCAATATTCTTGCCTAGAGAATCCCATGGACAGACGAGCCTGATGGACAGAGGAGCACGGGGTCACAAAGAGTTGTCCTGAAGCGACTTAGCATGCATGTGATTCCAAACAAATTCAGGATTATTTGTTTTAGTTCTATGAAAAATGACATTGGTATTTTGATATGGATTACATTGAATCTGTAGGTTGCTTTGGGTAGCACATCTAAATGATATTGATTCTTCCAGTCTATGAACATGGTATATCTTTCCATTTATTTGTCTTGTTTTCACTTTCTTTCCTCAGTGTCTTAGGAGTTTTCAGAGTATACATCTCTCATCTCATCAGTTAAATTTATTCCAGTTGTAAAGGGCATTGTTTGCTTTATTTCTCTTTCTGATAGTTTGTTATTAGTATATAGAAATGTAGCAGATTTATGTATATTGCTTTTCTTATACCATACTAAAAAATAAACTCAAAGTGGATTAAAGACTTGAATATAAGACCTGAAACCACAAAACTCCTAGAACATAGGGACAGTAATCTTTTTTTATATCAATCTTAGTAATTTTTTTTAATATGTGCTAGGGCTACAAAAGCAAAACTAAACAAGTGGGACTACATCAAACTAAGCCTTTGATGAAGTCGGCAAAACAATAAGACAACCCAATGAACGGGAGAAGATATTTGTAAATTGTATATTTGATAAGGGGTTGATATCCAAAGAACTCCTACAACTCAGTATCAAAAAACAAACAAAAGCCCCAATTAAAATATGGGCAGAGGACCTGAATAGACATTTCCCCAAAGAAGATAAACAAACAAGACATAGGAAAAGTTGCTCCATTGTCATTCACCACCAGGGACATGCAAATCAAAACCACTGTGAGGTATCACCTCTCACTGGTTAGATCGGCTCTTAGCAAAAAGAAGAAACAACAAATGTTGAGGAAAGGGAACCCCTGTGCTGTGTTGGTGGAATGTAAATCGGTGCAGCCACTATAGAAAACTGTATGGAGTTTCCTCAAAGAGTTAAAAAATAGAGCTACCAAATGATCCAACAGTTCCACTTCTGGGTCTTTATCTGAAGAAAACAAAACACTAACTCAAAAAGACATATACCTGTAAGTCTTCAATGAAGCATTATTGATGAATAGCTAGTGTTCATTGATCAGAGAAGGCAGTGGCACCCCACTCCAGTACTCTTGCCTGGAAAATCCCATGGACGGAGGAGCCTGGTAGGCTGGGGTCACTAAGAGTCGGGCAGGAGTGAGTGACTTCACTTTCACTTTTCACTTTCATGTGTTGGAGAAGGAAATGCCAACCCACTCTAGTGTTCCTGCCTGGAGAATCCCGGGGACGGGGGAGCCTGGTGAGCTGCTGTCTCTGGGGTTGCACAGAGTCGGACACAACTGAAGTGACTCAGAAGCAGCAGCAGCAGCAGCAGCAGTAAATGGATAAAGAAGATGTGGCATATATACACAATGGAATACTACTTGGCTATGAAAAAGAACAAAATCTTGCCATTTGCAGCAACATGGATGGACCTGGTTACCTTCCAGGTCTAAGTGAAATAAATGAAATAAATCAGAGAAAAACACATGTATGATTTTACTTTTATTTGGAATCTAAAAAACAAAACAAATGAACAAAGAAAAGCAAAATGGAAACAAACTCAGATACAGAAAACAAACTGGTGATTGCCAGAGGGGAGGCGGATGGAAGGATGGGTGAAGGGACGAAGAAGTTCAGTCTTCTGACTATAAAACAAATAAGACATGGAAAAGTAACATACAGCATGAGGAATATAGTCAGTAATACTGTAATAAGTTTGTGTGCTGACAGATATAACTAGACTTCTATGGCGATCATGTCATAGTATATAAAAATATTGAATCACTGGTGTATACCTGAAACTAATATAATTGGAGAAGGAAACGGCAACCCACTCCAGTACTCTTGTGTACTTATAATCCCATAAACAAACACCAGTGGCCATTTTCCGCAGTAATTAGATCATGGCTTATATTCACGATACTTTTTGAATGTAGTTTACAGTTTTTAATTGTTGCAAGTGATCTATAAGAATGTTTCTCCTTCAATAAAAAAATAAAAAGAAAAAAGAATGTTTTCTATGGAATTGATATTCATAGGTGTTTAATTTTATCCTTTTAGAGATCAAGTATATAACAGCTGGCATTTCACTTGGGGAAATTATCTTTGAGCTCCACAAGCCTTAGAATTAAGGGTAAATAATTCTCTGGTCAAATTTGCCTCCTTGTCTTAGCGTGCTTTGTAGTTTCAATTGTGATGCTCACCTTTGGTAAACTTTCTAATGATTCTTTTAAAAAAGGCTACAGTTCAGATATACTCATTTTATCTGACTGTCCACTGTGCTTTGGTGCTTTGTTAGTGTGTACAGAATTTTCTTTTTATTGTGCTTTAGGCTTGAAAAGCTAACTTCTGCTTTCGTGAAATTTGAACAGGGTAAAGGAAAGGAAATAGAAGAGGAGGAGTTATAACAAGGACAAATGTTATATAGACTGTGGTTTTATTTTTGGCCCTGGAAACCACATACTCCTGTTTGTTGGGGAAGAAATGGTATCACATTACATTATCATGAGGCTTGCTGACTCAAGGAATCATTGGGATCATTGGAAGAGCTTCTGTGATGAGCTGGATAGCGTGGTAATAATATCCTCAAAGGAGAGTCTGCCCACCTTTTTCTACTTTTATTTGACTGTCTTTCCCCCCACTCCCTTCTCTTCCTTTTTTCATCTTTTTATGTACTCTTTCTTACCAGTTCCAAAGGGTTGGATAACAGGGACATGGAAAACCATGCTGTTCCTTTAAATATATTTCAAAAAGTTTTTATTATGACAAATTTCAAACACAGACAAAAATAAAGTGTAATGAACTCCTGTGTGCCTCACTCAGCTTCTATAGTTATCAATTCATGAGCAGTTTTATTTTGTCTACACCCCCATATCCCCTTTACCAGATTATGAAGCAAATCACAGACAGTATTTTGTCTGCAAAATTTCAGTATGTATCTCTAAAAGATAACTCTTAAAAATAGAATCACAGTAGCATCATCACACCAAAAACATTCCAGAACGACCTAGTACTATTTTGTTATCATCAAATAAATCTTACCACGAACTTAAATGATCACCAATGTATAGTTAGTGGTCAAGTTGTTAAGAGTTGTCTCACACATTTAAGAGAGATCTCTTAAGACTTTTAAAAAGGCTTTCGACGACTCCTCAGTCTCACTGTTTTTGTTCTTGTAATTTTTTGTTAAGCTTACTTTCTTGTAAAAACAACTGAATGCAATAATCACTTGAGTTCTTTATTCCTATTTTGAAAACAATAGGAAAATAATATATTGGCATCGATGAATGTTTCAAATTAAAAACAATCTAGATTAATGTAGTCAAGGAACACATTTTGGTATAGATTATTTTATATATAATTTCCAAATTACTTTCATGTCTTCTAGTAAAATTTGCTGAAAATCACTTGACCTACTTGAGAAATTTGTTATTCATGCCTTGTTTTCACTGGTTATTGTTTCCTTCTGAATTTGCAAGAAGCAGAAAGAGAAATATTTTTTGTGTATCAGAAATTCCTTTATGCGAGGAGAACAGTGCCAGAGTATTGTCACTTAAAGTTAATCCACTTACATTTCATAGTAAGTAGTAAACAAACAAAAACCTACTATGATTCAGACTTTATCATGAAAAATAAAGTGAATATATGTTTTTTTAATCTCATATATGGTACCATTTAGATTATAATTTTTAACTTTTGAACAAAGAAGGAATCAACTATTAGTTTTCTTGAAATTATTTTTCTGATGAAAATGCATGATAAAGATTTTTGACTTCCTTCCCTTTACATTTGCATTTGTCAGCACAGATCTAAAGAGGGCCCTTTTTTGGGAAAGCATTAGCAAGCTTTATCAGGTTTTGCAAGGGTGTATCCCTAGGTAGATTAAAGGTTAAGTCACTATAACAAAGAAACCATCATATGGCATTTCTGAAATCCGACAGAAGTGTGTTAATCCCTCACAAAGTAGGGTAGCACAAGTCTAGGCTGATTGAGCAGCTCTCATCCATGAAGTCATTCAAGGACTAGGTTCCTTCTTCCCCTCTACTCCCTATGGTCATGTGTTGAATGCATAAAGTTGTGTCTGCCATGTGTACTTTCCAACTGGTGCGAAGGTGGACAGTGCTCTAAATCTGGGGAGAGTGACCTGTCTTTAAGTTGAAGCTGGTCCCATATCATGTCTGCACACATCCCTTTGGCTTTAAGTTAGATGGCCACAGCTTGCTGCCAAGGCTGGGAAATACTATCTCTAGCCCATACATCCGGAAAGAAGGGAAGGATGAGTTAGGGCACAGGGTTACAACTGGGGAAGGGAGCAAAAAGCAGTCTGATGCAGTGTATTTTAGTATTTTAAGTGTAACTCATTTTTAAAAAAAAATTTTAATTGAAGGATAATTGCTTTACAGAATTTTGTGATTTTCTGTCATACATCAACAAGAATCAGCCTTGGGTATACCCATGTCCCCTCTCTCCTGGGCCTCCCTCCCATCTCCCTCTCCATCCCACCCTTCCACCTGTCCCTGAGCCCCTGTGTGAGTTCAGAGTCAAAGAGCGGATTCCATTGGCTGTCTATTTTACATATGGTCTTGTGAATTTCTATGTTATTCTCTTGATACATCTCCCCTTCTCCCTCCTCTCCTCCCACTACCCATAGGTCTGTTCTCCGTGTCTGTTTCTTCACTGCTGCCCTGAAAATAAATTCATCAGTACCATCTCTTCAGATTCCACATATATGTCTCAGTATATGATATTTATATTTCTTTTTCTAAAGTGTAACTCATTTTTGATACTTATTGTTTTTTTTTCAGTGCATTTAATTAGTTAATCTAATTAAATGGGGGTATAGTTACTTTACAGTGTTGCGAGTTTTATTTTATTTTTACCAGCTAACTGCAAGATCCTCATTTGCCAGTGGCATTGAGTGTGATGGGAGCAATTCTCCAACATTATTCTCATTATCGACTTTTTGAAAACCCTCGTCTTTTGAACATTTGATGTTGTTGACTATTGCATTCCCTCATTCATTGAGAGAAAATGACCACAAAGAAGCAGAACCTAGTAATGTGGAAGGAATATTTGGAGCCTATGTGGTCAGTTGATCAATGAGTAGTTTCTATGTTAAGACAACTTTTGGTTCTCTCTAGAATACTTAACTATGAATCTTATGTAGTGTAAGTATATGTGATGATGCGTTGAGGTATTGCAAGCAGATAGGATGGGGTTCCTCAGAGGAAGAGAACTCAGCCATCCTAGGCCTAAATCATTTTGTGATCCAGCCCAGCCACAGTGCTTGCTCTTGCAGAATAGGTCTCAATAGTTAATGATTTTATAGGAGCAAAAGAAGGTAAAACTGAACAGATATAATCAGGCCAGGCAGATAACTTAACCATGATAGGTTGGGAAGATCCTCTGGAGAAGGAAATGGCAACCCACTCCAGTACTCTTGCCTGGAAAATTCCATGGACTGAGGAGCCTGGTGGGCTACAGTCCATGGGGTCGCAAAGAGTCGGACACGACTGAGCGACTTCACCTCACCTCATAGTTGTACTATTTCAAAGGTCAGGATTAGCCTGGAGCACATCTTGAGCTGTTTTGCAGAACGCAAACCCTCTTGAGGGCACAATTTCCAGATCCACTGGAACCTAAGGGATGATGATGGTGACCTTTGCTGACCCTCCCAACTTCCGTCAATTTGTGGTGGACTCTGTCAGCCTTTCCCCAGTTCTATGCTGAATTCTCTTTGCTCCAGCCCCAGTCTTGCTGTTTGGGGAGATAATGCTCTGGGAAGTGTCCTTGTTGTCCTCCTTACTTGCTGCAAGTAATAAATCCTTCCTTCTGCTCTTCTGTTTGAGTCTGCCAAGAGGTGAAACCAATTTTCTTGTAATAATATTGTTCATGGTTTCTTTTGTCCAAACTTTTTTCTCCATCCACTGTTCTTTTTATCTCTTTTTTTTTTTCCTCTTCATTTTTATCAGCCAGGATACCCTCAACCACAATCATAACCAAAGACCACAGCAGGGTCCTTTGTTGTGAACCCCAAACCTGTCCTAAAGAATATGTTAAATTATTGCATATCCCTGTGTTATATGGACAGTAAGAAACCACTGTCTGTAGTGAAGTACTGCAAGTCCACCCCAAGTCCAACATCTTGATCACCCACCATATGGCTGGACAGGTGCTACATACCCAGGAGAGATAAGTCAGCTGACTTCTGTAACTTTTCTCTTTTGACCTTTTGAGTCTAATCTAGACCTAGGTTCAGTAGATCAACAAACTACTCAAAACTTTGTAGCAACTAGCTGAAAGGAGACATAGTCAAGACTTTAAGAAAATACAGCTTATCCCTGGGTGCCTTGTTTACTAGGTAAGGAAGACTTGTAGGCTAAACTTTTACTGTCATCTGAGAGCTAAAAAAGTGCCCGATCCTGGAATAGCACCAATGCCTGATGTTAAATGGGGAGCCTAGAATGTACCCTTTATTCTGATTAAAGTCAGCCGAGCATTTCCCTTCTTTCTGCTTGTGTTTCTGCTGTTCAGTTCCCTTTTTACAAAAGAAAATTGGGACCTAAGCTGGGGTTTACATTGTAGAAGAGAGCAAGATAAATTTGTTACTATATAGTACCTACCCATTTTAAGGACTTTTTATTTATTTATTTATTTTTGTTGGTTATCAATTTTATTTTATTTTATGTTTTAATTTTAATTTTTACTTTATTTTACTTTACATTACTGTATTGGTTTTGCCATACATTGATATGAATCCGTCTCAGGTGTAGTTGAAATATAACCCACAGAAACTGTTGGCAGGCATACAACATTTGATTTCTTAGATACTTGTCAGTCCGATGTTTATTCATGCTCGATTTCTTAACATTACAAACAGGCTCAAACTTTATGGTAAACCTGTGATGAAATGTGTAATAGCCAATGTGTTCTGATGTAAACTTCTGAAATTGAGAGCTTTAACTACATTGCTACTCTTAGAGCATTGCCAAGTATTAAACTGAGTTAGATAATATTGTTGATTTGTATAGGTAAAATATTGCTGAACACTGACATTTTCATATGGCTTAAGATGGTAAGATGAGAATTTCAACAACCTTTGATCACTCTGCTTCTTCCTATAAGGAGTTTATCCTTTCTCTACCCTGACAACTAGGCTGTTTGTTTCTTATTTCCTATATTCCTTACCATCCTCTTGTTTGGTAATTCATAATCACCTCTGTACCTGTGATTGATAAAAAATATTGTGAAAGGATTTATATAATAGGCTGGATATTAGTAGCCATTTAAAGAAACATATTTTTCTTCAGGCAGAATTTTTATGATAAAGGAGTTCTTAGATCTTTTGGCTAAAATTGGTAGAACATGAAACCGAGAACCAATAGTCTGGTACTTAGATTTGTAACACTAGATGAATAATACAACTTCATGGTGGTTTGGGTTTCTCATTGATGAAACAGTGAACAGTGTCTGTTCTCTACTTTAGAATATTGGTGTTCAGATAAGCAACAAGGATATACTGTATAGCCCAGGGAACTATATTCATATCTTGTAAAAACTTACAATGGAAAATAATCTGAGAAACATAACTGAATTACTTTGCTGTATACCTTAAACTAACAAGTATTGTAAATCAACTAATACTTTAATAAAAAAAGAATATTGATGTTCAAAGACTAATGTGTTGTTTTTCAAGCTTTTAACAATTAGCAGTCAGAGTAAAGAAAAGAATGTTCTTGTGTTCACTGTTAGGGAGACACAGAGAAAAGAGTCTTAAGTTGTAGCTCTTAGTTTAATTTTAAAAAGATGTTTGTAACCCAGAGTTGGTTCCTTTGTGATTCTTTTGTCTGAATGGCTCAGTCCTTTTTGGTGTGGAAAATGGGAGAATAAGCTGGAGGACTCTGAAATTTTGTTTCATCTTTGTTTTTTACTTTGGAGCATCAAACTGATTCTTTCAATTAGAGTGATTGTCTCCAGCTTTTTAAAAAATTAATTAATTATGTATGTATGTATTCTTATTGAAGTACTGTTGATTTACAATGTTGTGTTAGTTTCAAGTGTATAGCAAAATGATTCAGGTATACATATATATATATATTTCTTTTTTTCAGATTCTTTTCCCATGTAAGTTATTATAAAGTATTGAGTATAGTTCCCTATGCTATACAATAGGTCCTTGGTAGTTATCTATTTTAATTATAGTAGTGTGTTTATGTTAATCCCAAACTCCTAATTTATCCCTCCCTCACCCCTTTCCCCTTTGGTAACCATAAGTTTGTGTTCTATGGTCTATTTCTTTTCTTTTTTAAAAAATCTCTTAGATCTGTTATTGAAACTTGCAGTGATCAAATGACTTTGACATGCACATTACATTTACATTTCTTATCATCAGCCCCCTTTCCCAAGGGAGAACTCAGTTTCACAAAAGTTGAGGGACTTTCCCAAATTCACAAAGCTGAAGAAGCCTAACTTGACCTGGTATCTGGATTTGGCTGGTTCCAGAGCTCATGCTTCTCCTGCCATTCCCTGTTCCTCTGGTAGAATATGTGGGTCTATTTCTGTTTGATTATAAATTCATTTGTTCTCTTTAGTTTTTGGTATTGAGAGATTGGTGTCCTTCTTAATGATGCCTTGGGAGTCATAGTTATCTGTTGAAATTGGGAGGTTGCGTCCAATTGCCTTTAGCCATCTGCCTAAATAGAAGGCTGATAATGACACATCATATGCTTTTCCCTTTAGTTCTCTCTTCCTTTCCACTGGAGAGGTTGTATGTGTAGTGGTTAATAGTGCAGGCTGTGTGGTCAGAATGCCTGTATTAAAGTCTGGCTCTTATTCTTACCATATGACTAGGGAATAGTACCTTCAATAGGTTTGTTGAATTAAATGAGTTGCTACATCTGAAGTGCTTAGTGCTTAGAAATGCCAACACATGGCAAAATAATGAAAGCTTGATTATAATTTTTATTATTTTTCTGTGTAAATAGTAATTCTGCAGGGATACTCCCTGATTCTCTTCTGGTCTGCTTATCCCTCTGGATTTCATTGATCTTATCAGAAGGTCATTAGATTGACCTTTCAGGACAATGATGTTTACTATAAGGGAAATCTACTCAGCCTCCTCTCCTATTTTGATGTACTTTTCACAGTATTTGGCAGATACGTGTTTCATAGTTTGCAGCTTGGGGTTCAGAGCCATCTTTTTGTTCACTGGAGGTTGGGATTATCTTCCTCTCTGATTTGAACATTTTATTGCTTGCATAGAGTTTTAGGGAAAGTGAGTAGCGAACATATTAATACTCTTTCCACTGCCATCTTCTAATAATTTTCTGATCCCAGAAGCAACCATTTTTACTTTTAAAACAACATGTTAGTATTGTAAGTCTCTGAGTGATGTACTTAGGCTGCCCCTTCTTGCTTTTTCAATTTTAGGTATGATGCATTGACTTCCTACTAGTACTATGGAGGACATAGTTCTCTTTCACAACATACCTTGGGATCCACAGAGAAGCATATTTCCTGCATTCCCTTATCCCAGTATTTTTATGCTAGTAGTAAGATCATTGTTGTTCAATTGCTCAGTCGTGTCTTACTTTTTGCGACCCCATGGCTTCCCTGTCCCTCATCATCTCCCAGAGTTTGCCCAAGTTCATTTTCATTGAATCAATGTGCCATCCAACCATCTCATCCTTTGTTTTCCTCTTCTCCTTCTGCCTTCAATCTTTCCCAGCATCAGGGTCTTTTCCGGTAAGTCAGCTATTCACATCAAGCGGCCAAAGTATTGGAGCTTCATCTTCAGAGTCAGTCCTTCCAAAGAGTGTTCAGGGTCGATTTCCTTTAAGATTGATGTAAGATTACTACTTATAGTCTATTTTATTATGATGTTCTAGATGTTATATATGACTGAACTCTGTAGCAAACTGTGATTATTTTTCCTTTTCTGTACAATTTCTTATTTTCCATAAATTGATTTATTATTTTTAGGTTTGCTACATTTTAACTAATTTATTATAAATCTTCTCTCAACACCTTTACGTTCATTTCCTGGAAGAATTCCTTCCAAGAACTGTTTCAGTTCAGTTCAGTCGCTCAGTCGTGTCTGACTCTTTGCGACCCCATGAATTGCAGCACGCCAGGCCTCCTTGTCCATCACCAACTCTTGGTGATTCAGACTCACGTCCATCGAGTCAGTGATGCCATTCAGCCCTCTCATCCTCTGTAGTCCCCTTCTCCTCCTGCCCCCAATCCCTCCCAGCATCAGAGTCTTTTCCAATGAGTCAACTCTTCGCATGAGGTGGCCAAAGTACTGGAGTTTCAGCTTTAGCATCATTCCCTCCAAAGAAATCCCAGGGCTGATCCCCTTCAGAATGGACTGGTTGGATCTCCTTGCAGTCCAAGGGACTCTCAAGAGTCTTCTCCAACACCACAGTTCAAAAGCATCAGTTCTTCGGTGCTCAGCCTTCTTCACAGTCCAACTCTCACATCCATACATGACCACTGGAAAAACCATAGCCTTGACTAGATGGACCTTAGTCGGCAAAGTAACGTCTCTGCTTTTGAATATACTATCTAGGTTGGTCATAACTTTTCTTCCAAGAAGTAAGTGTCTTTTAACTTCCTGGCTGCAGTCACCATCTGCAGTGATTTTGGAGCCCAGAAAAATAAAGTCTGACACTGTTTCTACTGTTTCCTATCTATTTCCCATGAAGTGATGGGACCAGATGCCATGATCTTCGTTTTCTGAATGTTGAGCTTGAAGCCAACTTTTTCACTCTCCTCTTTCACTTTCATCAAGAGGCTTTTTAGTTCCTCTTGTTTACTGTTTACCATGATCTAATTTGGCGTGGTGATTTTCGGTCTGCTGCCCAATGTCAGCTTCAGATTTCCCTTCACCATTGTTTGGGAGACTCTCTTTACCTCTTTTGTTTTGAAACCCTTGTTCCCTGGATTCCGTGTATTTTATAATACAGTTTTTTTTATTTTAATGGAGTATTGTCCTCAGCTAGCTCTTTGAAGAGGGTGATTAGGAGGTAAAAATTTTAAAACCTTGCATATTTGAAAAATGTTTTTATTCTTTTGTCATTGTATTGATAGTTTGGTTGAGTATAGACTCTTAAGTTAGAAATCAATTTTCTTCAAAAAATTTCTCCATTATTTTCTAGCTTCTATTATTGTCCTTGACAATTGATATTATGAATTTTGATCCTTTCTATGAAACCTATTTTTAAGCTTGCTGAATCTTCTGCTTGTCCCTGTGATTTTGAAATTTTATGAGCTCTGCTGATTTGGTTCTGTTTCAATTAAGAAGTAATCTTTAATTTGGGGAAATTTTCCTAAATTTCTTCTTTGATTGGTTTCTCACTGCTTTCTCCTCTTGGAACTCCTATTTTTCAAATGCTAAATTTTCTGGATATTTCCTCTCCAGTTTTTATGTTTATTCTTTGTTTCATATTTTGGGGATATTTCCTCAGTTTTATATTCTGACTCTTCTACTGAGCTTTTCATATCTATTTTTCCCCCAGTATTCCTCTCTTTTGATTCTGTGTACTTTATTTTGGCTGTATCCTGACCTTGTTTTATGCATGCAATGTCTTCTCTTAACACTGGGATTTTAGGAGGGAGCCTCGGCTAATGTGTACATTCCACCCTCCATCTTTAACTGAAAATCTACGTGAGGAGAACTTCCCTTCATTTATACAAACTTTCATAGTATCTTTGGCCAGGATTTCCCATTGACCAACAGATTATTACAACAATGAACTATTTTTTTCATTTATTTCAGTATGTATTTTAAAATTATTACAATGTTGTATTGGTTTCTGCCATACAACGGTGCAAGTCAGCCATAATTATACCTACACCTGCTCCCTCCCTAACCTCCATAACATCCCCCCAGGTCATCACAGAGCACTAGACTGGGTTTCTTGTGCTTCATAGTAACTTCTCACCAGCTATCCATCTTACATCTGATAGTGTATATATGTTGATGCTACTTTCTCCATTTGGCCCACTCTCTCCCTCCCCCACAGTGTCTACAAGTCCATTTTCTACATCTGTGTCTCTATTCCCCCCCTGCAAATAGGCTTGTCAATACCATTTCTTAAGATTCCATATACATGCATTAATATACTATATTTATTTTTCTCTTTCTGACCTACTTCACTCTGTATAACAGATTCTAGGTTCATTCACCTCACTAGACCTGACTCAGATTTGTTCTTTTTTATGTCTAATATCACATTGTATATATGTGCCACATCTTTATCCATTCATCTGTTGATGAGCATGTAGGTTGCTTCCACGTTCTGGCTGTTTTAAATAGCGCTGCTATGCACATTGGGGTCCATGTGTCTTTTTTCGATTATTGTTTTCTCAGGGTATTTGCTGTGTAGTGGGCTTGCTGGGTCAGTACCAAATTTTTAGTTTAAAATATGGAGGGCCAACTTAGATGCAAAGGAATAAGAGCTTTTTTCTCTGACTTCTCAGCTTAGGATAATGGGTCAATTAGACCTGTTATCCACTGCTTATTGAGAGGCACTAAGAGTGGTATAAAGAGTTCGTGTCAGAGCCCAGTTTCTCCTCATTTAAGATAGTGGCTCTCAAATCTACCTGCACATTAAATTATGATGCCCTGGACCCCACCCCAGACCATTTTAGAGTATCTAGGTATGGGTTCAGGATGTCTGAATTCTGAAAAAAACTTTCCTGTGTGATTCTGATGAGCACTTAAAGTTGGAATTATTCCTCCAGGTGCTTAAAATCTAGGTGAGAGTTAGAATATCAATTTAGAGCAACATCAATTGCTCTAAAACATGGGAGGCAACAATGAGCTCTGTGATGGGTGATATAGAGATCATGGGCCCAGGAACCAGATAGTGTTTAATTAATTGGGACCATTAGGAAGGGCTTCATCAGGGAGGTGAGTTTTGAGCTAATAGTTTTCATAGGTGGAGAGAGGGGGTTCTGTAGGTCAGGGAATGAATGCTGACTATTTTGACTGGGATGTGGAGGTTGGGTGTTAGGTTGCGGCTAAATTAGGGACCGTGTCTAGTGTTTTGGCTAAAAAATTTTTACTTTATCCTGTAGGTGATGAGGAGGACTTTGGGGAGGCATGGAAGATTTCCGATGAATGAATGTGGCATGATGACTGTGATGTCTTTGAAGGCTGAGCCAGTGGGAATAAAGGGCATGTAGTTTGAATAAAATGAGGCAGGAGCTGGGGTGAAAGGAAGACCAGTTGGAAAGCTATTGTCATGGCCTGGTAGATAATTCTTTAAGCTAGAAAAAGAACATTGGAATTAAAAAATAACAGTAATAAACATTTGTACAGTGTTTCATAATAAGTAAGTTCTCTCTCACATTTCATTAAACCTCACAATAACCTTGTGATATTTAGCTCCATATTTTATGAATGAAAGAAACTGATGTTCAGAGGTTATGCTGTTGTAAAGTAACTTTACAGAAAACAGAAGGCCTGATTGGATAATGAAAGATCAGTAGTAGGGAGTTGCAAGGGAGTTGCCAGGGTGTCAGCTTGGGTGGTATCAGGTTAGCTGAGGTTGGTATTGGGTTGGCCGAAAAGTTCATAAATTTCCCACTGCCAAACTCAGTGGCAAGTTCCCAGTTGTGCTCTCTGATAACCACTTATTCTATTCACATGATTCCTGTTGCCTCTCTGATTTTTAAAAAATATTTTATTAATTTATTTAATTGTGTCAGGTCTTAGTTGTGGCATACAGGATCTTTAGTTGCTGCATTGGAATTTAGTTCCTTGACCAGGGATCGAACCCAGGCCCCCAGTATTGTGAGCCCAGAGTCTTAGCAACTGGACCACCAGGGAAGTCCCTGCCTCTATGATTTGATAAACAATAACTTCTTGTCAGGGTGTGGTGGAAGGAAGGGAAGAAAGGGCTGTTGTCCTTTCAACTTGTCTCAGATAAAAATGTCCAGGCCTTTTCTGAGTGTCTTTGGTTTTCAGAAAGTGAAATTTTGTTGAGTTTTGGAAGGCTTATTAGCTTGGGCATGGATAGTCTAGATATGAGGGTTCCAAATACAGGACTGAGGACCTCATCCAGATGAACTCTGCCTTGAGGGGCAGCCATGTAGGGTAGGGTAGCTGAGTAGCATAAGCTGTAACTGGGTGGGAATCGTTTTCTCTTGTGATTGAGACAGGAGCCACAGGGAAGAGAATGTGGAGCATGGTAGTGTAGATATCAGAGAGCATCCTTGTAGTTCTGGTGGTGAGGTTGCTTATCAAGATTACATGCTTGTTACAACTGGAGATGGATGCCATCCACCACTGTGGTAGTTCATTTTGTTCACAAGTCTGCATGCCTATGTGCTTGTCTATTTGTGTACCAAGATCCTGAGGCAATTTAAATACCAGCCTAAACCAGCTTTGCAGGTGATGAAATGTACTTTTCCATCTGAAATATTTGTTTCTCTGCAGTCAAATAGCAGTAGAGTGTGCCAGCAAACCAAGGAATTGGCAGGGAGAGACAAAGGAGTGGATCATCATGGCAATTTAGATTAAGTTTTCTTATGAAATCCTGGGACTTGGAGGAACAAGATGGGGCTAGGGAAGAAGAGGAGGTTGAGCTTTCATGCCCCGGGCACTTTCAGTCCGGGTGCATTAGAGTAACATTCCTCAGCTCCAGCTGTCAGAGTAAAATCTGTTTTTGTAATTTGGAATGACAGGCGTCCTTGGATAATTAACATGTCGCATTTTATTTCAACTGTTTATTTTCTTATTTTAGAACACTGGAATCTTCAATGGCAGAGAAACAGTGATCAGAAGACCGAGATGAATTTTAACACTATTCTGGAAGAGATTCTTATTAAGAGGTCACAGCAGAAAAAGAAGACGTCGCCCTTAAACTACAAAGAGAGACTTTTTGTTCTCACAAAGTCCATGTTGACGTACTACGAGGGTCGCCCAGAGGTAGGAGACAATCAAAATTTACTTTGCTGCTTTCTGTGTTGATACTAACTTTTGACACTGACATTCCTCACACCCTCCAAATCTTATGCAGTAAGCTTTAGGTTAATGAAGTTAAGCTAATGATTTGTTAGCTAATGAAGTTAAGCTAATGATTTGAAAGATAAAGTTTAGAATATGGATGGACATTTTCACACGTCTGTTAATTATGGGTTTAGTATACATGGGTATACATTTTATGTTGGCCTACTGAATTAATCTGTTAGAGGAAACAAATTCCTACATCAGTTTTAGATCCTTGTGGAATTCATTAGGTATGTTTTATAAATGACTGTTTACCATAAACTCATATTATGTATCAAAGTCTTCTTTATTAGCACATACAAACTGTGTCTTTATCCATCACTCTATGAATGTTTCTCCATTACTCAGTGAAAGTCACATAAAACTGGTTAGTGATTTGTTGAAGTTGACTGATAGCAAAACTGTTCAACTTTTTTTGTGCTAAGCAGCTAGTACAAAGTTCCTTTGATGGGAGCAGAGGACAGTGGCTCACTGAGAACCTGGTCGGTGAGCAGCTGGCATGGGGTTCATGTTGTCATCCAGCTCCTGGCTCTTAAGTTGGTTTGTCCTCTGGTTCTACCACTCGATGAGGTGTGTGAGTGTAGAGTAGCCTCTGACCTGACTTTTTCTTCCTGCTGTATTGGGGACGCATCATCCAGGGGACGGCAGGTCCAGCCGTGTTCCTCCCTTTTAGACATTTTCTCGGGTCCCAGGGGATGGCTGGAGAGACTGGGTCACCCTTGTTTACCACATGCCATTGTCTAGTTGTTTACTAGTAGATTGCTGGTGATCTTGATGTTTATTTTATTTTATTCTACTTTTTTTCCTGGAGTGCCTTCCTCAGAAATGGATTTGCTTCTTTTTATTTTGTTTTTGTTTTACTTCCACTAATTTCTCCCACTGATTTCTCTGTGTTTTGGTTCCCCCAGTACAGACAGAATGACATTGCTTTTCACTGGTGGTCCTCAATTCTGTTAATTTCTGTTGTGGCTTGTCATTGTGACCTGCGGAATTCTGCAGGTTCATATAATTCAGTCTTTCATCCACCTTCCTAAATCCCTGTAATGCTGAAGACCCAAACTTTAAAAACTCAGTTGTAAAACTTGACCTTAGATGAAGCTATTTTTAGTTTTTATCTTAGTGGATATGGATATCTTAGTGGATATCTTAGTGGATATCTTAGTGGGTATATGTGGTAATAATCATGTGTTTAATTGCGTGGGGCTGTCCTAGTTCTTGCTGAGAGTGTTTTGTGTGGAAAATGAGGTATAATACATTTATTAAATCTGAAAAATTCAGGATTCCAAAAGAGTTTCAGGTAAGACTAGAAACATGAATTATTTTAAAATCTAAAATTTTAAGGGAAACATTAATATATTTTTGCTGTATGATAATGATCAGTTATAATTTGAATAGTATAATAAGAAAATAATAGAAATATTACAGTAAACATGGGAAAGTGTGGTCCTTTACTGACCAAGAAAGCCTTGGAAACCTACCTTACCTGCTTAGAGATATGGACTGTTAGAGTTGAAATTCTTTGCAATTGTTAAGTCACTTTGAAGATGATAAATGATAATACAAAGATGATACAAAGTTAAAAAGGCCCTCATTGCTTTAGCTTAGGGAGAATAAGGAGAACAGTGGAAACCCTCTTGTTTGACAACCTGACCCGCTGTCTTTCCTGGAAGCAGCTTCAGCCACCATGAGAACCAGAAAGGACAGAATGAGGAAGTTGCCACAACATGTAAAAAAAGCCCAGCCTCTGACACTTGTCATTGATTTGCTGTATAGCACAGGGAATTACCTTGCCTGGAAAATCCATGGACAGAGGAGCCTGGCGGGTTAGTCCACAGGGTCACAAAGAGTTGGACACGACTGAGCACACACCCCCACACATTTGTAGTAGTTATGGCACAAATTATTGAGTACCAGATATGGCCAGGTACTGTTCTACTGTGCTAAGTACATGCATTATTTTCTTTGTTCCTCAAAAGAATAGCGTATTACACCTTATTAAGACTCCCATTTCAAAAATGAGCAACACGAGACTTGTACGTATAAAAACCTACACAAGGTCAAATACTGATGAATTACAGGGCTGTTTATTCAGAGCCTATCTTTGAAACAACCTTGATATGCCAGAGAAAATTAAGGAAACATCTGTTAAATCTCTCTATAGTACAGATAAATTTTTATTTTAAAAGTTTTGAGGAAATTTTTATTTCTTACTTTCAGTTATGATTTTTTGAAAAGGTTTCTTTGTGGTAGAAGAAAATTAACATCAGACAAAACTAAGGTTTCTGTCTGATTCTGCCACTATCTACGTAGACTTTATAAAACAATGTTTTTCAATTGTTTTTGTAGTTTAGAAATTACTTTCATATATAGTGTCTCTTTACACCCTTAACTCCTTCGCCATGACTGTTCAACTCAACACACATCCAGTCTGTTAACCAAGTCTCATGAATTCTCCTTTCTTTCATCAGAATCTTATTCCAGCTCACACTTTCATTCTTTCGGTGGATCACTGCCCTAGCTGATTCTACTTTTGAATCTTCATCTTTCAACTATACAGACTTCAGAAGGATATTTTAAAACATAGCCTATAGCTTTGCATCTACTCTAGGATCAAGGTAGAACTCCTTAGATCGGTATACAAGGCACTTGATCCCGTTTCCTCTTGTCTTCCCTCTGTCTTTCCTCCATCTCCAGCTGTGTCTCCTACCTGTACTATTTCACACTGTACCTTTCTTAGTATTGTTCAATCAGCCTGGAGTGATATATTCTTCCACGTGCTTGCCAGGATCTGTCTGTCTACCCACATTTACCCATCAAAGATATGTGAGAGGCCTAGTCAACACTTGCTCATATTTCCAGACTGAGTTCAGCCCCTACCTTCTCTGAAGCCCTTTCTGTAATCCTCACACCAGTGGTGGACTCACCAGCCCCCATCAGCCCTCTGTGCCTTGTCCCATATTTTTATTGAGACACTGTGGTTGCTTGACTTTGTTTATCTATCTGTTTCCCCCATTGGACTTCAAGGTCTTTGAGGGCAGGGTTCAAAGCTTTCCTATTTTTGTATTTCTGGGAGTTGACTGGAGATTTGAGTCCTTAGTACCCAGTTGGATGGCTGGTTGGTTCAAAGGAGACTTAGGGAGACCTCAGCCCTTCAAAGAAGGTAGGGCTTCCTATGCAGGTTTATCCTATGCAAACATCAGGGACAACCAAAAAGGTTATCATGCTGCTAGTAAGAATGAGTCAGGATTAGAGCCTTGGTATTCTAACTATAAGTTCAGTGTTCTTTCTGTAATGCCTCCCTTACCGTTTTGTTACTTTGTACTTAAATCAAACATTCTATGTGATGAGATGATTGAAAATTTAACCTTTTACTCAGGTTAACTGTCTGGATGGTGGAGGAAGTTACAAGATGATGGCATGAGTCTCTTGAATATCCTGGGCCATCTCGCATATTTCTGTAAGGTCTTCTAGGTCATATTGTTTGCTTGACTGTTCCTGGGAACCTGGAGACTCTAGTGATGCAGACATAAGAGCTTGTAAGCTTCTGAGATTACTGGTTATTTCTCCCTTAGTTGTATGCCTTGACTAGGTGGACTCCTAGGGGAAAGTATAAGTTTATAGGATCCTTCTTATTGCTACCTGAAGATTTATATTTTCTAGCACTTTCTAGGATTTTGAGGGGTGAGTATGGGGTGGAAGATATAGTTTCTTTTACTTCAGTACAATTGGGAGCATTGGCATCAGGCTTTAGAGGTTTCCAGACAATTCTCCAGCTTATAAAAAGTGATACAGCTCTAAATACTCCATAAACAGTACAGTGACTAGTGTACTAGGGGATTTTTCTGGCTNTATGGGGTGGAAGATATAGTTTCTTTTACTTCAGTACAATTGGGAGCATTGGCATCAGGCTTTAGAGGTTTCCAGACAATTCTCCAGCTTATAAAAAGTGATACAGCTCTAAATACTCCATAAACAGTACAGTGACTAGTGTACTAGGGGATTTTTCTGACTCTGAAAAGCCTCAACTCTATGATCCCATGAAAACTCATTTTCTCACTGGTCGTTGAGTTTCCATGTTTCTGAAATAAGGTTGTATCAGCTTCCTGTCTTGTGTCTTAATTTCCTGTCTGTCTCTTCTTCTCCCACTCTTGATTTGTATTTGTGTTCTTATTCTTCTCTCCTGGATCTGACTTTCTTCATCACTTAAAACAGCCAAGATGTAGGTCTGAAGTTCTAGGGTCTGATTTACCCTCTTAATTTGCCAATTTATCTATTTTCATCAAACAGTATTCACTGTTTTTTTTTTTTCTCTAGGAAGCCAAAATGTATTTAAGACAGAAGAGGGGGATAACACCATTTGTTCTATCCACTCTCCTAAAGTATTATTATAATCTTTTATTTTGCTGTAGTTTCAAACTGATAGAAAAGTTGCAGGACTAGTACAAGGAACTCTCAAATGAACTTTACTTAGATTCACAAATTGCCTGTGGTTGCCTCATTTGCTCTGTCATTCTGTTCTGTTATTTGGTCTCTTTCTCTTCCTATGCATGTTTTCCGAACCACTGGAGAATAAGTTGTAGACAGTCCCCTTTACTTCTTTTTTTTTTTTTTGGCTGCATCAGGAATAGAACCTGTGCCCTCTGCAGTGGAAATGTAGAGTCCTAACTGGATCACAGCGAAGGCCCATGTAGATAATCCCTTTTTGCCACTAAATGGGTTGTTGTATATTGTCTAAAAATGAGGATATTCTCTTTTAGAACAACAGTCCAATGGTCAAAATCAAGACATATAACAGTGATACAATACTGTTATTTGATCCAGAGTCCATGGTCAAATAGGAGAAGGCAATGGCAACCCATTCCAGTACTCTTTCCTGGAGAACCCCAGGGACAGAGGAGCCTGGTGGGCTGCCGTCTGTGGGGTCGCCCAGAGTTGGACATGACTGACACGACTTAGCAGCAGCAGCCATGGTCAAATTTCATTCATCATTCCACTGATGTCTTCATAGCTGTTTCAAAACCTCCCCTCCCAAATCCAGCATCTAATGCCTGATCACGCATTGTATTTAGTAGGTCAAGACATACGGTTTGTAAATGTTCATGGTGCAAGAAAGAGAACAGTATACAGGAAATACTGTTCTTTGTTGTAAAATGCCAACTATATCATGAGTACTCAGTGACTGTATGTGAGAGTCCACATGCATGAAATCAAATTTTAAAATCATTATAAGTTATTCCCCCGCTCACATTCTCATAGTCATCATTAGGGCTGAAGATCACCTTCCCATGAAATAAATTATTTTAGCCTGGTACCCTGGGATGATTAGAAATCACTTGTTCCTGTTTCCCTTTTTCTCGCCCCCTCCTCAATTTTAACTTTTTATTTTTCTGTGTTAAACAATTATTAGTCATATAAAGCATTTTATGGAGAAGAGTACAGTATAGGTAATTTCTAGTAAATGAAGTGAGAGTTTAATCAAAGGTTTGTTCCTCATGCTACCTAAAAGTAGAAATAATAAAAGAATTCTAGGCCTCAAAAACACTTCTGGATCTGGCTATAATAGTTGTGATTTATTCATTAATTATTTGTATCATGATGAGAAAGACAAAGCCTGTAAGAAAAAATTAGCATTTCTGTTCAGAAATGGTATTACCTAATTTATTCATAGCTTTCAGCAATTTTTAGTGTTATCAAAAAATAAAATTTCCATCAAAGTTTTGTATAGTTATTTTAGCACTGAATATATTCAGAAAACTGCTGTAGGCACTGAAGGCAATTATGAAAAGACCAGTTCCCAGAAGTTCTGGGAAATGGCATTATAGTTGAAACAGTGTTTCTTCGTACTCCCCTTTCCCACCTGCCTGTCTTAAAAGAAACTTGTTTTAACCAGAAGTGTATGTCACTTGTTGCAGCTTTTTTTTTTTTTTTTTAAAGAACTGTATTTGACATCATGGTTTTTGTAAGATGAGTTTTGTTCTCTGTATCATGAACTGCTGGTCTGGGGATCCTTAGAAATCTTGGAAGCTAGTTCTGTAATTAGTAGTTTCTATTAAATGTTTATTGATGAAGATAGATATGATATCACTTATTCTGAAGGACAATTAGAAAAGAGGCCAAATTATATGAGTAGAGGAAGCACGGACTTCCCAGTAGCTCAGATGGTAAAGAATCTGCCTGTAGTGCAGGAGACCCGGGTTTGATCCCTGAGTCGGGAAGATCCTCTGGAGAAGGAAATGGCAGCCCATTTCAGTATTCTTGCCTGGAGAATTCCATGGGCAGAGGAGCCTGGAGGCTACAGTCCATGGATTAGCAAAGAGTTGGACACGACTGAACGACTAACACTCTACTCTAGAGGAAGCATTGGTGGTGAAAGTGTAGACTATATAGATTTTTGGCAAAGGGTAAGATGGAGACTGGGGAAAGATTAGGAAAGGTGTCTGCTTGGCCATGGATTGGAGTATGAGCAGTGTTGGGCAGAAAGAGCCCATTCCTATGGTAGGAACATCACGTGCAAAGGCCCTGGGGTAGAAGAGGACTTGGTGTGTCTGTGGGACTCTACTGTCTAGACCTGTATAGATTTGTATACTGATAATCACCATCCATGGGGATTTCTTATTTGTTAGTAATGAAGAAGAATCATACAATTTTAGAGCTTGAAGGGACATTGAAGAATAATCTTCAAGTTTTTCTCTTGCAGAAACTGAACATAAGGAGATGATTTGCTCCAGATCACCCAGTAAGCCGATTGCTAAGCTTGGGCCAAAATCAGATCTGACTGCACTGCCTTGTTCTGAAAAGGATGTGTTTGGGTTGCCCAAGTAGCTGAGGGAACTTTTACAGCTTCAATAATATGTTCATGCACAGAACAGACTCCCATCTAGTGATTATTCAGACCCCTTTGCCTAAAAATTCTTGTCATTTTTCTACTTTTGAAGCTTTGCTCTTTCTGTAACTAATAGTTCTCCTTATATTCATCCAAGTACCATCTCAAGTTCTCTTTTTTAAAAACAGCTAAAATTTTTTAAAATTATTTTTTAAAATTGAAGTATAGTTGATTTACAACCTTGTGTGAGTTTCTGGTGGACGGCAAAGTGATTCAGTTATGTTTGTGTGTGTGTGTGTATGTATGTGTTCAGTTCGGTTCAGTCGCTCAGTCGTGTCCGGCTCTTTGTGACCCCATGAATCGCAACACGCCAGGCCTCCCTGTCCATCACCAACTCCTGGAGTTCACTGACTCACGTCCATCGAGTTGGTGATGCCATCCAGCCATCTCATCCTCTGTTGTCCCCTTCTCCTCCTGCCCCCAGTCCCTNTTAGTTGCAGCAAACGAGGTATTCCTTGTGACATATGGGACCCAATTCCCTGATAAGGGATCAAATCCAGGCACCCTGCATTGAAAGCATAGAGTCTCAGCCACTGGACCACCAGGGAACTTCCCAAACAATAATTTTGAGGGTCTATTTTTTTGAGAGTTTATATTTTGAGGGTCTGTATTTCGAAAGATACTTGAAGATGATGAATAGTTCCCAGTGACCACCTTTAAAGTTTTATAAATTTTTTGAGGATTCATGTGCTCTTAATAAGTCAAATTACAAAAACAATTAAACTAATTCTTAGGTGGCATCACAGAAGTGTTCAGCTGAGTTTTAGGTAGAACATAGATGAGAACGGACATTTAATGATGGAAAAATGGTGTGAAAAAAGGAAAACTTTTATTTTGCCTGTCTCAGCACCACTACAGTATCTATTATTAATAAACTTTATCATTAACTGTTGGCTCCTAAGCATATGATCACTTAACATACTGTTTTGGGCTTCCCAGGTGGCTCAGTGGGTAAAGAGCCCTCCTTCAACATGGGAGGCAAGACACAGGAGACTTGTGCTTGACCTCTGGGTTGGGAATAACCCCTGGAGGATGGCATGGCAACCTGCTCCAGTATTCTTGCCTGGAGATCCCATGGGCAGAGGAGCCTAGTGGGCTACAATCCATGGGGTCGCATAGAGTTGGACACGACTGAAGCCTCTGAACATGAACGCAACATTCTGTTTTGGTTCTTAACTATAACTTTTCACTCCTATTAAATTGAGGATGTCTGCACGCATGTTCAATTAGACTTGGTCAATGATTTTTGTTTTCTTCTCTTTTTGTCCTAGTTTTGCATTGTTTTCATCATATTACCTTTTTTTAAAAAAATGAACCGGATAGCATCTCATCTCTTTCCATGCTCTGTATAAGATGAAAATAATCTGTTATTTGAAAATTTAGTAGAATATGTCATTTGGGCATGGTAGAATTTTGCAATATCATTCATTTTTATTTTTGATAATTCCTCTATCGATTTTTCTACTTCTTCTTGAGTCTATTTTGTCCAAATGTATTTCTTAAAAAATTATCTGGGTTTAAAAAATTTTTTTTAATTTATTGCTAGAATGGCATAGCTGCAATAATGCTGTGTAATAAGCCACCCCCAAATCAGTGATATACAGCAACATTTCATTCAGCTCACACACCTCTAAGACAGTTGGGAATTGGTTAATTTGGTGGTCTGGCTCCATATCTGAAGGTATGTCTCACAGGCTTCTTGGACCACCTGGTTACCCATGAGAAAAACATGAGCCATATTCTCATGGCAATGGCAGAAGTTCATGCTGCTGCTGCTGCTGCTAAGTTGCTTTAGTTGTGTCCGACCCTGTGTGACCCCATAGACGGCAGCCCACCAGGCTCCCCCGTCCCTGGGACTTTCCAGGCAAGAACACTGGAGTGGGTTGCCATTTCCTTCTCCAATGTATGAAAGTGAAAAGTGAAAGTGAAGTCGCTCAGTTGTGTCCGACTCTTAGCAACACCATGTTAGATAAGTGGAAATAGGTGATACCTCTTAAGGACCAAATTCAGAACTGGAGCACTGTCAGTTCAAACTCATCAACCAATGTAAGTCTCAAGGCCCAGCCTTAATATCAATAACCTCAGATACACAGATGACACTACCCTTATGGCAGAAAGTGAAGAGGAACTAAAAAGCCTCTTGATTAAAGTGAAAGAGGAGAGTGAAAAAGTTGGCTTATAGCTCAACTTTCAGAAAATGAAGATCATGGAATCTGGTCTCATCACTTCATGGGAAATAGATGGGGAAACAGTGGAAACAGTGTCATGCTGGGGTCCAGCCCTGTTGGATCCAGGGTGATTCGAAGGTGGGGACGGAGTAGGCATCCTAGGAAAAAACTTATTCAATTACAGACATAGAGAGAGATTAGAAATGGATAGTGTAGTAGGAAAATTAGTGGAGAAAAAGAGGCTGAATAACTTGGTTTATGTGGAATGCCAATCACCACCTACATAGGCCACAGGCGTCTTTCTGTTCTCCCAAAGGAGAGGAGGCACTGAAGCCTCCCCGGTCCAATCTTTTAAGCCCAGGCATAATTAGTAGGCTTGGTGAGTACCCATTCCCCAGATGGGAATTTAGCCAGAAGGGGAAAGAAAGAACGACACAGGGGAATCAGCCTTTCCAGAAACTGATCTCATTTTCTTTATTTTCAGGTTTGCTTATATACCTTTTTTTTTTTTTTTTTTTTACACATAGGGATGAATACAGAGTCATGCGAGGGTCAGCAGTCCTGTCCTTTATCAAAATCAGGTGCTTCATGTAAAAAAAGGTCTTAGGGGTTTTACATCATCTTCTGGCCATGAGGCCTGCTGACACTTTATGACCCTTTTTTTTCTGATAACCAAAAAACTTATTTTTTCCGAGTGTTTTTTCTTAAACCAGGCACCACCCTCCAATAAAGTTACATTTCTATAGGGTGAGGGTGTAGTGAGTTACAATCAAGAAAGGAACTTATTTAATCCAAGGTTAACATGATTAACCTTAAAGGTTAATACTTATTTCTCTTATATGCTAGTTATATTCATTATAAGGGCAGGGAATATGGAGATTTAACAGCAAACATCAGCCCAACAAGTGAAATCCTTTCGCCAATGTTCCCCTTAAGATCTATTTAGTCTTAAGATAGTGATAAAGTTACATTTTTACATAGCAAGGACACAGTGATTTATAACAAAGTACAGTGATCTTAACAAAGGAGAAAATTCATTAACTCAAAAAGTCTAGTATTGCTAACATAAAAAACTACTATATTTCTTTTTCTATATTCCAAATACATTGATTAATATATTCCCAGGTACCTAAGGACTTGGATGCCTGGCAGCAATCATTGACTCAACAATGAGAAAAGCCCTATGCTAATTAAGACCTTCAAAATACCCCAAACTCTCTGTGCTGTTCATGGTTGAGAGGTAGTAAACAATCATGTGCTAGTGGCAGGAGTATGGATAATCCTATCACACAAGCTAGTTTGTCAGCAGAGAAGTTTGACTTGAGACACCTTGTCACACCCAGGGCAGGGAATTAGTAGCAATTATTGTCACAAGAAATGAAAAACCCTTCACCAATATAATTCCTAATCAACCCACTATACTAATAAATTCTAACTTCCCCAAAGAATCTGCCTTTAGTAAGTCTAAAACATCTCGTGCCTCTCACTGTTGGGAGGCTGTAAACAATCACATGTGGCCGGACGAACCTATACAGGCAGGCTAGATAACCTTCAGAGGAGTTCATAAGCTGAAACACTCTTGTCACGCCCAGGAATTTTTATTAACTGGAGCTGCAAGTTAACCCCTTCTCCAAGAGAAATGGTTATGGGAGAGAGCCCCCCGTAAAGTCAGAGATGTAGGTGAGAGCATAAAACAGACTCTGGTTTGTGGGGTAGATGCTTGGGAACAGGGGGTTTCCTGAGGCTTGATCACGCCTTTGCGTATGCCAAGCCTCGTTCCTCATGACCTTTGCCATGAGCGGAGTTGCTCACGCTGGTCCCCGGTAGTGTCAGACTTTATTTTGGGGGGCTCCAAAATCACTGCAGATGGTGATTGTAGCCATGAAATTAAAAGATGCTTACTCCTTGGAAGAAAAGTTATGACCAACCTAGATAGCATATTCAAAAGCAGAGACATTACTTTGCCGACTAAGGTCCGTCTAGTCAAAGCTATTGTTTTTCCAGTGGTCGTGTATGGATGTGAGAGTTGGACTGTGAAGAAAGCTGACCGCCGAAGAATTGATGCTTTTGAACAGTGGTGTTGGAGCAGACTCTTGAGAGTCCCTTGGACTGCAAGGAGATCCAACCAGTCCATTCTGAAGGAGATCAACCCTGGGATTTCTTTGGAAGGAATGATGATAAAGCTGAAGCTCCAGTACTTTGGCCAACTCATGTGAAGATCTGACTCACTGGAAAAGACTCTGATGCTGGGAGGGATTGGGGGCAGGAGGAGAAGGGGACGACAGAGGATGAGATGGCTGGATGGCATCACTGACTCCATGGGTGTGGGTCTGGGTGAACTCCAGGAGTTGGTGATGGACAGGGAGGCCTGGCATGCTGCGACTCATGGAGTTGCAAAGAGTCGGACACGACTGAGTGACTGAACTGAACTGAACTCCCTCTTAGAACTGCTTTTGTTGCATCCTATAGTTTTAGATCTTCATGTTTTCACTGTTCTTTGTTTCTAGGAATGTTTTGATTTCCCTTATTTCTTCATTAACCTGTTCATTATTTAGAAATGTGTTGTTAACCACCATGTGTTTGTGTTCTTTAATTTTATTTTTCCTATTATTGATATCTAGTCTCATAGTGTTGTGGTCAGAGAAAATGCTTGATATAATTTCAATTTCCTTAAATTTACTGTGGATTGATTTGTGACCCAAGATGGAAAATGTTCCATGTGCACTCGAGAAGGATGTGTATTCTTCTGTATTTGGATGGAATGTGCTGAAGATATCAGTTAGGTCTGTTTGCTCTAATATTTCCTTTTGGGCTTATGTTTCCTTATTAATTTTCTGTTCTGTTGATCTGTCCATTGGTATAGGTGTGATGTTAACATGCCCTACTATTATTGTGTTACAGTCAATTTCCCCTTTTTTGTCAATGTTCACCTTATGTATTGAGGTGCTCTTGTGAGGATACTTCAGAGAAGGCAATGGCACCCCACTCCAGTACTCTTGCCTGGAAAATCTCATGGATGGAGGAGCCTGGAAGGCTGCAGTCGATGGGGTCGCTGAGGGTCAGACACGACTGAGCGACTTCAGTTTCACTTTTCACTTTCATGCATTGGAGAAGGAAATGGCAACCCACTCCAGTGTTCTTGCCTGGAGAATCCCAGGGACAGAGGAGCCTGATGAGCTGCCGTCTATGGGGTCGCACAGAGTCGGACACGACTAAAGTGACGTAGCCTTAGCCTATGAAGGTACATAAATAGTTAAAATTGTTATGTCTTTTTCTTGGACTGATTCCTTGATCATTTGGTAGTGTCCTTCTTTATGTCTTATAATAGTTTTGATTTTAAGGTCTATTTTTTCTCATATGAGAATTGCCAATTCGGCTTTCTTTTGATTTCCATTTGCATGGAATATCTTTATCCATCCTCTCACTTTCAGTCTGTATATGTCTCTAGGACTGAAGTGGGTCTCTTGTAGACAGCATCTATATGGGTCTTGTTTTTGTATTCATTCAGCCAGTCTGTGTCTTTTGGTAAGAATGGGAGAAGATAACAGCAAATAAAACAACTGATAAAGGATTGCTTTCTGAAATACAGTATCTCAAACAACTCAATCATCAAAACCATAGTCAAGAGCTGCAAAAATAAACTAGTGAGACCACATCAAACTCAAAACTTTCTACATAGTTTAAGAAGCCATCGATAAAATGAAACGACATTGTAAGTTTTTCTTTCCAAAACAGAAGCCTGTGTCTTCCTGGCATTGCATTCTTTATCTTCAATCAGGTGTTTGGTGATTGACATTAACAGTATACATCCTTCATTCAATAGATCATCCTACACTGAGCTATACGTGCTAAGAATACCTTACTAAGTATAAAAAACTAATAATTACATAATCTTGCTGCTGCTACTGCTGCTAAGTCGCTTCAGTCGTGTCCGACTCTGTGTGACTCCATATGATTTTTAGGATTTTCGAGTCCATTGTTTTCTACATTCTATTTCAAAATTGAAACACCTAGTAAGGAAAAATGAGTAGGGGACGTCAACAATACATGGATAGAAAGTCAGTTAAAACTGAGAGCATTACTGGATTATAATTTGGGGGACTGTATTATTACTAATACTTGTAATTTTATTCCCTTTAATTCTCTGCTATACTAAGTTGGTATTTATTTAAAATAGTAATACCAACATAGAGACACATGGTACTCAAGTTACAGTAGATTGAGAAAGACAAAGCTTATAAGGCAGGAAGTGAAAACATAGAAAATTAGCAAGGGTATCAAAACAAGGGGCAGTGTTGCCTAGAAAGAAAGCAGAGTTCTCTAATTTTTTGGAGACAACACGAACAAGCCAGATGTGAGCCAACTAGCTTAAGCTGTATACCAGAAACTGCACCAGAAGGAAAATGAAGTTCATAAAATATGCTGATGTTAAACGCCAAAATCCAGACAGTAAGAGAATAGGATAGAGTTTATGTAGATGCTGAAAATTACTCCAAGAGGTAGACATGGAAGCAAACACACGAATGAGCATCAGAAAAATCAAAGCACAAAAGAGTCTGAAAAATAAATTGTAAAGAGACTTGGTGTCTGATCAAAAGAATAAGAGAATCAATTAGAAAACCAAAATATAGAGACTTGTGCACATGATAGACCCAGACAATGGTCAGCAGAGAAAATTTCAGCCTTAGTGACCAGCGAACAGAAGCCTCCAGCATCAGGAACAAACACCCTGGGCAGGACTCACGACTGTGCGCTTCTGGGAACAGCCTCAATTTCAAAGTTTGGACACTATACCACCTAAAAGTGAATGCAGACAAGGATTATAGCTTGCTCTGACACTGAATCAAGACAGCAGTGTTTGTTAGTTTACTTTTCTCATTCAACTATAAAGTTAATGAGTCCCTAACCAAGGATAACTGACACGATCAGTTTCCAGTCAGACCCTCTTTAGTCATACAATGGATAATGTGAACCTGTGATATGATCCCCAGTAACAGTGTTTATAATTGAATTTATTGATGTTTAATTGAAGGGTAATTGCTTTACAATACTGCACTGCTTTCAACAAAACATCAGCGTGAATCAGCCATAGGTATACCTATGTCCCCTGCTCTTGAACCACCTTGCCACCTTCCTTCCCATCCCAACCCTCAAAGTTGTTACGGAAAAATATGGAAAGTTTCACAAATTTGTGTGTCATCCTTGGGCAGGGACCATGTTAATCTCCTCAGTATTATTCCAATTTTTTAATATATGTGCTACCAAAGCAAACACAAGAATAACAATTTAACAGAAAAAAATCATATAGTCATCTACCCATAGAAGATCAGTCACATTAGAATTAGGGTATTCTGCTATATTTATCGCCTCTTATAAAATCGAATTTTATAAGTCCAAGTTCCATGATGGAATTAAGCATATATTTATACATAACACATGTATTCATGCACAGAAATATATGCACACAAATATGTCTATGTTATGCAAGATATTATTATCCTTGCCTGTCACATTAAGCTCTTTAGTTGATGAGAGAGATAGTCCCAAATTTCTCCAACTTATATGTCTTCATTCTGAAAACCACTTCTTTTATTTTCATCACCTAATTTTAATTAACTATTTTATTCTTAGTACTATGCCCCTTTAACTAAATAAGAACAGAGAAACTAAATAAGAACAGAGAAAACCTAGTAACTGTTGATATCTTATCCTGAATTAAATTACCATTCTTCTGGGAAATTGGAAAAATAATCCTGTTCAGATCACATTTAGGAAGATAAAATCTCTATTTTATCAGTTCTCTTGTCCAAACTCAATTTTTGCTCACTTTAGCCTTAAATTCTTCTTACTTACAAAGGATGGACAGGAATAGTAATATTAAAATCATGCATGCAAGAGTCTATGATTTTATGCTTTTGTTGGCCAAAGGTAGGGCCAGGAATAATTTCTGAAATATTACAATACATCACGGAAGCATGAAGGTCTAGTTCTACAGTCAAAGAGGAGATTTTTGGAGATTGTTCAAAAACTAAGATCTGTGGGTTGTCAGGATGTACTCCACATTAGACAGATAAATTTTGTCCCTAAAAAGTCCAAGTCAGGAAAGGGTAGGCCTTGTTTGCAGAGCCAATAACGTTGTCTTGGGTGCTGACCAGGTAATATTCTTGTTTTACCATTTGGAGAGATATTTGCTGTTTTCTTGAAGAAACAAATGTAACGATAAGATTAAAGTTGCATAAAAGTAGAAGAGCTGTCAAGGTGCCTAGAAGAAAGGCTAACCAACAAAACCAGGCCCCCACACTGATAACTGTCAAAGACTGTAACAGTGAGTGTTTTATAGACAGAGCAGAACAAGTGGATAAAAACCAGTGTTCTGGGGTCACTGCTGTTTTGCAGTCAAAGACAAAATATTTTTTTCTTTAAGCAGAGTCATCACAGCTCCGGATGTGGTTCCAGTTACACACATGCAGACCAAGAGCCCACAGGCATGTGTGATGTGACATCAGGAAGTGAACAGATGAGTGTTTTGGTGCCCAGTCACCTGCATCTGCTAATAATGGGACCTGGGGAAAATCTTGCCCTCTCCAAGTCATCACATCTTCATTAACATAACTTGATGATCATAGTGAAGATTAAGGTTATTTCACAGGGTTCTGTGAAACACAAATTTTAAGATGTTTTAAAGCTTTTGGGAAAGTATCAAAGACATGCATGGAGTTACTAAGGTGAGTGAGCAGATCCAAGGTACAGTATCCTTTTTCTCTCAGTATTCTGTTTGTACTCAAAAGTAGCGATCAGTCAGTCATGTGCTTACTCTTACCCCAACGTGATGATAAACCACACAGATCACTTGGACTTTTCTTGTCATTTCAGTGTCTAAAATTCAAGCATTAGTCAATGTAGAGTGAAAAAATTACAAACTCCTAGATTGGCCTTGCTGCCAGAGTCTGAAGAGTCCCAACATTAAACTATCTTTAAAAAAATGGCCTAGACACTCTGGCTCAGAATTAAGTGCCAAATATTTGCAGAGCACAGAAGTACTTCTGGGAGCAATATAAAATTACAGGGAGTAACTTACTTCTCCAACTATCTATCTGTGCAAACATCATCATCCATCTAAATTTACACAGAAGACACTCCTTCTTTCCCACCCCAGCTACTACAGCACCAACTCCTGCTATGAGCTACAGGGAAAGAGAAGGCTTCCTTCCACAGGATGGATTTGATAACCTCAGGTGACTAGATCATCTCAGAATGGCTCATGTTTTTATTTTAGCAGGGTCCTGCCTGCTCCATTTGCTGGTCATGTCAAATCTGCTCTTGTGCCAGGCAACTCATGCCTGTTCTGCTGTCCTGACATGTTTGACATCCCCCTGGAATCCCTTACAGACCTGCTTATCGATGCCGCCAGGCTGTCCCACGACTTCCATAACCTTTCCACCATAATGTTCAATGAGTTTATAAGTACTGTGGTGGTGTTGGTTTAGTTGCTAAGTCGTGTCCAACTTTTGTGACCCCATGAACTGTGTAGCCTGCCAGGCTCCCAGAAGGTACCTTCGCTTAAGTGACTGGGCTATACTATACAAGAAGTATAATTCGGCATCAGCCGAATTTCAAATAGCAGAGTCTCTAGGTCAAAGAAGCCGTCAGCTCATAAGATGTGGAAATTGAAGAAAGATCAGTTTTCTGAAATCTCTAAGATTCCTAAGAAGTACAATAACTTTTTCAATTTCCATTCATTCATTTCCTTTTGTAAATTTCCAAAATAAGTGATTTTGTATTTGTCAGCCAAGAATGCCATAAAAGAACACAATAGACTCAGTGGAATCAACAACAGAAATTTATTTCCTTACAGTTCTGGGGGCTAGAAGTCCCAGATTAGGGCACCAGGAAGGTGAGGTTCAATTCTTTCCTTCCAGGCTGGATTCTCTGTGCGTCCTCACAGGGTGGGGGGTGGGGAAGAGAGATAGATGAAAAGACACAGAGACACAGAGGTAATTCTCTGGTGTTTTGCTTCATGAAGACACTAAACCTACTGGATCAGTGTTCCACCCTAACGGCTGATTTAACTTAAGGGGCTTCACTGGTGGCTCAGATGGTAAAGAATCTTCCCACAATGTGAGAGCCCTGGGTTCTATCCCTGGGTCTGGAAGATTCCCTGGAGGAGGAAACCGCAAGCCACTCCAGTATTCTTGCCTGAGAACTCTCATGGACAGAGGAGTCTGGTGGGCCACAGTCCATGCGATCCCAAAAAGTTGGAACCCTTTTCAAAACACAGTACTTTGACAGTTAGGGCTCTAACACATGAATTTGAAGAACACACATTCAGTCCACAGTACTACCTGACACAAAGCACTTTTAGGTGGGACTGGGGAAAAGGAAGCATGTTGATTTTCTGGTCCTTCAGTGTCTCTCTGGGCTTTCTTCTCCAGGCTCAGGTCAATAGGCAATAAATGAGAACTGCTCTGCAGTGAACTGTGTGGATGGAACATGTTAAACAAAGCTGAATCCTGGTCACAAAATCAAATAATGTTAGTTTTTTTAATGCTACAAATTATTGTTTTAAGATTTGCAATGAATAGCTTTAGAGCTACAATAGAAGAGGTATTTAAAATTGGAAACAGTTATTCTCTTTCTAAGGAAGGTATTTGATGGGACTGGGGAAAAGGAAGCATGTTGATTTTCTGGTCCTTCAGTGTCTCTCTGGGCTTTCTTCTCCAGGCTCAGGTCAATAGGCA
The DNA here is from genome assembly GCA_006408695.1 of Aepyceros melampus. Classification (NCBI taxonomy): domain Eukaryota; kingdom Metazoa; phylum Chordata; class Mammalia; order Artiodactyla; family Bovidae; genus Aepyceros; species Aepyceros melampus. The sequence goes on from SJXQ01004805.1 coordinate 191,938, forward strand.
ATAAATGAGAACTGCTCTGCAGTGAACTGTGTGGATGGAACATGTTAAACAAAGCTGAATCCTGGTCACAAAATCAAATAATGTTAGTTTTTTTAATGCTACAAATTATTGTTTTAAGATTTGCAATGAATAGCTTTAGAGCTACAATAGAAGAGGTATTTAAAATTGGAAACAGTTATTCTCTTTCTAAGGAAGGTATTTGAAAGTTGTATGTTAATTCTTTTAGGTCAATCAAAGAGCACACAGTAAAGCAGACAGCTAATAAAAAGCGGTGATAAAGGTTTCTATTCAATTCACATAGTTCTTTTTAAACACTAGTTTTTCTTTCATCCTCCAGTTTTGACTATCCATTTTTTTCCAACTCTTCCAAGTAATCTCTTGAAATGTGCATAACTTTCGCTAAAGATTAGTTTTTCTCTATCAATGTATTAGCTAGATTTTTCTACTCTTATTATTCTCAGTCCATTGCTTAGTATTTCCTATAACTTTATGCCATGTTTTTCAGCTGTACCATTTTGTCTCCATAAACAACATTGTATTCTGCATCTGGGATGAACACTAAGGTTTTTGGTGGGCGGATTCAGAGATAAGTCAGAGTCATAACTGTATAACTCCTTATAAGGGAATATATTGGCTCTAACCCACAGTAAACAAGAGATTAAATGAGTAAATACAGGTTCATGCATGCATTCTAAGTCACTTCAGTTGTGTCCAACTCTTTGCAACCCTATTGACTGTAGCACAAGAGGCTTCTCTGTCCGTAGGATTGGCCAGGCAAGAATACTGGAGTATGCTAATATACCCTCTAGTAAGTGAGGCTCCTCACCTAGGGATCAAACTTGGGTCTTCTTATATCTCCTGCATTCGCAGGAATGTTCTTTACCACTGCGGTCACCTGGGAAGCACCTAGTATTGGTACAAAAGTACTATATTTGGTTCAAATACTAAAAAATAAAAAAAAAAAAGATAATGATTAACTAGAGAAGGGAAAAGGTTGAACTTAGAAAAGTTAGATGTAAAATCATTTCTATAAAGACAATGTATAGAAAAAGTAGGAAACAAATGACTTTCAAATTTTGTGATGCTCCCCATCAAAAAAATTACACATCTATCACACAGCTTAATGTTCTGGTAATGGGTTCATCTATGAATGTCCAACAACCCTAACTAACTGACTGATCACTTTCAGGATGAACAATATGCCCAGGGCAAACTACTATATCAATGCCACCAAGAGCTGCCACACCATTCCTTCCATACTCCCGAAGAAAGAGAAAAAGCCAAACAGATGAACATGAGTCTTTCACCTGGGTTTTTCACCACATCAGATGAGATAGTATATAGTTTACCAGGCTTCAGATTATTAGAGGTAATGGTAACTGTACATGCAGAAAAAAGTGGAGGAACCATAAGCAATTGAAAAAAAATTATATTATGCACTTGATGAAGTTTGAGCAGAATCAAGGGATGACTAAAGATCTATAGTAGCAAAATAAATAACAGATCTATAAATCACCCATGCAGACAACTTTAGTTCAACCAATGCATTAGACACTATTCTGTACGAAAATAGGAAATGAATGGGAACTTCCATGTGTAAAATATAAGATTGCAAAATTCATGAATATGTGAGAAACACACTCCAGTTTTGCGTACTCCCTGTTACTAGTGACTCTTACGTGTGAGTCCTATACTGCACCACCCAAGCCCCCGCATCTGCCTTTCAAGGCTCTCCTGATTCTGCTTCTACTTCTCTGACACCTCCTTCATTTGTCATTCTCAATGACTCCTCTGTCACCTTTTATTCTTCTAAATAGTGTTTCCAAATGTGGAGTTGTTACACTGAGGCATAGTGGTAATAAATGATACTGTGTTATATTCGCTTGGCTGTGTATAGAGGTCATTCAGGCACATTATCTCATTTGAGTCTCACAACATCCCAAGGAGATCTGAAATTTGAAATTAGAAATCTGAGCTATGAAGGAGGAAATAAGGATATCCATTTCTGAATGTGTACTATCTGCCAGACCCTTTATTGGGTGATTTACATATTTTAGTTACTTCCTTCAGTCCTCATAACTAGCCTGTGGAACAAACTTAATGTCCCCTTTTGCAGATGAAGTTTTCTTTCTAAGGATCAGAGAGGTTACATAACTTGCCCAAGATTACACAGCTAGTCAGAGGTAGAATTAAGATTTAAGTGCCTATCTTCCAACTGCACATTTGAGTGCTCATTTTCTTCTCTTGTATCCAGTCTTGGTCTCATCATTCCCCCATCTCTAAGCTTCAAAATCTCATTATTTCTCTGAAACCTCTTTGCAACTTTATAAGGTGGGAAATATTATTGCAATCCTCAGATGAGGAACCATAGACTCAAAAAATATGACATGACTTACCAAAGGTTCACTCATCCATTCCTCTACCTTCTTATGTTAGAGACGGGGAAGAGAAAACCCAGAAAGCATGCCCAAAGTCAACCTGCAATTTAATGACTGAGCCAGGAAGGAATCTGGAATCCCAGAATTCTAGTGTTTCATCGTTTACATCCAGTTGTCTCAGATGAAAGACCAATCTTATGACTCCAGGTCAGAAACCCAGGCTCCTGATAACCATCACTGCCACCTACCTCTTATATCTAAAGGATCAGAGATGTTGGATCTCACCTTGCAAATGACTATTCACTTGGCAGCTGATTAACCAGGTGCCAGGTTCCTGGGGCACCATCTCAGCACTCACAAAAGTGGCTGGAAAGATATGAGCCACATCAGTTCTATGACCTCGGATGGTCAGCATCTGTCCATGGAAGAAAACTGTGTGGACATCTACCTCATGCCCATACCAAACAAGTGCCAGGCCACACGTTTCTGTGCGCACATACTTAGATCTGGCAAGTTTCCAAATACAAAGCCATTTATTGCTGCAAAATAAAACACAAAGAAAATATCAGAGTTAGGAAATGACAGCCCAATGAGAGAAGCCTTACCATCTGACAATAATAATAGGTGACACTTAGGTGAGGTTTCAAAAAGTACCCTGTGCTGACCATATGCATTATCTCATATAAATCTCACAAACAGATCTGGGAAATAGGCAGAATTCACTGGTATGGAAAAAAATGTGAAAATCTAGGCTCAGAGAGGTAAAGTTATTAATACTTCTCTCCCAAGACCACAGAGGTATTAAGTGGTAGAGCCAGGATTCAAACCCAGCAATCTGAGGAAGCTTTCTAAGAAATGGAGTTTTATTTTATAAACTTTTCCTTCTAGGTCAATTTCATCCTGAAATTTCCACAGGGAAATTGTTAAGTTAACTAACTAATTGTCATTACAAGCAATTGGTGTAAAACTCAAGAGAAATTTGAGCTGTGCAAATCATCTTTCACATAATCCCCTTGAGTTTTCACCTCCCCTTTGGACTCTGGTTTTGAGCCTACCTCTGTCACTATGTAAATCACTCTTATAATTAAACAAAAGCAAAAGCAACTTTTTTCATTTCTAAAATCCATTTTCTGTCCATGCCTTAGGACTTCTGTGCCTTTTGTTTGTTTTAAATTTAATTAAGATGGTTGTGGTGTTGGAGAAGACTCTTGAGAGTCCCTTGGACTGCAAGGAGATCCACCAGTCCATCCTAAAGGAGATCAGTCCTAGGTGTTCATTGGAAGGACTGATGTTGAAGCTGAAACTCCAATACTTTGGCCATCTGATGCGAAGAGCTGACTCATTTGAAAAGACCCTGATGCTGGGAAAGATTGAGGGCAGGAGGAGAAGGGGATGACAGAAGATGAGATGGTTGGATGGCATCACCAACTTGATGGACATGGGTTTGGGCAGACTCCGGGAGTTGGTAATGGACGGGTGGCCTGGCGTGCTGCAGTTCATGGGGTTGCAAAGAGTCAGACACAACTTAGCAACTGAACTGAACTGAACTGAACTGAACACCCTTATGGGAACCCATTTCTTCTCTCTATAAAACATGTAATTTTTCCAGTTTGCATCCTTTTTGAAACAAAGAAATGTTAGCTAGTTATATCATTGGGCAACATTAGCCAATGACTAATCATAGAGTATATGACTTTGGAATCAACAACCCTGGGCTGTTCCATGTTATAAGGCAAGGTACCTAATGGCAAGAACATAGTCTATGCGGTCAGAGAGACTAGGGTTGGAATTTTAGCTGTGCCATTTATTTTCTGTGTAATCCTACAGCCTTGGTTTACATGTTTCCATGAGTGAAACATGGAAAAGCCACCTACTACCCATGATCCTTGTGAGGATTAAAAAGAACCTGGTATGTGAAAACATTCACAAAATACTAGGCCCAGTGGAGAACCTCAATCAGTGTTCACTGTTATATGTGATCAATTACTCCCAGCTCACCATGCATCCTATTGCTCTCCTGAAAGCCCTCATCTTCTTTGTCCACTGAGGCAGGGTCTGAGCAGTAAGTGGCAATGTTTTCATTGATATGCCAGCTAAGGTTCTCATCTATCACACTAAAAAGTAGGAAGAAATCATTGTCCACATCCTGCCGCCGAGGAGGGAAGTTCCCATCCAGAGTTCCTATTGAAAGTAAGAAAAGAGCCTTTAAGAACCTTCTTTCTTTAGCAACAGTAAGCTGTAAGGGGTACTCACAAGTAAGGATAGAAAGAGTGGAGCCTTAAGGGTCCATCAGCAACAAAAAAGTATATAGAACCTTCTGCTGCTAATTTCTATTTCCAAACTCCTTAGATAAAGTCACCAATTCAGTTGAGCCTAGAACTTGATGGTGAAGTACATAGAATCTAGAATAATTCCCTCCCACCATCCCTGCCTATGTCTTCAACTCAGGGCCTTATTCTGACCACAACACACAGGTCTTCAGGACTGACTATACCTAAACATACAACATTTCCGACCAAACTTACAATCCTCCCCAAATTCTGATGGCTACACTTTCAATCCTATCCATAAAACTATTAATACACATTTATTATTATGTAACTTGATTTTCATCATTAATAATTTGAGGGTTTTTTTAAATGAAATAATAAAAAAAGGAGCAAGTATTTTTTAAATATTTTTGTTTTAAAAAATAAATAGAAAAAATAGTGAAAAGGGAGTTTGGTAGAGTTTATTCTTGCTAATAAATGGGGGTGTTAAATTAATGCTCTCCAGGATGTTGCTCAATATGTAGGTGATTCAATTTTATCACAGCTCCCTCTAGATATCCCAAATTGTATCTTCAGCTCACACTTGGGGCTTATACCTCTTTTACAGGTTATAAGGGGTCCAATGAGACCAGTAGCAATATCTCGTGGAGCATCTACATGAGAATGGTAGACCCAGGTGAGGCATGCTGGGTCAGCATCAGTGGGTGCATGGCCTTCTGGAATGGTCCAGTTGTAGATGTGGCTGCCTCCTGGGGGTACAGAATCATCAGCTTTCAGCCAACCAGAGGAACCATCTGGATACAAGGAACCTAAAAAATGAAATTGCACATGCTCAGTCCCAGAGTGAGGGAAACTTAGCAGATAGAGAAATCAGGAGAGTGCTGACATATGAGATATCCAGTTTCAGTTTTGTGGAAGGTAGAGTTCTAAAGTTCAGCACAGTATTCCTCATAACCTGAGGAAGGCCAGATTCAGGTAATATCTAGTCAAGAACCCTAGACTTCAAATCAACAGCAGGTTAAAAAGGTATCAGCCCTTGGGGAAGGAGATATGGCCATTGAAAGTACTATACAGCTTAACCTAGTAATGCTCCAGTGCAAAGCCAATGACACGAAAGCAAGAAAAAATAAAAATTCTCTTCCTCTGAGCACTCACTTTGGAAAACAAAAAGCAGACAACCACAGAATTTCAGTCTGAAGGCAGCTCAATTATCAAATGGTCTACTTATGAAAGAGAAAACAGAGGGAAATAATTTGCCCAAGGTGATAGGGGAGTTAACAATCAAGTTAGGACCTTCTGACTTCTCTATTCCTCACTCACTGGTGTGTCAGTATTATAAACTGTTGGGCCTGGGATAGTGGGAGCTATGGATGGGTAAACCAATCTGCCTCTTAAGAAGAAAATTCACAGAACACTCCTCTATTTCCAAAACAGTCAAATATTTTATGGGAATTTCATTCAAGCAATTTTTTGTGATAAAAGGTAAATTGAATCACTACATTTTTAATGAACAATTGAGGTTTAGAGAGGGGCAGTGACTTGCCCAAAGTTACACAGTGTATGAATAGCAGAGCTGATAATGGTACCCATATTTTCTCTGGGGAGAGTAACTGCCACTTCAGTTCAAAAAAGAAGACTATCTTCATTCCCAGCTTCTCTGTCTCTCTCATAAGACAGTAAAGAAAAAGGGATGTTTGCTGCAGGTAGGAGAAAGAAAGATTGGGATATTCTACCTTCTGAGTCCTTTTCATAGAATACACCATGGGGATGAATGGTATAAGGACGAGTGGCAAAATTCTTCAAGTGGATAAGGATGACATCTCCCACCTCAGCCCTCAACACTGGCCCCAGGAAGCCCAACCAGGCTGGTTGAACCATTTCATCCATGTATGAGTCATCCTTGTATTCCTTGTAGATGGTCTTCTTGTAGCTGTTTCCTATTCGGTTCTTGTCAGACTTCAAGAAGCTAGCAGCTACTCTGGGAAGGAAGGAAAGAGAGACTCACATTTTTGCCTTTCTTCTAGAGGAAGCTGACCAAAAAGTGACCATTTTTGTTTAGGGCAAAATAAGAAATGGGATTGTACTGATCAAAATATGAAAGCCTTAGGCTAGGATCTGATTGTTAGACAATGAGAAGTATTAACTTAGAGTGTATGAATTTGCTGATATGCACTTTTAACCTACAAAATGGGCTCCTCAGGTAGGATAGTGGTAAAGAACCCGCCTGCCAATATAGGAGACATAAGAGATGCGGGTTCAATCCAGGGTTGGAAGATCCCCTTTAAAAGAACATGGCAACACACTCCAGTATTCTTGCCTGGAGAATCACATGGACAGAGGAGCCTGACGGATTATAATCCATAGGGTCGCAAAGAGTCAGACATGACTGAAGCAACTTACCACTCATGCACACAACCTATAAAATAGGCAGATTCACACACTACAGCCTAATATACAGTAGTGGGGAGGCAACCAACTATGAACTGACCCTTTTTAAGTGCTCAACTTCCTATCCAGTTGGCTTGACTTAGTGTTGTCCTGCTATATACGGGAAGTCTTACAGCATAATGGTTAAGATCATAAACCCTGGAGCCAGGAAGTTTCAATTAAATGCCAATATTGCCATTTCCTCTGGAGAAAGGCATGGCAACCCACTCCCATATTCTTGCCTGGAGAATCTCCATGGACAGAGGAGCCTGGTGGGCCACACTCAATAGGATCACAAAGAGTCAGACACGACTGAAGTGACTTAGCATGCATGCATTGCCATTTTCAAATCTGTAGGACTTTTAACAGTTTGCTTAACTTCTCTGAGTATAATTTCTCCATATGTAAGATTGAGGCAATCATGGTATCAGCTGTTACTGGTGACTAAAATTATTAAAATACATGAAGAGTTTAGAAAAATGCTTATAAAATAGTAAAAAAAAAAAATGTTATCTATTACTTCAAAGTATTGGAAATGAGGGATAACAAAGTTATCCCTCACGGATACTTTTAATCCAGATTCTGTAACTCCAAAACTAGATAATTAGAAAGATGGTTTGTCAAAAAAAAAAAAAAAAAAAGATGGCTTTTTCTTACTCAAATTCTTCCTAGAGAACTCTGAGATGTTACCGTCAACTTTGGGAAAATCTGATGCTTTGGAGAGACAACATGATTCATGATCACAAAAGATTTTTTTAACACATTAATTTTTTTTCAGCTGATATTTGTGGAATGCATGCAGAGCTCTAAGATCAAGAAAATTTATTCCTGTAGGATCTATGAGAGGCTGAATGGTGAGAGGAGTCCAACTTTGTATCCACATTATCCAGGTTCAAATCCTAAATTTTCCATTTGCTGTTGTACTTGGGGAAGTCATTTGATCTCCCTGAGCCTCAGTTTTCTCATCTATAAGATGAGAATATTCATATTCACCTTCTAGTTTCTATAAGAATTATGTGAGACAAAGTATACAAATTTCTAATATGGTGCCTGTCACAAAATGTTATAAAAGTGATAGCTATTACTGTTCTTTCCTTGATTCTAAGGCTGATCTTATTATTTCACATTTTCACATATCTTAAATCAGTATAGTTCCATTGAACTATTTGCAGCATACATACATCACACACATCTTACAAACACTGTATATATTTCATGTTTCTTTCCTGTTTAAAAGCTAAGCACCTATTATTAAAACAGCATTGTGAATATCACCTTAGAATCAAGGCAATATGGAATGACCTTTAAGACCCTAAAAATGCTGAGGCATCTCAGTCTGGAAAAGCAGATTCTATATGAGATGCTGGCTCCTGAGTCAATTAGTTGTTTCTCAGGAAATGCACCACTGGGATTATGGCCCAGAGAGATCTGGAGCTGACTACAACCACACCCTGGGAAAAGGTCCTCAAGAACTACATACTGACCTCAAGGGTGCCCCTCCCTAACTCCATCTCTAATTCCACAAGAGATTAAACCTACATGTCACTTTCCAGAGGCTGGTTCGTGATGATATTCCTTCCCTTAGGAGCATAGTTCCACCGCACATCCTGGATCCCCAGGTAGTAGACTCTAGTAGTCCCATCAGTCAGTTGGGACCACAGAGGTTGCATGAACAGCAGAGCCCAGAGGAGATGGCCTGACTCCATGGCCCACGTTACTCTGGGAAACAGGCAAATGAATAACTTCTGGTAAGGAAGAAAGAGAACAAAGGGATTTTGAATATGTCTAGAAAAGTAAAGAGGCAAGACCTAGACTGAGTGACTGAAAACATAAAAACTGACTAGCCTAGAATCTATGCCTTACCTGATTCCTTTCAACAAGTGTTCAGGATCTCTACACATTGGATGTTGGAAGGTAAAGTTAAAAAGTCACTGGGACTGACTTTTTTAAGGTATCACTTTCTTCAAAAGAGAAATATGAGTTCATTTTCTTCAGCAGTGTAGAAAGAAGAGTATACTCTGGCCCTCAAATTAGGAAATAAGCATCAGTAACCTAATTGAGACACTGTTATTCAGTACCCACGTGAAGTCACTAATTCTCCCTGTGTCTCTATTTTCATCATTATCACTTTCCATCCCCTATAAACTGTTTAAAAACAAATGAGAATTCAGCAAAAATCATTTGCTATAATGTTCAGAGATGCAAACTGGAAACAGCCAACATGCCCATGAAACTATAATGGATGAGTAAATTATATTTTATTTATATAATGAAATTCTGTATAGCAATAGTAATGAGCAAACTAACACTACATGAAAATATAGATGCCTCTCACAAATATAATATTGCAGAAAGAAACCAGACATAGAAGTAAATATTATATGATTTCATTTATGTAAGTTAGAAAATAGGCAAAGCCGATCTATGCTGTTAGAAGCTAGGATAATGTTTACCTTTAAGGTAGGGATCATTGGCTGGTAGGGAAGAAGAGGAAGGCTTTTAGGTAATGTTCTGTTTTTCAGTTTAACTATTGATTACATGGATGTGTTCAGTCTATGAAAATACACTGAGCTGTGAACTTAGCACATTTATCAGAAGAAATGTTCTTTGCTGGTTCTTTGCAATGCACAAATCCATTTAATGTGTCCAATCTTGACTCAGAGTTAGAACTAAGCTTCTAGTCCTTCATTCTGATACATCAACATGGCAGTTAGACTTCTTGGGGCTGATATGAAGCACTCAGTCATACCATACACAGACACAGTCAATCCAAGAAACACAAACAACATAACATATACACAAATATACATATACTTGCATATACATAGACACATGCAGTCTTATCTAAGAACAGAGACACACATACTTGCATCCACATTAGTTCCACAGTGTCATACAGAGCCTTAGTCCTGTCATAATAATAATAATCTATAATGAAAAAAATATGAAAAAGAATACAATATTTCTGAGTCACTTTGGTATATACCAGAAATTAACACAATATTAAAAATCAACTATATTTCAATTTAAAATAAGTCAATATTTATAATGTGTGTATATGTCAGACACTGTTTAAAATGTTTTACAGATTAAATCATTCAATCCTCACAACAGTACTATGAAGCAAATATCTTTATTATCCCCATATTATTAAAAAAGAGGAACTATAAAACAGAGATACGAGGTAATTTGTCAAAGTTCCCATAGTTAACAATCAGCAGAGTTGGCTTGTATGGTAAAAGGAGTATGGGTTCAGTGTTTATGCTTTTCTTTTTCTGAAGTATAAGTGATTGACAATATTATATTAGTTTCATGTTAATTACCACGCTATACTATTTTGCACAAAATATATTTGCACATGCTCAGAGAACATTTGCAGACATATCTTGCTTTATTATGCTTCACTTTAATTCACTTCACAGACATCATGTTTTTTACAAACTGAAGGTTTGTGGCAGTTCTGCATTTTCAGGTGATGTTTAGCACTTTTTAGCAATAATATTTTAAAATTGATATATGTACATTTTTAAAGACATAATGCTAGTATACACTTAATTGACTACAGTATAGCATAAACATAACTTTTATATGCACTAATTTTTTTTTTAAGTATGAAGATTTATTACAACACGAACTTTACTGCAGAAGTCTGGAACTGAACCTTCAATATCTCCAAGGTATGCTTGTATGTGTTTATAGCTATTGTCATATCTGAGAATACCCCATATACTCTGAAATAAGCAATCACATGTAGTTATGATCACTTCCAGAGAGAGACATATGTATTTATATAGGCAAAGATACATCTAATGAGTATCATTCATGATGATGATAATAATGATGGTAACTATCATTCATGGAGAAATTACTATACAATAAACATGATGCTCAGTTCTTACATAAATTATTTCACTAAATCTTCAACCTAACCCATGATATTAGGGACTTTAATTGAAAACAGAAAGTAAAAAATATGCACAGACTCACATGTGGATAGGAAATGCCCAGATATTTACCCTGATTGATAAATAGAACTATGGGCCTCTCTAAAAATTCTCAAACACTTCCACATAAAGCAGTAGCACAAGTGTGTAACACCTCCCCCCCCCTCCCCAGTTTTCATATGACATTTGGAAGAAGCCCTTGATATGGGGGAGAACCTGCCTTGCCTGGAGAATCCTATGAACAGAGGAGCCTGGCAGGCGATGGTCCATGGAGTTGCAGGGAGTCGGACATGACTGAAGTGACTAAGCACTCTGCTTTGGATTCTTCTAAAACCTGGCTTTCCTGCTGACCAATTGTGTAGACTTGGGTAATACTTAGCACTCTGAACCTGTTTTATTTTTTTAATTTTTATTTTCACTTTATTTTACTTTACAATACTGTATTGGTTTTGCCATACATTGACATGAATCCGTCTTGGGTGTACATGAGTTCCCAATCCTGAACAGCCCCCCCCCCCCACCTC